>JAJEJH010000499.1:328932-499396 GCA_026122585.1 Anacardium occidentale
GCTCTTGCCGCAGCGGCGGAGGCCAGCGAGCTTGGGGACGGCGCGCCAGCAGCAATGACCGTGCGTGAGAATAAAGGTGACCAATTTTTTGTCCTCCTCAGCTGTCCAAGGACCCTTCTTGACACCGAGCTTGTCACAGCAAGGTTGCCTGCCCATGAGCTTCAAAGCGGGTAACGCCAGCCAAGCCAACAACTTAACCCCACTCCACCCACCTATTTATAGATGGCCGTGTATCTCACTTTACCATCTCCTTAATAATATTTATTAATTAATTATAATTTTTATTTTAATTAAAAAATAAACATGATAAAAAATAAAAACCATATCATCAAAGTCTATCATGCCAATTTTGTTGTGATCATGACAAGAAAATGTGGGTGATAGATTAGTTTAGTTAGCAAAAATTAAGAAAATATATTTAGAGTGAGCGTGTAGGAACGCGCCTCCGAGGGGCGGGGGATGGAGTGGAGCTGATGGTGGGCCACCATGAGTTGATGAAAGCAGCCTGGAACCTAAATTGATATATTTTGGGTGCTAGGCTCCACTGAAGTAGGGGCCACGATAGTGAGGGTGCAAGTGTGAGTCAGCCAATCAGAAGCTTACGCCTAGGCACTCAAAGCTTCACGCTCTATTTTTCGTTATAAAAATTGAGTACGAACAAATTACTTAAGCATTACATCACCTATTTCATCATCACCACGATTATCTTAAGCAACCCAATACTACTGTACTTGGTACAACACACACACGTGTATATATATATGTATGTATACAGGTACGTCTCACTCCCTGTACACTTAAAATTGAAATGAATATTAATTATAAGCGATTAAATAATTTTAAATTAATAAAAAAATGTTATTTAATTATAGGTTAAAAGACTATTTCTTATTTTGTGTTTGTTAAAATAACCAAGTTTTACATGTTAGACTTAAAAAAAATTAAATTCTTTAATATTTATTAAAAGTTAATTATTAACTTTAATGATCAAATAATATTTATATTATTTATTTTAAGTATTATAATATAAATGTATTTTTTAAACTTTATGACAGTAATTAAAACACTTCAATTTTTTTTTTAATGTTAAAATTTTTTAAATTTTAAAAGGTATTTCAAATATATATTATTTTATTAAAATACTATAACAAAAATATATTTAAATATAAACATTATTTTTTTTATAAGGGTATATAAAATAATTTTTTATCTTATTTTAAAATTATCATATTTATTTATATGTTTTGAAAATATATTATAATTTTGATAGTTTATAATAAAATATTTATATTTTCTAATTTGTTGTCTTTTTCTTTAGTATAATTGTTAAATATATTAATATTTTAAAAATTCTAAAGATACTTACAATTTTTTTTTCAAATTCGAAAAAGCACCTAAACTTTTAAAAATTTTTAAAACGCCTTTGAACTTTTTTCAAATTTGAAATAACCCAAATTTTTAAAAATTTCTGAAACCTCCTAAAATTTCAAAAATTTATATTTTAACCCAGTATATATTTATTTATCATTAAACTCTATTTATACGTATAATAATAAAATTTTTTATTATCTTTAATTTTAATTACTATAAATTAAAGTAAAAAAAAATCTAATAAAATTTTAATTCAATTTCAAGTTATTTGATCTTTTCAATAATTTTATAAAAAATTTAACATATATATAGAATTTTTTTTTTTTCAAACTTTACAGTTGAGATTTTGTTATTTAAGCAAACATTAAGTGAGAATAAGTCTTTTGGTCCTAATTATAAGATATCACATTTTTATTAATACCTAATTTGATATATATTTTAAATACACATTACCTTGTTTCAATATATATATATATAATGTGTTTTCACTTTTAAATACTGATTTATATATTAATATAATGTATCATCATATAATTTAGTGTTAATTTATTTTTAATTTAATATTATTCAATCATTCTTTTCATTAATATGTATAATTATTATAAAGTAGTTTTTAAATAACATTATTGATAACTTTTTTTCCATAAATTGATTTGATGTATTAAGATTTAAGGGGTCCCATAAATAAAATGATTTGTAATTTACTTCCTTTTTCATGTTTACTTTATAAAAGCACACTTTTATATTATAAAATTTAATTATGTCACGCTTTACTTGAAGTTAAATATCATATATTATAAATTATTTAAACTATAATAGAACTTATATGAATTTATCCTCTGTTAAGCATGGTCCATTAATATTTAAATAATGATAATGAATACTCAAGTAAACTTTAATTAGGCATAAATTAAGATTTCTAATTATGAGTTTTGAAGAACTAAAATTCATTAAAGTCAAAACGATGACATGCAGAAACAAGAGTATTTCATTTTATTGTACAAGTGATGCAAGCAACCCGAATCCCATAGCTACAATTATAAAGGGGAATAACTTTAAACCAATTTTGATTTAATTATTATTATTATTATTCGCGAATTATTATAATTATTATGAAAATTAATTATAATAATTAACCTTTAATGTGTTTAAATGATATTAATCAAACTTTTTGTTATTCATAAGAATATAATTAAAATTTAAATCTAGTATCTATTTTATCATGATCAGTAAGGTTGGATTCGAGCCGAATCAAATGTGAACAGTAACATATTCGTGTTCAGGCTTGTTTGATACTGTTTGGGTTCGGGTTCGTATTTGTGTTCATCGAACATTTTTTATAAAGTTTGTATTCGTATTCGGTTCGTATAATTAAGTTCGTATTCGATTCGTATTCGTATTCGTATTCGTATTCGATTCGTATAATTCGTTTTTATATTTATTAAAAATTATAATTAATACAAATAATTAATAAAATTTAATTAAAAAATTATTATTTTAAGTTCGGACTCGTGTTCGTGTTCAGTTCGTATAGTTCACATTTGGGTTCGTTTTCGTTTAATTTTAAAATTACTGTTCGTGTTCGTGTTCTTGTTCGGATTCGTTCGATTCATTTTAGACTTATTCGAATCGAACTTAAAAATGAACCCAAATATATTCGGTTCGAATCTAACCCTAATGATCAGTCCTAGACATACATTATTTATCATTAATTTTAAAGTCATTATTTATCATCTTAATTACTATTTATCAGAGATTTTAAAATTAAATATTATCAATAAAACATATATATTTTTAATTATATCTTTATAATTTATAGAGTATTAAGCAATATTATTTAATCTTAAAAAAATTAGGTTATTTAAATTTTTTCTTTTATCAAACTCAACAACGGTTCTCTTGGGCTGCCATATTATTCAAATTAATTCAATTTATAAGTCTGACACAACTCGTAACTTCAAGAGCTGTATCCGTACAGGCCACATCAGGGCTAGGGAACCGGAGCAAGAATGCGAGCGAACTTTACACCCATCTTTACGATACCCTTTTGGTGATTGGCTTGCGCCGAAGCCATTTTTAACTATTAACCAAAAATTATGATGTAATCTTTGAGTAGTGGCATCGTCATAAAGCAAATATATATATATATATATATATAGACACACACACACGCACACACGCACACACACAGACATTGACATCGAAAAGTAAAATAAAGAAACAAAAAATAAAAGGATGTGATTGATTAGAAGGATGTCGGTTGGTCTTGATGGGTTAATCTAAGAGTAAAAATTGTCTGATTAGGTTTAATTGTATAGGCAGCAACCTCTGATTTGGAATATGTGACGCTAGAATTCCTTCATGGCTTCAAATGAAAATATTTAAAACAAATAAATAAATAATTCTTGAATTAATGATGTTTGGAGAATTGGACTCAAGAGGAAAGCGAATTTTTTGACTTCGGTCGGCCCTAAAAAGTTGTTGAAATTTGTTAATTGTCAAGTTGGGAGATGTTTTCACATAAATTAATGATAGTTTACTTGGAAAAAATAATTGTGTTAGATTTTAATGCCATCTCATTCATTTTGTCAAGTGCTGGTCCAAATCCAGACCTAAGTTTGGGCTTCATTTGCACAGTCCAAACCTCCACAGGACAGCACAAATTAGTGTTAATAGTACCCACTATTAAACTAATGAAATTTTATTTATTAAAATCTCCTATTCTAAAGTTTAAAAATCATAGAAAATTAAACCTGAAAAAAGTCCTTGGAGATAATCTTAAAATATGATAGAGTTAAACAACAGAAAAAAATATATAGATTAAAATAGCTATTAATATTTTTAAAAAATAATATATTTACATTTTATGCACTTAGACATCGTAATGAGTTATATTGAGTAAACTCTAATGTAGTTTGTTGTGCCCAAGGGTTGAGTTAGGTGAATCTGCTAGCATGACAATGTTACAGAGGGATATAAGGTCGAATAATGCATTGTACAGGTGTGAGCCTAAAAGAATATATAATAAAGTTTTCTTCCATGCCCATATGGTACATCACCACACATACACCTTCAATCAATATGCATACATAAAAACAAATATACATACATGAAACAATTTCATCCCCGTATAAACTTGAACATCAAAAATTGCATAAATTATAAAACCATACAAGGTTTTAAGTGTACCTTGTTATGGTTGATGCCCAATAGCAAATATGATGACGTAAATTAGTTGTATTATTTTTGTAAATATTATTTTTTGATTAATAATACGAGATATTTCAAATATATTATTATTGTATTTAATATATATCGTGTCCTTAGTATGATAAAATCAAGAAAATGGATTCAAATGATTGATCATATTTTTTATATGTTCTCATTTGTGCACAATCCCATCAAAAGATGACGGTGGCTTACACATACTGAGGTCTGTAGCTTGCAGCTTGGTCCCACACATAGGTATACAATATGTTGGTCATGTTCATTGAATCGATTTATAATGAAGATTTCATATATATGGTGCTATCTATGTCTATGAATCAATCTTTATGATTATATGAACACATGTGATCCTTTAACTTACAATCTATCAAACCATTTTATACTAAAAGTGATGTTGTTTGATGCCATCAAATGCATCTTAGTAAAAGAAGTGTTGCAAAAGTGAGTGATTGATTGTACTATGATCAGTAAAAAGACTATGATAGATCAATATAAGATTTGTCAATTCTAAGCATGAGATTAGTGTTTTAGTTCAATTGTCCATAACCGATAATTCTATGATCATAATTAGATTAATTAACACTATATCTAATCTCTAATATGGACATATACATATACAAAGGGCTATCTGAGATAGACACAAGTCTATATCTCAATTTCATGAGACATGATGATAAAAAGATCGTATTGTGTGTTAAACATCAATTGATCAAGTTTGAAGTTGTTCGTTGACACTTTGCTATTCAGGTGGTCATCATATTTTACTAGAGGTTTTTCATGATCTAAGTTTAAATTCAACTTGAATCTAAAAGTTATCAAGATAGTAAAGAGCTTTAGGTCACATGCTATGAAGTTAATATAATTAGAAGCACATGATCATTATCTTGGTGGTTGTGCTATTAGGTTATGTCAAATGAGACTTGTGAGATTCTTTTAGACACTAATAACTCAAATATGTATGCAACCTCTAGATTTTCTCTTTGTGGATCACCATAAGTACCAATGAAAAGATGTTAGTGAAGCAGTTTATTGCCACTAAAAGACTAAGAATGAGCCTTCAAACGTAGGTACAATTTCAAACTCTATGTATGTATATACATGTTTAATGTTTATATTTTTATGAAAAACAGTGATCTTGTCGTTAGGATCCAAAACTCTAAATGAGTTTTCTTTAATTCTACTACATGGCTACCCTTTTAGTGATTTCAGGTTCCTTATAGTGACATCATAGCCTTTGTTTTCGTATTACATAAACTTTTATTTGTATTACTGTTATGTTTATTATGATTTGCATGTTATTGTTTATTAAATCGATAACATGTTCAATGGATAATCATGTAAACTGTGAATTTGTTGAGCTTTAATCTTTGTAATTTTACTTGATGATTGTAAATTGCGGTTATAGTTTGCTACAAGTTTTGGTTGAGTGCTCAATTTCGCATTATTACGTGAAATTGTTTCCGTCGCATGAAATCATTTTTATTACTCATTTTTCATGTAATAGAGTGTTACCTAGAATGATTGTTAGTGTGTCATACCAATAATGCTAATTTTCAACATTGAGTGTGCCATTTGGGTAGATTTTTGACAAATTTTGTCACTAGGATTTCTAAAAATCACATTTGTCACCCATGATTATGAGAGTTTATAGCATGACTTAAGTATAATTCATAGGGTTATGCCCTATGAATTCATCCCATGAGGCTATGTATACTTGTAAGTGTTTCACTCATGTCTGCACATAGGCTAAAAAATGCTTATACATGAAGTCATGCATTGCCTGTGACAATACCCATTTATGCTTTTGGAATTTTTGTGAATTCTATAACATGGGAGAGTTACGATCGTGCATGGCCATGAATGCCTATGAGACCCAATGTTAGGGTTGTGAATTTGATGTTTTATACTTATGACTCACGTAGGAATTTACATTAACATTGGGTTGACTTTCAAAGGTCAAATTGTGAGTTTTAAAAATTTTAGGGGTCTATTGAAATTTGTAGAATTATAAGGACTAGAAGAACATTTCACGTGACTAATTAATTAAAATTCATTAAAGTAATTTTCATTGTATTTATACAGATTTGTTGCTAGTATAAATGATGCTCGACATATGAGTATAACTTGCCAATGTATGATTTTGGTTTTCAAGAATGTATTTTTGTAAAGTAAAATAGGATCTACATGTCCTTATGATTTTCTTGATGTAATTTCTCTTCTTACCTCCTTCCCCTTGATTGTAACTTTAGGTTTCTAAATTTTACAATGTAAAATTTAGAATAGGTGTTACTTGTATATTTCTTAGTTATGTAACTACGAGCAATATACTTGAAGTCTCAAAATTGATGAATAAGACCTAGGTTGATTAGTTTGTCCTCTTGACTTAAGGGTCTCATATTAGTTAACTTGTATACAGACACATTTATATTTCATGCCTTCTTTAATTTGCATGCTAGGGTTTAATTTCATAATTTGTAAATTTCACCTTACGTGCGGACTAAAATTGGTAAAACTAATTAACAAACCTTTCATTAAATATTAAGTCATAACAAGAAGCCTTCTAATATAGCACTGCTAAGACAAGCCTTTATTCATGGAACCTTGTTCACCAAAGCAAAAGTGTAGCCATTATTATGAGGAAGACTAATTGCTAGCTATATTAGCTTATACTTTTTTTTTTTTGGTAAATAAATAAAATTAATAATAGAAACGAAAAAGAACAACCTAAACTTAGCTAACCGAAGCTAGCTAGCAAGCATAATCAAGCATCCAACTCAAAAAAAGCTTCCGAGACTCCTCTTGTGGGTCTATTCAAGCTCTTGCAAAGATAGAGTGCATGAGAAGCAATCAAACCCCTTAAACCTATGGACGGATCAAGGAATATCTATACAATTGTTAAAGAACATCCAAAAACAAAAGGATAAAAAACAACTCTAGGACTATTTTTATTTACCCCATCTAAAGTTAGACTAAAAGTTATATATTTACAATGCTTTACAAATATCATAATTGCTTGCCCATGAACATAAAAAGTATGCTCTTTCTTCCCATTAGTTTGTCTTAGCTGAGAGCCAAAGTGACTATAGGTAGTCTCCTTGTCGCCATAAGTCAAAATAACTAGGTCCAAGGATAGCCCAACATAATGCCCAATGGTTTTTTCTTATTACTCAGCCTTAAACTGTTCATGTCCTTACTAAAACCATCCGTATTTTGCCAAAAATGTTTTTCAAAATCATAACCTAATTGATTAACTCCTATGTATAGATATCAATTTTAATACACTTTATTTTGCTATCTTTCTTTTACCTAATAATCAATCTCATAGTAGCCTCTTCCCAATGCAAATAAACATGAATAAAGGTTTGATTATTGAGATAAAATAACATTGTATGCCCTCTACAGTTGTTCCTCATGATTTGCTTGCTCTAAGGTTGCTAAACTTCTTTATACTAGGCTACCATAACTAGAAAATCTCTAGTAGCTAGGTGAAAAAAAGTCCTTAAAATCAGCTTTGAAACTTGCCAATTCTTTTTTTTTTTCCTCTCCTTTAATAGCCTAAACCATGTATAATACTCTGAAAATATTCCAATATTTATAGCTAGCATAGAAACTTACAAAATAACTGCTAAATTATTGGAAAAAACCAGCCTTAAAACATGTTAAAACCCATAAATTATTGTTCATGATACAGTATCTGTAAACAGTAATGATAGGTTTTAACATGAGAAAGTCTAAAAAATATAGCCTTTCAATGGTTTGAGTCAAGTTGAACATGCCCTCGTATGTGTATTTTATTTCACCGTAACTGAATGATGTCTTTTTTTTTTTTTTCCGATTAAACAGCTTTGGGACAAAAATAATACAACATGTGTGGAGAGGCCATGCCAAAACAAGAAAGAACAATTAGCCCTCAATGCAAATGGCATCCCAAATCTATTCTTTAAGAGCACAACAGGTCAAGTCGTAACCCAGTAAAACAAGTGTAAGGAATGTCTATCAAGGTTACAACCACCAATGAAAAAAGAGATAAGCTAAAGAAAAAAGTCTTGCAAAATAACAAACTTGTTAGTATAAACATTTGCTTTCTCATCTCTCTTAAAGTACCCGCTATTATATATAAAGCCAAAAATAACTTTCCAAGTCACTTTCCTTACCTACTCAGAATCCTCAAACCAATCCAAGGACTGTAAGGACCACTTAGGCCATACTCCTAAGTTTGGAAATTTTATGAGGGAGAGAGACCAATTGGAAGCAATGATTTCATATTGGCTATATGCAACAAAATCTGATAGTTCAGCCCCTCCTATCTCTTATGGTTTTCTTAGCAAGGACATAAATACACTATTTGGTTCGATATGATCTAGAAAAGAATCTATTGTTCCTTTCACATTAGATGAAATAAACAATAGTTCTTAAACTCAGCTTGGCTATTGTAAATCTAACAGAATTGTCTTTCCATTCCCTAACAATCTTCTAACAATGCTTACCTCATCCATAATTTCTATACCTCAGTTTGCTAAGGTCTAACACACTGCTCTAGATGTAATGATTATAATTGCATTAGAAAAATAAATGATCTTTATTTTCATCATGAAAATCACATAACACATATCTAAAATTAAAGCATGTTCCATGACTTTGAAGCTTGTCCAAAGTGTTTAACCTCTTCCTTAAAACAAGCCAGAAAATGATCACATACTGGAGAATGAATTTTTTGTGCTAGATAAGGTAAACCCAACTGACTTCTTCCTTTCTATTTCTAAATTCATTCCACGCAGACCTTATAGAAAACTTCCCATTTTGACTAGGCTTCTAAATAACACCCTATCCGCGCCCTCTAAAAGTTTATTGATGCTAACACTCTTAATCTTTATTATTTCTCTGGAGTTAGTAACATGCCATTTCTATTCTCCATTCTCAACAAGCTATTTATTCTTGGCATATTTACCTATTCCCAAGTCAAAGATGATTTTTTCTCCAAATTTGGTAGCTAAGGTACCAAACGGATGCCAATTATCCTACCAAATATGAGTGTGCCTTTTATTGCCAATAAGATGAATGACTTTGTCTTGAACATCATTTCTAATTATAAGAATTTTCTTCCACCTCTAGGGATTATCATTAGCATATTTTATATCGCATAAACTCTTACCCTTGATTCTATTCTTTTTGACCTATTTAGCACAAATAGACTGACTGTTGGCTCAAGTCAGATTTCACAAATGTTTATTAACAATCACTTTATTTCATTCCTTGCTCAGCTTTAAACCAAGGCTATACTCAACACAAGGCCAATATGCCTCTTCTCAGGTACTTTAGCCTTCCTTATATTACAGTTCAACCTGCCTAAAAAAAAAGTTCTTAAGTTTATAGTCAATTACCTTAACATTTTATTGGGAAAGAAGAAATAAGAAGCCCATAACACTTATATACTAAAAAGAACTGAGTCTAAGCCTACTAATATAAGATAAGCGTTTACTCTTTCACAATAAAATACAGGCTAGGATTTTGTCCACAAGAGGATTATATTCTTCTTTAATGAGCTTGAACGAAAGCAAAAAGATTCGAAGATATTTAAAAAGGATGCTACCAATCTCAAAACCAAAGATTTCAACAAGTATTCCTTTTCAGAATTCAAAACTCTAGATAAGAAAATATTACTTTTCGTCTTATTAGCCATCAACCTAGACCAATTCTGAAATTCATCAAGGGTATTTTTGAAAATCCTTATGGAATTGTCCTCAACTTTACAAAAAAGAATGGGATTATCCATAAATCACTAGTGGCTTATTATATCAACCTTGTAATTTTAGTAGTTCTAGAACTCCTCTATCGCAACCTTATTTTTTTGGTAATTAAAAAAAATATATAAACCAAAAAAGGGGAAGACCTAGAAACAACCTAAATGCAATGAGAAAACCTCGCCTGCAAAAGAGAACAATAAACAAAAACAAGAGTGAACCATCTTGTTGAACCCTTGAGGTTTTGATAATGATAAAAATATGCTTACATGACTAATTTGTCCTTTATATTAGTGATTTCATGACATAGAAAGGAAAACAATTTGAGTTTTGTAGGTTTCAAGTCTAACACAACTATGTGCTCTTTGAGTACGATTGTACATAGTTGTTTTTCAAGTCATGCAATGAAAACACAAGACCATGTCATTGCCCGTGCTAAGGCCTATGATTTTAGTAGAAAATTTTAGGTCTAATACGATTTTGCTTAAGTACTACACGATCATGTGTGTGTGTACTACATGGGTCTAACATGATTACCTTAACTATGTAATTTTACCATGCACAATCTATAAGTCAAAGTCAAGTGCATGACTACGTTTAAATATGACATACGATTATACTATAGTAGGTTTTGAAGAAGCATAGGTTCTTTAGTCATGTGACACATTGTGCTAAGTCAAAGATAAGAAATCAAATACACAACCATGTCTAAGAGAGACACATTATTGTACAACAACACTAAAGGAGAAACAGAAGACCTTTAACCGTGTGATATTATTGTGCAAATAGTTAAAAAGTGTCACTCAATGTACAATCGTACAAGAAACATACGCACAATCATGTTATGTGAAATATGAAGCACACTACCATATTAGTCATGCAAATTTGATCATGCGAAGGCATGTTGAAGGCATATCAACAACATATTATCATGCGCATAAGGCACATGACTATGTACAAGCAAAGTGGTTATCATGTATGTATCATATGGTGATAGTGCTTAGAAGTTATGTAAGCTTCTATAATTGCAAGTGTCAAACATGAAAAAATAAAGCACAACTATGTGTCATAATTACACGTTTGTGCAGCTTTAGTATGAATCTTAAATTCGACCATTGGGAGTCTGATTGAAGCCATAATGATCATGCACCTAGAAAATTTATTACAAATACAATTTTTTCCACTTACCCAATGGATAAAAATTTATGGAAATGACTCTTTTCCATTTCCAGCAAAAAATCAAGTGTAAAAAAAGGTCATTTTGAAGTGAGCAAGGTCAAAAAAATGGATTACACATTTAAGCAACTATTTTGCTTATTATCTGCTTATTTTTCTCTCCTAAGCTTACATTATTCTACATTTGAGAGAGTTTTGCTCAATTGTGTGTACCAACCTACTTAAAGGCATTATCACAATCTTTTATTATTTGAAATCAAACTGCAAAAAGGGTGAAATTCCCTTAGTGCAAAAATTATTGTATTTTTGGTTTGTGATCAAACTATATCCTTTATATCTTTACTTTATGTTTATTTGATTTATATTTGCTATTGTGGTTTGTTAATTGCTTTAATTGCCTTGTTGCATAACTTGTTTTGTGATTAAGAAAAAGTTTTCAAGTTATAAATTTTTATAATGTTATTCACCCCTTCTAGGATTATTTCACTAACTAATAGGTTTTCAATTGGTATCAGAATTTAGTCTTTAGAATTTTTACAAAATCTAACGATTTTAGAGCAAAAAGATCCAAATTAAAATGGTTAGTACTTCTACATTAGTTTTCAGTAAGGGACAATACACTACAATACCACTTTTGTTTTGTGGGTTAATTACATGTAATGGAAATTTAGAATGAGACTACATATTAGCTTAATTGATTATAAATTATGGAAGATCATTGAACACAGTGATGTAATGCCCAAAAACCTTAAGACACAACTACCAAAAGGTGAAAGTAATATGATGATGAGGATAAAAATTTGTTAAGCTTAAACACGAAAGCAATTAACATTTTATTTTGTACTTTGGACTCTATAGAATTCAATCGAATCTCAGTATGCAAGTTAACCAAAGAAGTTTGGATGATTCTTTAAACTACTTATGAAGGAATGAGTCAAGTCAAGAAGTCCAAGATAGAGCTATTGTTTAGAGAGTACAAATAATTTGTGATGAAAGTATATGAGTGCATAATTGATATGTATAAAAGGTTCTTAAACTTAGTAAATGATTTTAATGGATTAGGGAAAAGTTAAGAAGGTCTTAAGATCCCTACTTAAGTTTTGGACTATGAAAGTTACTCCTATTGAGGAATTCAAGGACCTAACCAAGATGGGAATAAATAAGCTGACTAGAAGCCTTCCTATATTTGAGATAAAAAGAAAACCAAAAAATGAAGAAGCCAAGAACATTAAAAGCATCATTTTAAAGGTAATTAAAGATGAAGAAGATAATTCCTTAATGGATTAGCAAGACATAAGCTTATTGGCAAGAAGATTCAGTAAATTCTTATCAAAGAACAAGAAGGTGAGGGGAAAAAACAGTCTTAAATCAAAGGGCAAGATAAAGAGGAGAATGACAAGGATGTCATTTGTTTTAAATGCAAGAAACTTAGGTATATTAGACAAGATTGCCCATTGCTAAAAGAAGAAGAAGAAGGAAAAGAATAAGAAGAAGTTCAAGAATAAGGCATTTGTAGCCACATGGAGTAACAGTGGCAATTCAAGTCACGAAAGTAAAGAAGAAAAAAAAAGAGCCAACCTATGCTTTATGGCCAAAAATGACTTTAAAGATGAGGTAAGTGAATTTAATTCTTTCTCTTATGATCAGTTACAAGATGCCTTTAATTTATTGTTAATAGAATTAAAAAAAGTTTGCTTTAGGAATAAAAGTTTGAACAACGATTTAGTAAATTTAAAACTAAGCTTGAAAAAGATTACAAATGAACATGAATTAGTTAAACTTGAACTAGAAAAGGGTATTAAATGAAAAAGACAAGATAGCAAATGATATAGAGTCATTTAAGAATAAATGATAAATCAAAAGTAAAAATACTTAATTCAAATGAAATTTTAGAAAAATTCAAAATAGGAACTAAAAGGTTCAATGAGATGCTTACATCTAGAAGAAGTGGTTTGAATAAATAAGGTTTAGGCTATAATAGGGGTAACCCTTTTATATATATTTATAAACCTTTAAAGAGACCTTAAGTGTAGCATCCCAGAGTTTTAGAGAGCCCTTAGGGGTAGAGTTTTGGGGTTAGAAATAAAATTCAGAGGTAGATTGGGGGTCTAGCAGAGTTTAGGGGTGAGATAGTAGTTTTTCAGGGCTGTGTAGCCTTCGTATGATGCCTTTAGGGAGGTTTTAATCATGCGAAGCGCGAGAAATGGAGTTTATCCATTTTTCCTTGATGCACTCCCGTGCATCATCCCTGCACGCCCGTACAGGTGGGTAGAAAAGAGAGAGAGACGAGAGATTAATGCTTTCTCATCTAGTTTCAGCTTCTCTCTTCTTTGTTTCAGCAGTTCCCAGCCCTAGGCGTGAAATTCAGTTTCCAGCAGCTCCCAATCCAGCAAGAGATCAAAGAGATTAGTTTGGATTTGAGTTATCCAGCAGCCACGTCGAGAGGTAAGTGTTTCTTACTCTTTCCCTGTTGTTCCCACCTTGTTTGAGATGCCTGGAAATGTTTGCCGGCGTTTCCAGTATGTGATGATATGTTGTGTATGTTCATATGATGCCATGATGATGATATGATGCTGTGTTTGATGATTTTTCCTCCCAAATGCATGCTTGTTTGACTTGTATGTGTGTTGGTGAGAGAAGTGATGGATTTCCATGGTGAAATCAGTCGTAGTGGATGGATGATGAAATTGATGACTTGTATGTGTTGTTAGAAGTGCCATTTATGCATGTTTCAGTTTAATTGCAGATTGGATTTGGTTTGGTTGGGTTTCTGACATTTCCAGGTGAAGTCTGCTGCTGCAAACCCAGGTGCACGACCGTGTGTCCGCAGACGCACGCCCGTGTGCCTTTGGTTCTGTGAGCGCACGCCCGTGTGTGCGATGGGCACACGACCTGAAAATGCAGGGACACGACCGTGTGTCCTGAGGGACACGGTCGTGTGTCCCATTTTGCATGAAATGGCCAGAAATTCCAGAAGCACACACGCCCAGACGCACGGCCAGTACACGGTCCCGTGCGCCCTTGCCCAGCACGGTCGTGTGTGCTGCGTGCACGACCGTGTGCCTTCCTTGCACGGTCGTGTGCCTTCCAGATTTTCCAGAAAAAGGCAAAAATGAATTGTTAAAGGTTTGGTAATCCATCCAAGTCCTAATAATCATCAGATAATCCAGATTTCAGCTAAGAACAGATGCATAAGCATGCATAGCACAACATGTAGCCTGAATGAGGATCCAGGGATCCGAATTCAGTAGATTTCAGTAGTTAGAACCCAATGTATGAGTTTCAGTTTTGGGGTGAACTCGAGGGGGCATCTGTGGGACCCAACTTTTTGATACCAGTCAGTCAGCTCAGCAGTTTATCAGATTTCAGTTTTCTAGTCAGTAGCTAGAATTTTCAACCCACTTGGCCAGGATGCCGAATCCCTGTGTTCATCAGTCTGATCAGCACAGTAGGTACTTTCGGGTACATTCAGATTCAGATAGACAGATGCATGCATCATCAGTCAGTTTCAGTTTCCAGCTCAGCATGACATTATGCATATATTATGGCATGACTAATTAATAATCAGAAACCAGTAATCAGAAATCAGTAATCAGAATCAGCACCCGCAAGCGCATAGATGCATGTATAGGGCCGACCAGGTATGTGTGCCCTTGTTTGTTGCTTGCTTGGGTTGAGGGAAGTAAGGAATGCTTACTGGGTGATCTTTATCACTCATCCCTTTCCTTCTTCCTTCCTTTTCAGGTCAGTGTGCTGCTGGCGAGGAGCGGGTGGATTGAGGCTGGCAAGGAGGACCCCACACACACTACCAGCATGTATTTTATTTTCAGTTTTGGGACCTGTGAGGTCTTGTATGTATTCAGATGTATATATCTATGTACAGAAACAATTTATATGGTAATGAAAAGCCAGTTTGGGCACATTGTATATTTCAGTATCAGTTTCAGCTTCCGCTTACAGTGTATAGTAGCAGATTTCTTTCTTTTTCGTAGGATTCCCGTCTCAGGTACCCAAATTTTCAGTTTATTAAGTAAAAGAACAGTATTCTTCAGCAGCAGGGGTACTAGGGGCGGCGGGTCCTACATTAAGCCTTACAAATGAAATGTAAATATTGCGTTTATATTAGACATACAATTAGAGGATGTCTAATTTGGAATGACAAAATTTGCAAAGTGAAAAAGGTTTAGATTCCTAAGAGGACAATTGAAACTAACATACATGGACCCAAAACATTTGAGTACTAAAGAAACTTAAATGATGTTTTTGTGTAGACATGCTTGGATGTCAACAGCAAAAAGTCTAGTAAATAGTACTTGGGATAGTGGTTGTTCAAGACATATGACCGGGAATAAGTACCTCTTTACTTTATTAAAGGAAAAGGATGGAGGAAACATTAATTTTAAGGACAATTCAAAAAGAAAATTGGTTGGAATTGGCACTATAGGTAACTTTTGTCTAACTATTAATGATGTGTTATATGTTGAAGGCTTTAAGCATAATTTACTTAACATAAGTCAATTCTGTGATAAAGGTTTCAAAGTGTGCTTTCATACTCTACGTTATGAAATTATTAAAACTAGCACACATAACATTGTATTTATAAGACATAGACATTGAAATGTGTATGTTATTAATTTGCATGACACTGCATCAAATGATTTGTCTTATGTCAATCAAGGAGGAAGACAAATGGCTTTGGTATAGGAGATTAAGTCATGCAAGCCTTGATGTTTTGGAAAAATTGTCTAAAAAAGATTTGGTCAAAGGATTACCAAAACTAGTTTTCAAAAAGGATGGGATTTGTGATGCATGTGCTTTGGGTAAACAAACTAGGTTAAGTTTTAAAAGCAAAAACTATGTTTTTACATGAGTTTTGTTACTTGTACATAAAGATTAAGCCTCTAAAACTTTTGTTCCATTCATTAAGAGATTCTAAAACTAAATAAGTTATGCAATTACATACATTATAAGTGACTACGGAAAAAAATTTGAAAATTCTGATTTTAAAGCATATTATGATGATCATGGCATTGAGCATAACTTTTTAGCCTTTAGGACACCTAAAAAAAAAAAGATTTGTAGAGAGAAAAAATAGAACACTAGTTGAAATAAATAGGACCATGTTGGGTGAGTATGATTTACTTAAGTCATTTTGGCGTAAAACTATAAACACGTTATGTTACATCGTCAATGCGACCATGATTAGGCCAATCCTTAAGAAAGCTCCTTATGAGTTGTTCAAAGGGAAAAAGCCTAATATTATATACTTCCATCCATTTGGATGTAAGGATAACCTAGAAAAATTTGATGTCAAATCTGATGAAGCGATTTATCTAGGATATTCTTTCACCTTCAAAGCGTATAGAGTCTTTAACAAAATGACACTTGTTGTTGAAGTATCTATACTTATGATATTTGATGAGTCTTCTACTAAGTGTGTGGATAAGTCAAATGATGATCAAATGGTGTAGCTTATAAAGGATTTTAAACTTAATGATGGCCTTACTTTAAAAGAAAAAGAAACTCAAGTTGAGATAGTACAACAAAAGGAAGCCATTTTGAAGTTAGAAAGGTTAGAAACCAATTGCACATCAAAACTAATATTTCTTCATTACTTACTCATCTTTCTCTCCCTAAGCTTATACTTATTTTACATTTGAGAGACTTGTTATTAATCTTGTGTAATAGCCTACTTAGAGTTATTTTCACATTCAAATTCTTATTCAAAATCAAAGTGTAAATAAGACAAAATTCTCTTTGCATAAAAAACTATTGTATCTTTGGGTATTTGAAGATGGTAGAAACTTCAATTGAGTTTGATTAAATGAGAGGATGTAAGAAGTTTGTGTTCAAAGTTTTGAATCTCTATAAATTGGCTAAGCAAACTTCTTTTCCTTATATTTTACTTTTCAATTAATTACACTTCTGATTATCAATATATTGATTATTTCTTCACTTGTGTTAAATATTGTGCTGGATAATTTTTAATTTAAAGCTTTTGTCTTTATAGTCTTATTCATCCTCCCTCAAGGATTATTTTTCTAGTCAAAAGATTTTCCAGTATCAATTAGAAGTGAAAAAGTGTTTTTAAGCTAAAACTTGAGTGAAAAAATTTTATTTACTTGAAAGGTTTTCTAAAAGAAAAGACTCTCAAACTTCGTTTTGAAACACAACATGATTAATTGATAATATATATATATATATATATATATATATATATAATTATTCCTAATTTGGAAACTAATTCCAAATTAAGAATGTTAAAGTTGAGAGATGTATATTCATTTTTTGCAAAGGAAAAAAAACCATTTAAATGACGTTAAACAAGTAAGGTTTAACTAATTTAAGACTTAAGACAAACAAAAAAAATACAAAAAAATACTCTAAAACTATAGCTTAAAGATATGAAGGGTATATGTATAACCAAATTACAAACTCAATATATTGACTCTACTTATAATGTTTAGTTTCTTATAAGAAGAAAGTTAATGGCAATTAAAAGAATTTCAAATATAATTAATATAAGAGAATGCATTAATGTTCTTATTTGAAAGAATAAAAGAAACAAAGAAAAGCTATACACATAAGTAGACATAACGGCCCACTATGCTAGGCCTAGTCAAGTCAACTTTGGCATAACTCACCGTACTTAGAGGTGAGGCCTAATATAGGGTACATCAGGTTAGCCTACCAAAATTGCAAGCTTTGAGGCACAACTGTAAGAGTCCTTGCCATAAATCACTGTAAACTACTATTTAATAATAATATTATACTAATAATAGGCCTATAATAGGAATCCCTACAGTAAAAACTATTGTCAATTAAATTTTTTTGTACAAAAGCTATGAATATAAAACACTATCAATAATTATAAGAAAATACTGATGATGTATTAAAGATCCCCAGGAATTTTTTTTTCAATTATAAAATATACTCTTTATATAGTGCATATTAACAGTGTAATACATATATATACATGATCAAAATTATACAAAGCATGTGAGCCAAAAACATGTTATCTGATGCCAACAAGTGTCCTAAAGCTTACAGCCTTCTTACTCTAACTCAGCCATAAGATTCATTGACTTGTAAAGAAGGAAACAAAAAAGAGGTGTCAGTGATAAAATCACTCAGTAAGCATTCCCTACCTCTAACACAAACAGGTTCCAAGCTCAGTTTCATTCGTGACTTGTCACACTAAGTTCTGCTATGGTATTTTTTGTATTGTCTTTGGTATAGATATTTTATGCCATTGTAATAATCTTTGTCTTTATGTGTTTTGTTTCTCATGAAATATTGTATATGACATGATATACATGCTCTGGTGTCATGTCAATGTTGAAAACTATAAAGATTTTCCCTTGGTTCTGATTTCTGAAAACTCTATGTAAAATAGTAGCTATGATTCAAAGTTTTTGATTACATATATACTTATAATATATCCTGAAAGGCTGAGCCTAAAAATACTATATCTGAAAATAACTACTATATTGGCCAGATTGATGAATACAGAGATAATTACTATATGAGTTCAATCCTATTAAAATCTACTAATACACAACCAACATTCTCTCTAATAAGCTTGATCAATGATAATGTTCTCTCTAACAGACTTTGGCTTTCCTCTCTAATGGGTATACAAACTCATAGATGCCCTATTGTATTCATCTCTAACTAATGTCTAAAACATCGTATATTTATACTTTAAAAATACGCTCTTGGATCCTTGGATTTGTATTTGAAAACTTTAATATGACATTTCATGCTATATAGTGCTAATCATGGATGATATATGGTTTTCTCTTGATATTACTGAGTTTTATATACTTAAGAGTGGCTTAAAATTGGTTTAGAATTGATTCTCGACTTTTCTTGAGGTACACAAGTACATGTTACTCAACATATGATCATGTAGGAAGGCATACGAGATTGTGTGTAAGTCGTGCTTTTGTTCGTGCTAACTTTTAAAATTTTATCATTGAACTTTGGCTTACCATACGGTGTGTGGTGTGAGACACATGGGTGTGCATCAAGGTATAAGGCCGAGTTCCACATTTGCAAGGGCATATAAAAGTACATACAACATTCCCATGTCTTACATGAGTGCATGAAATTAGTAATGGGCACATGGTTATGTGTTCAGTCGCATAGGCATGTGTTTGGGTTTTCCAAGTGTGTATGATTACATACAAGACCATGTTATTGTAGAAATAAGACCACACAGTCATGCACCTACAGGTACACAGTCGTGTGCTCAACTCAATCTATATAAATACTCGTTTGAAAACCCAAAATTATCAACCATTTTCATTCAAACATTTCCCAACTCTTAATAAATCATCAATATAACTTAGGGCCTCAACAAACATTAACATATTCATCAAAATCTCATCTCAATTATATCATATCTCACAAATAAAGCATGAAACACATGTATATAAGCGTACAAGCATATTTTCATAAAATCAGCTACTTAATCAGT
The DNA here is from genome assembly GCA_026122585.1 of Anacardium occidentale. NCBI lineage: Eukaryota > Viridiplantae > Streptophyta > Magnoliopsida > Sapindales > Anacardiaceae > Anacardium > Anacardium occidentale. Next base: position 348,931 of record JAJEJH010000499.1, read on the forward strand.
TTCTAAATCATCTTTTACATGCTCAAACAAGCTAAGCAAGCATCAAATATCCATAGAACTCAAACAATAAAGAGAATATGCTATGAAACAAGGTGAATGAGATAAAGGAACACTTACCTTTATCCATAATCGCTGAATCTCTCTCTCTCTAAAGGTTTTTATATCTCTACTCTGGTGTTGGATTGTTAGGTGCTCACCCTCACTTGCTCTAGGGTTCATTAGGGAAAAGGAGAAGAAGAAGATGAAAGCTAAAACTGAGCGAAACCTGAAAATAAAAGTATATATGGCTAAATAACACGATGCATGGTCGTGTGCATACCACATAGGATTGCGTGTCCAATGGAAATCTCATATTTTCTCTCTTTTCACATCATACGTGAATATTCTCCCAAGAATACCCATATACAAGCCACATATAGCTAATAAATGATTATTTTATCCCTGAATCGTCTCAACTCTATTTTCTATTACAAAATTCACTTTTACCCCTAATTTCAAGTCTAAAATGACAATTCTACCATCGAGTTATTACAACAACCTAAGTTCTCTTAAATCATATCTTCACAAACTTTTTAGTAGGCTGACCATTTGCTTTTAGGGATCGATTTGTCATAAGCTAACCTATAGGACTTACCCTAAGACTCTAACATGACCTTCATGGCCAACGACCTATACTAAAAATGTGAAGCAACCTAGGCCTCTTACCATGTCTACACCCAAAAGTAATCTTAGTGTATTAACAATAGTAAAGATATGGGCATAAATGTTATTGTATATCTGATTGAATATTAGTGTATCTCCAATTCAAAATTATATTATCAAATAATGATACGAAAGGATTTGAATATGTTAATATATGCATTGATAGGAAAGAATTCTTATCATTCATATGTAATTGTTGACATCTTATTATAAATTTGAAAAATTTCAAGAGTTTTAATGAAATTTCAGGGGTTTTTTGTAATTTAAAAAGGTTTAGAGTATTTTTGAAAATTTTTAAAATTTTAGTATGTCTTCAATAGTTTAAAAAAAGTCAATTACACCTCAAAAAATAAAATAAAATAAGTTAAGGATGTAAATGTTATATAATCATTTGCTTAAGAGTAAATTTCAAATTTTACAAATTTTAGGAGTGTTCATAAGATTTTATAGGTTTTTTTAATTTGAAAAAAAGTTTATGGTGTTTTTAATTTTTTTAAAATTTCATTATACCCCTAATAGTTTAAAAATGATAATTACGCCACCCAAAAAAAAAAAAAATTAGAAGGCATAATATCATCTAATAATATGTTTGAGGGTAAATTAAAATTTTTTAAAATTTTAGGGCATTAAAAAATTTAAATAGATTTTTGAAATTTGAAAAAGGTTGGGGTGTTTTAAAATTTTTTAAAATATTAATATGTCTTCAATAGCTTAAAAAATATTAATTATATTTAAAATAAAGTAATAAATTAAGGATATAAATATTATTTTACAAAGTATTAAAATTATTAGCTTTAACTAAATTTAATATTAATTTATAACTAATAATCTTTTAATGATATTTAAGTAAAATAATATTTCAGTATTCTTTTTTTACTATCAATCAAATATATTAATTATTTGTACATACTAATTTTAACAAAAACAGTATCAATTTATATTTACTAATATTTTATGTAATCTATTTTAATGATAATTTTTCATTTTTAACAGTTAAAAATTACACAAAAGAGACACTTTTAAAAGTTTTAAATTATTACAAATATGTTTAAACCCCTAATAAATTTTTTATAATTTTTCTAATAAGAATAAGAACGAGAAAGTTGAGCGAATTTTTCTCATCGGATGGCAAAGGGAATGGATCCCTATATTGAGGATGAGTCGGAATTAGACGAGAATAGGGATGGGGATTCCCCACTGGACTAGGGATGGGAAAATGTTTCTTTTGTGAAAATGGAACAAAAATTAAGGTATTCAATCCTTATTCGATCATTTGCCATCATTAAATGTAAAATAATATAATATATTATTTTCCATCATTAAGGCCAAAGGACTTAATCCCACCTAAGGTTTTAGAAATTGACAATTTGTTATCCATCAACTTTTAAAAATCAAAACACTCACCTTTGAATTATTTCCCTTTTAATTTTGTCAACATTTGGATGAAATGACTAAATTATCTTTAATCAAAGAAATAAAAAATTCTAATTATAAAAAATATAAAATATTAAAATAATATATAAATAGTAATAAAATGAAGTATACAAATAATAAAAAAATTAAAATTAAAAAAATTGAAAAATCGGTCACCACTGTTGACAACGTTTTTTACGATAATAGCTATAAAAAACCTTTTAAAGTGTTTTGAAAAGATTATCTGATTCGATTGGTGGCCAAGTTAACCATCTCCAACATCAACAATGGTAAAAAATAACTAAAAATTATTGGTCTTGTTGAGGATAATCATTTTTTAACATCATTGAGGGTGAAGACAATAAGAAAAAGGAGACGACTAAATCTAGCAGTCAACTGAATTAAGTGATATTTTCAGGCCACTTAGGCAAATTTTTGGTAGTTATCACCATCGGAGATGTTATCGATAGCAATGACCGATTTTTCAACTATTTTAATTTTTAATTTTTATATATTTTAATTTATTATCTTTTTTATAATTTTTTATATTGTTTTAATATCTTTTATAGTTTTAAATTATTTTTATTTAAAAAGATAAAAATATCTATTTAATTATTAATATTTAATAGATAATTAATAAATTTAAGTATTAATTTTGATTAATAAAATAAATATTTAAAATTTTTGAAAATTGATATGTAAAATTTGGTAAGTCCTTTGGTTCTTTTTATAATAATTAATAATTAGAGCAAAGGGTTGACTTCTAGAGGTAGGCAAGAATGAAGTCACGCACTCTTCACTCGGTTTGTGTCTCACATCGCACGTCGCAATTACCGGAAAGTTGTTAATCAAAGTGCTAAATAAAACCTTTTTGTGCACGCGAGAGGTGTTACTCGTTCGACTAAATGTCGCACTGAACCATTAATCTGCTTAAGTTACAGAAACTCAGAAAACTCAGCAGCTGTACAAAGATGTTAAGGCGCGTCTCTTCACTGTTTCCTTTGCTGTCTTCCTCAGCTTCATCCTCTCTTAATCAGGTACCGGCGTCAACTTATACCTTCATGTTTTAAGAGTTTCATATGTTGTTTGCTTTTATTTATCTTGATTTGTTCAAGTTTTTTTTTGGGTTCACATTTTTAGTACAAATGATTATGTACGCGATTCATGTTTTATTTCTAAATTTTACATTGAATTTGAATGCCAATAGGTGTTTTACTTGGGTTTGTGATCTGTTGTCACTTTAAGAAACCTGAAACGTTTTCGTTAATTTGATATTAAGCGTAAAGGGCATTAATTTGGATTGTTTCGAAGCAACTGATTGTGATCGGGCTGTATTTCGCTCGTGACCTAGAAATGAAGATTTTTTTATGATGAGAAGAGAATGTTAACAGATCATGATTATTTTGGAATGTGAAGGTAGTGCAATTAAAATCAGTATCTTTTATTGGTTTGCTCTGCAGTTTTGATTTGCTGAAAAAGAAGAATCTTTGTTCCTAATTTTCAGTAGTCGTAGCTGATTAAAAATTGAAAGTTTCAAACTGTAGAGTCCTTTTCATTTCTTGTTTTGGTCTTCATTTATCATATTTAGACTCTTAACTGTTTTTACCTTTTCTTATTTACTATTCAATGCAGGCAGCATTTAAATTCAAGATATGGGAAACATTTACCACAAATATACCTGCCCAGGTATTGAATCCTCTGGTCTTACTGTTTGGTAAGGTTCAGTAATAAAGATGACTGGTCACGCTTTAGCTAATGTTCATTGTTAACTGGAATTGGTTCTCACTAATATTTCTCATTGGTCTTAAAATGACTGTACCTGTAGTTAAGACTTTATGTCCTGGAGTTCTGCATGTTTTTGTAACTGAATCAAAAGAAAATAAAGTTATTGCACCTCAAATTTTGATACACTTAATAAAGTCTAGAAAATTTGCAAGGAAACAGAGGCCTTTTAAAGCTTAGACTAATTTTAACTTCAGTATAGATCAAAATTTTTTTGTTAGGTGATCAGCTAGGAAGCCTTACCCAGGCTGCTGGCTACCTTAAGCTTCATGTGTTTCAGCTGGTGGTGTATATGGGTTTCTTTAAGACCTTTTTTATTGTTGACATAGCAGTTACTTGCCATGGTATGAAACCTGGATGTTTTGCAGAAACAATGTCCATATCTTTTTATGGGGTTAGACAACATGTGAATTTGACTTGAATAGTGTCTATACCATTATTGGTTGCCTATTCTTTCAGAATTGTTTGTGTCTGGTATGAACCCATAATTCTGGCATGCTAAATGATTAATAGCTGCGAAGCTGAGCAACAAGCAGATGGATGCACCCATTAGCCTCTCTAATTTTCTAGGTGGGGGTTTCAAGTTATACTGCATTCCTTGTTGCTATATGGTTTGGCAGTTTAACAACATTGGGTCTGCTGTCTATGTAAAGAATGTTTATGTCCTGAATGGCTGTAGCCTGCAATGAGTAATGATTTCTTGGGTGCTCTTTCTTAATCTGATAGAAAGTGATTCCTTATTATCAGTACCTATCAAAGTCATGCAATCCCTGTGTGCTTGTCATCGAAGCAACACCCTTTTTCAATTTTATGAGTAGCAATCCATCCATTCTGGATTGGCAACTCATTATCTGCTCGACCAGTTGGAACTTTATTATAAAGGATAAGGTTTTCAAGCAGCAAATTCAAACTTAACTAGAAATATGAGGATTATTTTTTTCAATGTGTATTTGGTTATTTTTCCATGGTTGACTCTCATCCATAGATATGGGACGTACTGGTGATCTGCATTATGCAAAGCATATAGAAAGAGAATTTAATTGGCAAACTGGAATGTGTTAATTGTGCTTCTTATTCTGATGCAGGCAAAAGGTGGAATGTTCTCAAAAGGAAAAACTCCATTCATAACTTTTGTCTTGGGTAATGATTGCATATCATTAGTGATTAATTAAAGAATCCCACATTATTTTTCTGTATGCTATCATAAAAAAAGTAATTTAATGTTCTTAAGATACCATATTCACAGTTTAGAGTTTTAAATCTCTACTAAAGCATATTTGGATGTCTAGTGGAAGGTTCAGATTTAGATAATTTGTTCTCTGATTCTTGTTCAGGTGGGTCTTCACATCTGGATAATCGATTTTCAAGACTGATCAGATTGAAAGAACATCGATCAGTTTTGGTTACCTAAAATATGTTATATTTAGGCCGTTCATGTGAAGATTTCTTAGATATTATTTCAAAAACTTCTTAATGATTCAATGTAAAATTTATGATGCTTTTATGTGATAGAAACTCTTTTTCTCCATGCTCTCAGGTGGCCCTGGTAGTGGAAAAGGTACTCAGTGTACTAAGATTGTTAACAATTATGGATTCAAGCACATAAGTGCGGGAGAATTGTTGAGGAGAGAAATAGCTTCTAACAGTGAATATGGGTAATGATTCTCATTCCCATTTTGAGAATTGTTCAATTACATATGCCTTCAAAGTTATTAATCCTCTGACAATGGAACTGCAATTTCAGCACCATGATTCTCAGCACAATTAAGGAAGGAAAAATTGTCCCATCAGAAGTAACTGTCAAATTGATCCAAAAGGAGATGGAATCAAGTGATGGCCATAGATTCCTCATTGATGGTTTTCCACGAACCGAGGAGAATCGCGTTGCTTTTGAGAAAATTGTGAGTTCCTGTCTCTATTTCCTCTTTTATGAAATGGGCTGAAGAAACTTATATTTTATTGTTTCTTGTATTGGTTTTATAAGGCTATACATGCAATGGGCATGATTAATGTTATTAAAGTTTGTTACATTTGTTGAGTAAATTAAGCTTCTTAGTGAAGACGAGCTTTGTTTATCATTAAAAAAAGAAAAGAGATTTTCCTACACGTGGAACCCATATTATTTATCATTTGTTTTAGTACACTTCCAATAATTTTTTTGATACAGATTGGAGCAGAACCCGATCTTGTTCTTTTCTTTGATTGTCCTGAAGAGGAGATGGTGAAAAGAGTTCTGAATCGTAATGAGGTGCTTATGTCTTATACTTTTCCATGTATTCATCTTATGTTGATACCACTCTCTAAGATAACATGCTCAATTTCAGGGCCGAGTTGATGATAACATTGATACAATGAAGAAACGTCTCATGGTATTTGAAGCATTAAATCTTCCTGTTATCAATTACTATTCACAGAGGGGAAAACTCTATACGGTAATTGTTTAGTAATTAGTAAACTGAGTTTGGTTTTTTATTAGCTTACTATTCATAGTGAAGTTGCACCTGTTAGCTTTCTCATTCATTTTTATGAATTTAATTGGACCGTCAACAGACATAGTGTTCAAGGATGTGCATTAGGTTTTTCTATTTGCACTTTCTCCCTCCCTCAACCTGCCTCCTTTCTGTCTCACAGTCCACCTGAGTTCATTGATATTTTTTTCTAAAATAGCTTGAAAAATTGAAAATTATACCTCTGTTGTAGTGACCAAAGGTTTTGCATGCAGATCAACGCTGTAGGTACAGTAGATGAAATATTTGAACAAGTTCGCCCAGTTTTTGCTGCAGGTAAGGAATGTCTTGTGGCATTCATGTTTACATTTACTTCTTGTTTAATAAGATATGACTTCATGTGTCAACAAAATGAGCTGCTTCTCCCATTGGATGCGAAATATTTTATCTTTATAGTTGAGGATGTCACCATACCAGAACACTGTGTCATACCTTTTCATTCATCTCAATGCTGATGATTTTCCTTTTTTTGGTAATTAATGCTTGTGATTTCCCTTTTATTCATTTCACATTTTCATCTTTGAATGATTTGTTCACATCTCATGTTCAGTAAATACCATATTTAAAAGCCTGTGAGCTTAGTTGGTTCTATTCTGCAGTAGCCGATCGGATGAATTGTAATCATACTGAGTCAAGATTAACATAGGGCATGGAAAATCCTGTCATTTCTTGCACTCTAGTGTGCCCATTTTCCCCCTGGCATCGTATGATGAGTTGCACAACTACTGTCTTCTTAAGGAGTGGACACTCTTTGCAAGGATTCTGGACTTCTAGATGCATATAAACTTCTATTAACTAGTGGGCAGCAATTTCTTTTAACTCTATTTATTGCCCTTTCCCCCGTGAGGATACGTGTCCGCTGGAAACCCTGCGAATAATCTATTATAGGCAGAAAAGTCCTAGAAGTTCGAGTTGTATCATTCAACTAAGGACCATGAATATTCAATTATTATATGATGCTATTTCTTTTTGTTTTTGTAAGAGAAGGGAGCTTTTTCTTTTTCTATGAACTATACTTTTGCTTCAAGAACTCAACATTGAACTATCAAATCACACAAGAATAAGAACTGATGATAACAAAAAATTCTCATAAAACAATGAAAATTGTTGTATAAACATAATATATTCAAAAAGTAAATTAGATAATGTAAATATTTATAGTATTTTCTCCACTTAATCATTTTCCTTCTTCTCGATCACTCACCACACGATGAACTAATAATGATGTAGGCTAAATTTTTGAGTTGGTCCTAATATGGTTGACAAACAAAATAATGATGACAAACAATTGATTTCTTTAAGAATTGATGATGAAAATGATGCTCTGTCGAATGAATTAGAGAATAAAATAGTTGCTAACAACAGAGAAAAAAAATGAAAAAGTTGAGTTTAAAATCCAAGAAAACTTGCAAAATAGGATTAACGTATATTGATATCAAAGAATAACGGATGGTAAAGTGGAGAGGAAATGAAGTATGAGTTAGGTTTGTTTCTTGGTAAGTAAAATATTATAAACAAAAGAATCACAGGCAACGTCCAGAAAACCACTAGAGTTAAGAAACAAAGACAAGCCAACCAAACCAAAATAGTCTTTCTTGAGGGCCTATCTATAAAGAGCCAAGGTAGAGCTCAAGAAGGACCCAAGCCTAAAGCCAAAGGCTTGCTTGAAACTATGTACAAATAATTATAGTCCATAACAAAATCAAGGCTCAGTAACATAAAAATATCCTCAACCCCCATACAAAAGAACTTAGCCCGCCCAAGAGAAAAAAAAAGTAGGTTTGACTCATGGTCCAACAAAAATTTCCCTACTTAGCCCAAAGGAATATCTTAGTGATACGTGTTTGGATATGTTAAAATGAATTTACTGATATAATTTGTTTTGTGCTTTGTTGAAAATTTTTGGTCGAAAAATTTATGTTTATTATGTCTTATTGTATTTTAACATAAGTTTCCAAAAATTTATGTTTATTATGTCTTATTGTATTTTAACATAAGTTTTGTCATCAAATCAAAAAGAGGGAGATTGTTAGACCTTTGTGGATTTTGAATTTATGCAAAACATATGTTAAAATATTTAACTGGTCCATGCATGTGTGGAACATGAAAAATAGGACCAAAGGTTTTTGTTTTGTAGAATTTGCAAGATATACGATCGTGTATGTCAAAGATGCATGACTATATGTGTGCTATAAAAGCAACACACGACTAGGATGGATCATGCAAAGCGTCCATGTGTGAAGAATACAGGACATATAATCGTGTGTATTTTGAGCACACGACTATGTGTCAAGTTATAAAGATGCATACTCCCGTGTAAATCCAACCGTGCCTGTATAAGAAGAACATTGTTGGATACACGCTCTTGTAGCTACAACACATACCCGTGTTACCTGAAAAATGTTGATCGTTTGAAGATCATGCAGGTATCATACATGTAACCATGTGCCTTTTGGAATCTTGAAGAACTGAAACATCAAGGACACACGACTGTATGTGTGGGGCATATGCCCGTGTGAGTGTGCGTGATAAGAAAAATATGACTGTTGGAAAGCAAAGAAGAAGAGAAGCACGACCGTATTCCTATCCCACTATACTCCATGCCTACTTAATATAAAACATTATAGCCTACTTTTGCCTTATGATTGTAGAAACATTTCCTTCTCCTCTTGGACTGGTCCAAATAATCCATTTCCCATAAAACAAGATCCATCAGGCCAAGGACATGTATGTAGCCTACATTAGCAATAATATTCCAGAGAAGCCCACTATTACTACTAAAAACTAAAGCCCATATAGATTTCCCAGCCCACTAGACCAAGGAAGGATGCCACACCCATATAATTTGTCTCCCTCTCTCAAGTCCATGTTAATGGCCTATCAAGCTTTCCTTATTTCTTAAAGTTATAGTAAAAATAAATGTAGGGGGCCAGCATAACTAAAAAACTGGAGACATTAAGACCTCCAAACCAGTAGCAGTTACTTCCTTTATGATTCTTTCTAGCATCATAGTAAGTAGACTTGAAGGAATTTAGCAAAAACACCATGTCACTCTAAGGATCAATTAGCAACAAGGAAAAAAACCTAGCCACGCACCTTTTTTTTCCTAATTCTATAGACATCAAACTTATGTCTTTTCCAAACTTTGGGAACCAAAGTGTGGCCATTGAATTTAAGGCAATCTTTCACAATAAAAAATTGCCACCTACAAGAGTTCCTCCCTTTTATATTGTTGACCACACCTAGCTTCCATATATGAGCTTCATTAGTCCATATGCATACCACCTTGTTGTCAAACATACATATACAATAAAGCAAACAATTATGTTGCATGCACAATAGCTGTATATAGTGTATGTAACAGTAATAGTTAACAACCCTGCCAATAGCAAGGAAAACAAGCCAATATTAGCTGCCATTAAGTAATAGTTGTCTTGCGTATCAATGTGGCCCATCCAATCCAATCATTTACCTAATATTCCAAGCAGGCAATTAAGATTAATCTTCCCATCGTTATCCTTCCAATCCATAAACTTTGATCCTGTATTCCTATGCCCAAGGTGAAGTTGCATTGAAGTTGCAACCTCAACCAACCTCTAGTCTATTGGCTTCTAAATATGAGGTAGCTTACATGTAACCTAGACACATAAGACAAGTTGGCCTCTACCAACTCTTTCATTTTCCTCATGTCATGGTTACACTAAGAGTTGGAAGAGGTTCGCTAACAAAAAATAACTTGTAAAACAACAAAATAGTTAATATTTAAAAGTCCTCCCTTATCACTATTACAACACTTCCTAAAAATTGGCATGGAATGGAAACCACCCAAAGCTACTCTAAAGTTCTACTTTTTATCCCCCTACTATTTAATAGATTTCAAGGAATACTTAATGGCCACTAGCATGTTTGAACACTTTATTTGGAAGAAACCAATTAAAAATAATGACAACATTAAGACTTGAAGTGGAAAAGCTAGATAACTTAACTCTTTTATCTTCGATAATCTTTTTGACTAGGATAAAAACATGCTCTTTGGATAGGTTAGACTTAGCAAAGACTCTATTGTTTCTCTCATGCTAGATATAATAAATAGTAGCTCTTAGACTCAACTTGGCCATGTTGGACCTTAGAGAGTTATCTTTTTAGCCCCTAGCTACCTTCTAACAATATTTACCTTAGCCTTAACCTCTATAACAAAGGTTACAGAGGTTTAGAACACTGCTCTAAATGTGTTGACTATAGTCACATTGAAAAAGAAAGTGGTCAATATTTTCATCATGCATGTCACATAAAACATATCTAGAATTAAAGTACATACCATACCTTTGAAGCTTTTCCTTTGTACTTAATCGTCTCTTCAATGCTATCCAAAGAATGATGACATGTCAAAGGATAAATTTCTTATACCATCTAAAGTAGGCCTAATCAAATTCTTCTCCTTGGATTCTTAATTCATTCCAAGGAAAACTAATAGTAAAACCTCCTTCTTTACTAGGCTTCTAAATTACCTTATCAACACCCTCTAGAGGATTACTAAGGCTAACACTCTTGACTTCCATTATGTTGTATAAATTAGCAATAAGCCATTTTTATTTCCTACACTCAATAATCTTTTTGACTTTAACATATCTACCTAATTCGGAGTTGTAGATGATCCTCTCACCAAGTTTAACTGCTAAAGTACCTAAAGGATGCTAGTTATACCACCAAATATGAGTATGATCACTATTGCCAATAGAGTATGAGACTTTATCCTGAATGTCTTTCTTAATATAAAAAAGCTTCTTCCACCACTAGTGGCTATCATTAACACATTGTATGTCCTATAAGCTCCTACCCTTAATTCTATATCTTTTAACCTAATCAACCCAAATTGACTGACTATTAGATTGAGCAAGTTCCATAAATATTTAGTAATAACTGTTTTATTCTAGTCTTTACTCTATCTTAACCTAAGATCCCCCTTTACATATGGGTGAGAAACTTCATCTTAAGCCACTTTAAACTTCCCACCATTCATCTCCACTCCATTCCAAAAATAATTCTTATGTTTAGGTCAATTTCCTTGAAGACTTTGCTAGGAAAGATGAAATAGAAGACTTAAAACACCTGGATATATAAGAGGACAAACTTGATAAGCATGAGCCTACTAGTATCAAACAAGCATTTACTTTTCCAAGATAAGATACGTGCAAGAATCTTGTTCATAAGAGGTTTACAATCTTCTTTAATGAGTTTAGATGAAACCAAAGAAACACCACGATATCTAAAGGCATTTAAGCCAATCTCAAAATCAAGGATTTTAACAATGTTTCCTTTCTCAACCTTAGAGACAATAGATAAGAAGATGTTACTCTTAGCCTTATTGGCCATCAAACCAGACCACTTTTGATATTCATTAAGAGCCTTTTTGAATGTTCTAACAAAATTTTTCTCAACTTTATAAAAGAGAATAAGTTCATTTGCAGAGCACAAGTGGATTACTTTATCGGCCTTACATCTTTAGTAATACTCAAACCCACATTCCTCATTTTTTTTTCAACAATTCTAGAAAAGACTTTCATAACAATCATAAAGAGGTAAGAAGAGATAGGGTCAACCAGTCTAAGACCTTTAAAACTAGAGCAAAAGCCTTCAAGTTTACCATCAATGTAGATGAAGAACATAGGAGTACTAATACACTCCTTAATCGAATGAATAAAGGTCAGATGTAAACCCATGTTAGTCAGACAATTGATGACGAAAGCCTAATTCACCATATCATAAGCTTTCATGAGGTCAACCTTAATGAGATATCTTTTCCTATTAGCGATACTCCTCTAAAATTTATTAAACAACTCACTATAAAGTAAGATATTGTTTTCAATTCTTTTCCTCTCAATGAACACAACCCAGACCTTATTCACACACATAGAAAGAATGAATTTCAGCCTATTAGCCAAGATCCTGGAAATACATTTATAAATCGTATTATAGCAGACAATGAGTCTAAAGTCCTAGGCAAAGGTAAGGTTCTCATATTTGGACACAAGAGGAAGAATAGTGTAATTAATTTCCCTTAGAACCATACCACAAGACAAAAAAAAAAACTTAATAGCTTCTATCAGATCCATTTCCACAATATCCCTTTCCATAATATCCCAAGCTTTTTTAAAGAACAAAGCTCTAAATTTGTCAGGGATAAGGGCTTTATTATTATCCATATTGAACAAGGTGTTCTTGATTTCATCATTTATGACCTCTTTAATCATATATTCAATAACTTCTTTGGGGATACAAGAATCAAAGATTTTAGACTAGTTAAGTAGATTACAATCAACATCCTTTGCTAAAAAGATATCCTTAAAGTGGTTGATCAACATATCTCTAACAAGCTCTTTTTCTTGAACTGTTACCTTATTGTTGTTATCAGTACCTTTTATAGAGTTCCTGTTACTTTTACCCTTCAAGAATTTGAAAAAATAGCTCAAATTTTGGTATCCCTTATTTAGCCATTGAATTCTTGATTTCTATATATGAAAGGATTCCTCTATCCAATCACTTTTGTTAAAAGCCTTAGAAAGCTCTTTTCCTTTACCAGTAAGGCAACATCAAGTGGATTATTCAAAAGAGAAGCTTGAGTAGTTTCTAACCTATCCTTAGCAAGTTTAACCCTTTCAGAGATGCGCTAAAATTCTTTCTTGTTTAGCTCTTTCAATCTACACTTAACAAGCTTGAGCTTTTTAGCCAACTTAAACATAAGATTGCCCATAATATTCATATCCCAATACTTTTTCACCAATGGTATGAACCTATCATCATCAATGCAAAAATTGAAGAATTTTGAAAAGGGTGGGGTTTTCTTACTCTATTTCGTATCTTCACACTCGATGATTAAAGGACAATGATTTAAAAGCCTAATAGGTATAACCATATCGAACATGTTAGGATAATGGTCAGACCAATTTTCATTAACTAGGACTTTATCAAATTTGCAAGCCACTCTATGAGTACTTTTCCTCATGTTGCTTTATGTCATATATGGTTTAACAGATCTAAGATCTTTCAATTGGGCATTAAAAGAACATTCATTAAATTTCTCATCACAAATGCTCTAGTCTCAAAATCCTTCCACTTTCTTAACTTTCTTCCCAATAGCATTGAAATCTTCCATGATCACCTATTATCCCCTCTTAAGACCTAACACTTATCCCAAAAATATCTTTTTATAAGTTCTTCTAGTAATTTAGTTGTTGCCCCTATAAATAAAAGTGGTACTAAACTTATTGCTCGAAGAGATGACCTTAATCTCATAGTGGATCAACTAATCCTTTCTTTCCACAATCCTAACTTTAATGGTACTCATATTCTAAGTAACCCAAATTCTGGCTTTATGATTAGAATTGTAATTGTTAATCACATCCTAATCCTCACAAGAAGTCTCCCTAATAGCCTTACTATTCTTTTCTCTTACTTTAATCTCTAAAATAGTAAACAAATCCAAAGAATTACTCTTATGAATTTTGTTGTCTCTTTCTGATTAATAGGGGAATTTATTATGGAACATGACTAGAGATATAGGCTTTTAAAGAGATCCACTACATATTCCAATTAGACCCATTACGAGGAATAGAGTTAGGAAGATGTAACATGCCTTAAATAGGCTCATTGGAGAGCTATGTATCAAGGCAAACATATTAGAGGCTGACTGGATATAAGAGGGATCTAGCAAGATTGTTAATTTGATCGAAGCCTAAAAATTCCAAGGGTATGGTTTGGTCACGGTGGATCAAGCTTATTAGGATGTCTAAGTATGTTTTGAAGAATGTTAACTGAATATGGATGACCAAACTTTTAAAGTCCCAAGTTTGTTTTGGTTTAATTATGTTCAAGTTGTTTTGAGTTTATTTGTAGTAATAGGCTAAGACTTAGTACCAATTAAAGCCCAAGTCTTTTAAATGAGTCTTCTAAATATTCAATGGGTTATGTTTAATTAGTTGGGTTAATAGGCATTAATTAAGCCAATTAGGTTTAAGTGTGTTTAAGTCTAGTACAATAAGGTTTATTTTGTGAAGCAACTATTTAAGCCACCTCTTTTTTTGAGTGTGAACAATACCTTAGAGAGAATATTGAATTTTCTTTCAAGATTTGCATACTTGAAACCTTAAACTAATCAAAATTAGTCAAATCAATCTTGATTATGGAATTCAATGACTTATCATCTCGTTTTGGGTTATAGCATTAATCTTACCCCACAGTTTGTGCAAAGAGCTTTCATACAGGTCAAGATTTTAAAACCGATCTATTCTTTGGGTAAGAGTCAACCTTTTATGGATCTTCATGTAGGTCGATAGGGTCCACATTAATTGGTATTATAGTTATGTTTGAGTCAGGCTCTTTATCATTTTTTTCTTATGTCTTTTGGGTTTTTATTGAATTCTGTCATAGCCAATTATACCTAGGGTTCTTTGGGTTAAAATTTTTCATTCTTATTGCTTTTTTCTTTCAGTGTCTTGATTGTTCTTTATTTTGTCCTCGTGTTTTTGTTTGTTTCGTAGTGAAATCAATTCAGTTGGAGTCCTTTTTATTAAGGTTATGCATACCCATCCAGATTTGTGTGTCTTTGTTCCTTTGTTTCCATTAATTCTTGGTTCGTAGATGATCTTGAACTATTCTTGAGTGGTCTTATTGTAAGAAGAGTTTGGGAAAATCAAATTTTGATATTGGAGTTGTGAAATCAACAAAAAAAAACAGTTGTATAAAAAAAAGGTAAACAATGAAGCACTATAAAAAAAAAATAGCTACATTAAAAAACAAAAAAAAAAAAAGAAATGATTTGAGAAAAGAAAAGCAAGAAAAGTTATGTCGATTGTGTTATTGATCTTAGGTGTGATTTTGTAATAATTATGTTAAAGATTCATACAACCAAAGGAATTCTTAATTTTGAAATTCTAATTTTGGGTTGGAGACTATTGTGAATTAAAATTTGTAAAGGTTGATTCTTTATTGAATTTTTTTTTGCAATTCGCATTCTTAAATACTCTTGCCATCTAGATTGTGCTTTATTGGACTGTGACATCTAAATTGCATTTTTAGGTGTTTTACTTATTTGAGTTATCCTTTCATACTTTTGGGTTAGTTGTCATTATTCGTCACAATTTACATTTGATTCTTGATAAGTTATATTAGTTACATCTTGTTAGGAAACCAAATGTGTGAAGATAATAAAGAGTAAAAATGAGTGCTAAGTGATATATATTCTTGAGAGAAAACACGTGAGAGAGTGTAAAAGGTTTTCATTATTATTTCATTCTTGTATTACCTCTTATGGTGGACTTTAAGAATAAGGGTTTTAGGGAAGATTTGGATAAAATTGAATCTTTCACAATGCAAGCTATACAAAAATAATTTGAGCGTGTGTTTAGTATCATGGGAAATAAAAATGAGAGGTTAGAAAAATTAGAAAAAAATCAAGGTGATAAGGAGGGGTCAAATAAGGGAAGAGGTGGAAGAAAACACCTTTAGTTAGGAATCATGATAGGATATAAACCAATAGTAATGATGAGAGGAGTGATAAGCAGTGGATGATGGTTAGTAAAGGGAGACATGATAAGGATTTGGTATAGGGATGCATTATATAAGAGGATAAGCAATAAGATAATAGCCTGGGTAGCATTGAGTTAAAAATTCTACCTTTCTAAGGTAGGAATCATCCGAAGGCATATTTAAAGTGGGAGAGAAAGGTAGAACAAGTATTTGACATCCATAACTATTCATAGTAGAAAAGGTTAAGTTATTCGTAGTAGATTTTATTGATGATACTAGCATATGTTGGGATCAACTAGTCAAAAATAAGTGTAGGAAGATGGGTAGACCAATAGAAACATGGGAAGAGATGAAGAGTATTATGAGACAGTGATTTATCCCTAGTCATTATTATAAGGATCTTTATCAGAGGTTACAAGGGCTTAGACAAGGCTCTAAGAGCATAGAGGATTATTTTAAAGAGATGGAGATAGTGATGATCAAGCCAATGTAGAGGAGGATAGGGAAGTCATTATGGTATGATTTTTACAAGAGTTGAATAGGGATATAACTAATGTTGTAGAATTGCGACATTGAGTAGAGTTAGTAGACATGGTACACATGACCATAACAGTAGAAAAATAATTGAAAAGAAGGGGATACAAAGACATAGGGTGCTATTCAAACACATATAGATATAGTAGGTCAAAGAGAGATGAAAAGCTTACTTTTAAACCTAAAGCTAAGAATCCCAAGCCTAAATATGAAAAACCTAGCCGAGACACTAAAAGTAGTAAATCTAAACCACCCAAGTGAAATAGTGATATTAAATGTTTTAGGTGTTTAGGTAAGGGTCATATAGCCTCTCAATGTCCTAATAAGAGAGACATGATGTTAAAGGAGAATGGTGAGTATGAGACTAAAGAGGAGTCAACTGATTTTATGCCACCATTAGAGGACGCTAATGATGTTAAGTTTGAGTATATAGTTGAGGATGAAATACTAGTATTTAAAAAAGCTTTGAGTGTCTAGTTTAAGGAGAAGGATGGTATTTAGTGACAGAATAACTTTCATACCTAATTTCATATGCAGAATACGATTTTTACCTTGATTATAGATAAGGGTAGTTGTACCAATATAGCTAGCATGAAGCTTGTTAAACAACATAATTTGCTAACACTTAAACATTTTAGACCATACAAATTACAATGGTTGAATGATTATAGGGAGATTAAAGTGAGTAAACATGTGTTAGTTTCATTGTTAGTTAGAAAGTATAAGGATAAGGTATTATATGATATGGTTCCAATACATGTTGGGCATATCTTATTAGGTAGGCCATGGTAGTATGATCAACGTGTAGTCTATAATGGGTTTAAAAATAGATACACTTGTGTCATGAATAACACCACTGTTACTTTAGTACTATTGACACCAAAGTAAATGTATGAAGATCAAATAAGATGAAAAAGAGTGAGGAAAAAAAAGAGCATGAGGGTGAGAAAAATAATGAACTTGTGAACAAGAGAGAAGGTTTAAGTGAATCTGTGAGCAAGAAAGAGAGAGAAGATTTGCATGTTTGAATCCCTAAACTAATGAAACTTATCAATCAAATCAACCTTGATTGCGGTGTTCAATAACTTATTGTCCCGTTATGGGTTATGGCATCAATCTTATACTAAGGTTTGTGGAAAGAGCTTTTGTATGAGTCAAGGTTTCAAAATTGATCCATCCCCAAGGCAAGAGTTAATCTTTTGTGGGTATTCACACAAGTCGAAGGTTTGCATCAACTGGTGCTAGAGAAAGGATTGATTAGCCATGAGGAGAAAATTAAGAGAGAGAAAAGAGAAAAAAAAGTCAAGAAGTTTCTATGCTAAGAAGAGTGATGTAAGGGCTGCCAATGTGACTAAACAAAACTTGATGTTAATACACAAGGAATGTATTTTATCTCTTTCTAATGTTGACATTTCTCTTTCTAGTGTTATTATGTCTTTTTTACAAGATTTTAAGGATGTAATCCTAAAGTAGATTTTAGATAGGTTGCCACTAATTTGAAGGATTAATTATTAAATTGGCTTTATTCTCAAAGCAATTATACCTAATCAACCCACATATAAGAGTAATCCTCAAGAGACAAAGAATTTTTTAAGTTAAGTTGAAGAGCTAATGAAGAAAGGATATATAAAAGAGAACATAAGTCTATGTGTTACGCTGGTGATTCTAATATCTAAGAAGGATAGACATAGAGGATGTGTATTGATTGTTGAGTTGTTAAAAAAAATTACTTTAAAGCATTGCTATCCTATTCCTAGGTTAGATGATATGCTAGATGAGTTGTATAGACCATGTGTTTGAAAAACGGATATCATTAATTTAGGATAAAAGAAGAGGATGAATGGAAAACTGTATTTTAAAAAAATGAGGTTTGTATGAATGGTTAGTAATGCCATTTAGGTTAACTAACACACCTAGCACTTTCATGAGATTAATGAACCATGTTTTACAAGCATTTATTGGTATATTTGTTGTAGTATATTTTAATGATATTTTCATGTATAGTCAAAGTCTAACTGAACACGTAGGACACTTGCATGATGTGTTGAGTGTGTAAAAGAAAGAAAATTTATTTGCATACTTAAAAAAGTGTTCATTTTGTATAAACCAAGTTGTGTTCTTAGGTTTTATGGCCTCATCTAGAGGCATCGAGGTTGACGAAGAAAAGGTTAAAACTATTCAAGAGTGGCCAACACTAACTTCTATTATCGAGGTTAGGATTTTCCATGGTTTAGCTAGTTTTTATAGGTGTTTTATTAGAGATTTTAGCACACTAGTTGTACCATTGACCAAGGTTATCAAAAAGAAAACATAATTTAAATAGGGTGAGGAACAATAGTGTGCATTAGCATTGATTAAGGATAAGTTGAGTTTTGCACCTTTATTTGTGTTACCTGATTTTTCCAAATTATTTGAGATTGAGTGTGATGCTTCAGGTATAAGTATTAGAATAGTTTTGATACAGGAAAAGAGGCTTATAGTGTACTTCAATGAGAAACTAACTGGAACGACCTTAAAACACCCTACGTACAATAAGGAATTATACATTTAGTAAAGACATTGGAAACTTGGTAGCATTATTTATGGCTTAAGAAGTTCATCATTCACATAAATCATGAGTCCTTTAAACATTTGAAAGGCCGAGGTAAGTTGAAATGTAGACATACAAGGTGGGTTGAATTTATAGAAACATTTCCATAAGTTATCAACTATAAGCAAGGTCAAGACTGTTGTTGTCGATGCATTATCTCATAGGTATACTCTAATCTCAACGTTAGATGCAAAGCTATTAAGATTTGAATATATCAAGGAATTGATATGAGTGATCATGGCTTTGGTAATGTGTATGATGCATGTAAGAAAGTTGCATTTAGTAAATTTTATAGGCATGATGGATACTTGTTTAGAAAGTCTAAGCTATGTGTGCCTATGAGTTCTTTATATGAGTTGCTGGTTAGAGAAGCATATGAGGGTGGTTTAATGGGACATTTTGGAATTGCAAAGACTTTAAATGTATTATGAGAGCATTTCTTTTGTCACATATGAAAAGAGTTGTTGAACATGTATGTAATAGATGTATTAAATGTAAACAAGCCTAGTCTAAAGTCTTACTCCATGAATTATATACTTTTTTGTTAATACTTAGTATACCGTGGGAAAACATTTTTATAGATTTTGTGTTAAGGTTAATTAGGTCTAGGAAAGGTAGGGATTCAATATTTGTGGTCATAGATAGATTTTATAAAATGGCACAATTCATTCCATGCCATAAGACTGATGATGACATCTAAATGCGTTTTAGAGGATATTAACTGATTATGGATCACCAAACTTTTAAATTTCTTAGTTTGTTTGGGTTTAATTATGTTTAATTTGTTTTGAGTTTATTTGGTTGTAATAGGCTAAAACTTAGTATTAATAAAAGCTCAAGTCTTTTAACGAGTCTTTTAAATACTCAATAGGCTATGTTTAATAAGTTTGGTTAGTAGGCCTTGATTAAGCCAATTAGGCTTAAGTGTGTTTAAGTTTAGTCCATTACAGTTTATTTTATGAAGTAACTATTTGAGCCATCTTTTTTTTGGATGTGAGCAGCCTTAGAGAGAATGTTGAATTTTCTTTCAAGATTTTTATACTTGAAACCCTAAACTAATATAACTTATCAATCAAATCAATGTTGATTATGTGGTTCAATAAATTATCATCCTGTTTTGGGTTATGACGTTAATCTTATATCAAAGTTTATGTGAAGAGCTTTCGTATTGGTCAAGGTTTTAGAACTAATCCATACAAAAGGTAAAAGTTAATCTTTTGTAAGCCTTCCGATAATTTGATAGGGTTCACATCAATTCAGACCCCTAATATTCAACAAAACAATTTTAATCATTAATCCTGATTATAAGAGACTTATTCCCACCCTTCTTTTCATTCTTGGACCTAGTCCCGTTTTGACCTTTCTATCCACCCTTGTTCTTGATTTTTATTTCATCCAACATGATGACTTTCCCAAAAGGTTTAACTATTGGGGATTCTGAGAAATCTTTACTTTCGATCACTTGAATAGCTTTGATTTCCACCTCTAGAGTACTATAGGAAGATCCAATCATTGGTTGAACAATATCATTGACCTCCTTAGGTTTTAGAATTTTTTTTTTCTTACTTATCCTTCATTTATTAGTTATGCTCAGAAGAGGTATTCTTCTATAAGATAGTCAAATTATTTATTATTGTTTATACTACAACTATCTTTAATGCCCAACTTATTATTATCAATCTTAATGACTTTACTCAAAACATCAAACCTATTAGTCTATTTCCAAATATGCAGGGGTCAACCCTAGACTCAAGTACATTTTTCTCATTCCTCGCTAAATTGAAATCTACACTGTTGCTTTTTATAAGATTAGCCACCTTAATATTACCTTGTAATTTGTCATCAACTTTAAAGGATCTTCTAAGTACCTCACTATTAAAGGAGCCAATTCTACACTTCTCTCTTGCATGTCCGTAATTATGACATAACTGACAACGAACAGGCCTCTAAGCATAATCAACCTTCAACTTTTTATTTTACCAATCGAAATCTTGATATCCAAAGTTTTTGAAAACTCTTTCTCTATATCCATTACTATGTTGATTATAGCATAGTCAAGTCTAGATCTTTCTTCCGTGATTGAGTCCACCCGTATTGGTTTAGTAATTCTACTCACAATATAGCTAAACCCTTTGGGGTTCCAACACTCTAGAGGAATCCTAAAAATTTTCACATACATTAGCGTAGTTTTAATTTCCTTTACGATCATGGTAATGTTCCAAGCCTACCTACGAACGAAGAATGGTTGGCCACTAATAAACCATAGGTCATTATCATGCATCATTTCAAGATCTTCAATCCATTTGAATTTTAACACCACTTAGAGCATGTAGAGTTGAAGTAAGCAACGAACAGTTGTACTACATAATGAGTTACACCCACCTATGAGAACAAGCAACACTTGTAATAGCTCGAGGTTAGAATTGTCTTTTTAGGCTAGAAATTTGGGTTAGAAATGAGATTTTATAATAGAATATAGAATTTATGAGGTTTCAAGGGTAGAATAGTCTTTTAGAGGCTAGTTGTGGCTTGTACATGAGTCTCCCTAGAAAACTATTTCATGTAAGGGGTAGGAGAAGGGAAATTTTTGGATTTCTATTGACACACGCCCGTGTGCCTGAGGCACATGACCGTGCATCGAGTGAGAGGTGTCATAAATATTAAGTTTTCTCATTGTTTGCTTAACTTATTTCATCCAATTTCTTTTCCCTCTCTTTTTCCAATGAACCCTAGATCAGAGAACGTCCAACCAGCAACAACAAACTAAAGAAAGAGATCCAGAAGTCATGGCAAGAGGTAAGAATTTCCTTACCTCTTTCATCTTGTTTCATAGCATGTTTTCTTGATTTGAGTTCTCAAAAGTGTTTATTGCATGTTTAGGATGTATTTCAGTATATTTTAATGATGAAATGATGCCTTGGATGATGATTGATAAGTTACCATGATATGTTTTGGCATTTATATGCTTAGGTGCGTATTTTTGAGAAATATGAGATATTTGGTATGATTTCTGATGAATAGATGGAATAAGTATGCTTATTGGCTAATGTATTTAACATATGAATAGTTAATTGAGTTTTGGTTGTGATTTGAGTTGAGAATATTGGGATTTCTAGGTTTCCAAATGACATCTGTAAAAATCGAATAGAGCGCACGACCATGCACCCGCAGGTATACACTTGTGTGACCTCATTTCTATATAAGCACGGTCTTGCATGACATCTATGTGCACTTAGAAAACCCAGACACATGCCTGTAGGTACACACACCCGTGTGCTCAGTCTCAAATTTAGACGCCCATGTAAGTAAGACACAAAAGTGTTGTTTATGCTACTACACGTATATGTGAGTATGAGACACAACCTTGTGCTTTAATTGCATGCCCGTGTGTTCACACCACATGCTTGTGTAACCAGCCAAAGTTTTATAAATTTATTCCAAAAGCTAGCACGACTGAAAGTACGACCAACATATGGTTCTGTGTGCCTTCCCACATGCTTGTGTGCTTGATAACATACACCCACGTACCTTAAGAAAAGCATAAAAACATTTCTAAAGTAGATTTAAGCCTTTCAAGCCATTTCTAAGCTTACAAAACTAAATTATAATAAGATAAAATAACATATCATGCATGATCAGTAGCATAGAGCACGACATGTCATATCAGAGTTTTTCAAAATGGATCCAAGGATCCATTAACATGCTTTAAAAGTATAGATATATGATGTTTTAAACATCAGTTAGGGGTGAATACGAAGAGATACCTGTGAGTTCATACACCCATTAGAGAGGGAAATCAACGTTCGTTAGAGATATCATGCTCTTTGACTAAGCTTGTTAGTTGTTAGAAATAGTACTGGTTGTGTGCGGGTAGATTTTTACAAGATTGAACTCATACGACCAAAGTGCTAAATCCTTGTATTCATCAGTCTAGCTAGCACAACAATTATTTTCAGATATAGTATTTTCAGAGACAACTTTTAGTATATACTATATGTATGTATTCAGGATTTTCAAATCATAGTTATCATTTTAGAAAGTGTATTAAAAAAACCATACCTAAGGGCAAGTTTTATGACTATTCAACATTGACATGATATCGAGCATGCATATCATGTCGTATATATCATTTCATGAGAAACAAAATAAACAAAGACAAAGAGCACTCCAAAAAACATATACATTTCAAAAGTAAAGAATAAGAAAAATAGTAAAGCAGAAAATAATATGACGAGCCATGAAACCAGTAAGACTTGAAACTTGCTAGTGTTAGAGGTAGGAAATGTTTGCTGAATGATTTTATCACTCACCCATCTCCTTGTTTTCTCCTTTGCAAGTTAGTGATTTTAGTTTTGAGTAGGAGTGAGATAGTTGTTAGATTTTGAGGACATGACTTGACAATAGATAACATGTTATGGCTTGCATGCTTTGTACAAAACTTTTTTTTTATGCGTATATGTCTGTGTGACACTATTGTGACATGTTTTATAAATAGCACATGTTGAAATGAAAAGCTTGAGATTTTCAAGAAAGATAAAAATTTTTCAAAAATTTTTTTAAAATTTTTTAAAAATTAAAGTAGTCACCCATGTTGATATTGGCGGCTGTGGCCACTGATGACGGAACCAGGTGACTGTTTTCGACCACCTAGTTCTAGGGGAGGCCAGATCTAGTCTCTCTATTCGGTGAGCCGCCTCTAATTTTGGCGAAGGCGGCCTGATTTAGCCTCCTTCGTAAGAAAAAATAACTAAAAATGGTCGGTAGAACTAAGTTTGGCCCATTCTGACCGTTTTTGGTGGCTAGTCGCCTCCACTGAGTAGGAAAACCAGATTTTGTCTCTCCTGGAACCCAGTGGGCGATAATGGTCACCTGATTCTGTTATCGGTGATCACTACTGTCGGCATTGACGACAGTGACTGTTTAAATTTTTTAATTTTTAAGTTTTTTAAATATATTTTTAAAATTTTATAAATATATAAATTTTATTTTATTATTTAATAAAATTTTAATTTTACAATAACTAAAATACTCCTGTATTGTTACTATTTATTATTAAATTTAGTCTATAGATAAGATTTTAGTTTTTTAAAAAATTTTATCCCCACCTCAAACTATGGGTGGGAACAAGTCCTTTGGCGTATTTTGGCACGATCTAACCATGACACAACCAGCAAATTTGTGGGTTGTGCAAGGACTTACGGGAAGGCCTGTGGGCAGGCCACAAAAATTTATAAAATTAATTTTTAGTAAATTGGTTTGCCTGGTAGACACAACCCATCATGCTATGGGTTATGCCCCGAGCCTTCAAATTTTGCGGGTTGACACAACCCATCAGGACCAGTATTTTCATGGGCCTAATCCAGGACAAAGGTTTTTTGGTTGAATATTGCCACATGCACATAAATTTGAAAATGCCCACTTTACACTGTTTTTTTTATCACATTAATATTAAAAATTGAAAACGAGACAATTATTATACGCAAATAGATCTAACTTCAGTACCAAAATTGGCGCCCATATCATTTTTGTTATTCATTTATCCGGATCCGAAATTGACAAGTAGGCATGTCAGATATTCCACACCGTGTCCAACTTAGGAGGGCCCCGATCACTTCCCGCCCGAGTCACGCCCTTTAACCCATCCAGTCGTGTCGTAGCGAGCCACCCGCCCAATCTCTAGATTATGTTTTGGCTTATGTTTATAGTCTGGTTGCATGGAGTTGTCATGAAAAATGGTTGTGTTGGATGTTTTATAGATTTTATTTTTCATGGATTTTAGAATATTAAATAAAAAAACTACTTCTTATATTAATTAAAATAATTAGTTATTAAATCATTGTACATAAAAATAATCAATAATCTTAATCAACCAATTAATTTAATTAACTATAAACTCGTCTCTATTATAATATTTTAACGTCGATCTCTAATTCTTATAGTCTTATTTAAAAATATTTTTAACTTTTAAAACACAAAATTAAACAAGAAACATCAATATATCTAGTTATTAAATTTACTTAACACGAAATCAAGTAATATGTGACTGATTTTGCGATACATTGTATAAATTTTATAACAAGTTTATATGTTTAATTCTAACCTTTTCTGGGCGTGCCTCTCTTGACGTCTTGCTCCGGAACTGATTTTACGTAACGATAATCATGTGTTGCCCTATCATTTTCTAATAGCAAATTATTAAGATCCTTATCACACATAGTCTTGTTACATAATTAATAAAGTTATTAATAAAGATGAGATAAGAGATTCTGATAATTAGGTAGGATTTTCATTATGGACCATTTTTTAATTTAATAAACTTATAAAATAATATAAAATATACTTAATTATTATAAGAATTTTTTTTTAACCTAATTAACCCGACCGCGATGAAAGTACAGATTGCCCAAAGCCCCATAAATACAAACGCTGCCGCTCTCATTTCTAGTATCCTCATTGCAGTTTTCAGCACTCCAAGAACACAAGAAAGTTTCTTGGCATCTGAAAATCATGGCGATAAGCGCTTCTCTCCTTATACTCCTCTCCGTATTATGCTTCACTACCACGGCCATGGCAGACCCCGCCACTAAGCGCTCCAATGACACGACCTTTATAAGAACCTCATGCAAATCCACCACTTACCCCGCCCTGTGCGTGAAGTCTCTTTCAACTTATGCCCATGCAATCCAACAGAACCCGCGCCAATTGGTTCTCACGGCCTTGTCGGTGAGCCTGTCGAGGGCGCAGTCCACTAAATCATTCGTCACTAACTTCAAGAAGTTAAAGAATTTGAAGTACAGGGAGATCGAAGCCATTGCAGACTGCCTAGAAGAGATGGGCGACACTGTGGACCGTCTCAGCAAGTCGATTCAGGAGCTGAAGGACATGGGCCAAGCCAAAGGTCAGGACTTTTTGTGGCACATGAGCAATGTGGAGACCTGGGTCAGTGCGGCTCTCACCGATGAGGACACTTGCGTTGATGGGTTCGCCGGCAAGGCTTTGGATGGGAAGATCAAGGATTCGATTAAGGGTGAAGTTGTTAATGTTGCAAAAGTTACTAGCAACGCACTGGCCTTGATTAACAAGTTTGCTGCAACACAATGACTGAGCAGCCATGGCTGCGGGTGAAAAAGCGCCAAGAAAATTTTTATCTGCCATTTGGATTTGATGTACAGATTAAGCTTTTTTTATGTTTCTTTTAGATATATATGTAAAATATGAGTGTTATGAGTTCAGCTTTATGCTGGGTATTGAATAAGATGAACTGTGTAATTTAAAGGAATAAGCTTTGATCTGAGCCTGAAAATTGAATCAATATAATCTCGTATAATTACGAGATATGATTCCATCTTAATCATAATTAATGGACACTTAAGAATCATTTCATTTCTGAATTAAACTTGAAATTACTTAAAAGAAAGATAATTTATGGACAAATCATTTCATATTATAAAATACTGAATAAATCTGAACCTCAGCACATATTACTGAAAGGACGATGCATAATGTAAATGAATAAACAGTATCGGAAGGAGATAAGATCTATTCATACGAAAGAAGAGCGGGCAGAGAGGACTTTGTGGGGACTCTGACTCTCGGTGAGCTGTGATCATGTGACTGGGCTTTTTGGCTCCACGTGGAAAGCAATATACATACATATATATATATATATATATATATATTATGTTTGTTATTATTGAAGGGTAAATTTTTTTTCTCACTTAAGCTTTGGGGAAATCTCAATTACATCAAAAAACTATAAAATATCACCCAAATCTAAACTTCCTTACAAAAAAAAAAAAAAATCCGTTAAAAAGGTTTAAAAAAATCATTTCTATTCCTAAGATCTTAATGGCATAAGGAATTATGCAATCTTAATGGTTATAATTGCATTCTTTAAGATCTCATAAATATACTAAAAGAGATGTGATTATGTCAAATCGCAATTGTTTAATATCATTTAATACCAAAAAAAAAAAAAAAAATGCTTTTTACATCAACCAAAATCTGATGTAAATCGGATGCTATATCATGTTAACAATGAATTAACATCGAATTTCTGTCGCATATTAAAAACATCGAGGCTAAAAATATTAATATCAGAATCGACATCCAATGCAATTTTTGTATCGGATTAACAACATAAATTATCCAATGCTAATTTGGTTCTAGTACTAATCAGAATATTCTAGTAAATTTTACACTTTTCAAGATGTGAATCCAAAGCAGTTGTAACTAAAAATATATCATATAACTAGAATTACATCAAACAATATACAATTAAATAACATAACAGTTAAGTACATCACATTTATGTGTGATTCTAATTGTTAAATATTATCAAGTTATAGTTAAAATCACATTAAAAAAAGTGTGATTTGACTAAATTAGACAAGATCACACTTTGAATGAAGCGATCTTGTCAAATTACACTTTTATTATATAGACACTCATGTTGTATATTACTGTATTTGTTTTTATATAAATCAATAATAATATCTATATGGTTTTGTAGACAAATAAATAATATTTCTAATAATATACCACAGAAATACCTAAGCTCAGCTAAATTATTGCAGCGGAAAATCATGTGATAAAATAAATATACTTGGGCCCAAAATACCTTTTATATACTGAAAAACTCAAATAAAGTAAGTGTATGCATATTCACATTCGTGTACTGTACAATCATATGCCAATATGAAACAGTAAAAGCATGCAAACCATAAGCATGCTACCAAACCCACATCTGGATCCCAGCTGACAGCCATCTCCTCCTCTCAGCCCCTATTGCACTGACCGGCAAGAGAAAGGAAAATAGAGAGTGAGTGATAAATTCACCAAGTATTTCCTATCTCTGACCCTAAATCAATCCTCCTCTGAGGATTCCCACTGATCATCAAAACAAGTTAGAAGTCATACACCTACACACTGAAAAGAAACCGAACTGGTTCTTATGTGTACTAATCTGAAATACATATTCTGTGCTAGCATTCATGTTCTGTGATTCACATGTACTGTTTACTGTTTCACTGTTTCTCACTGATTAATCAGTAACTAAATCATGTTCTACTATATGTGCCATGTGAAAATGGCATGTCATGAAGTATGCTGAAATCATATCTAGGCCCTGGAGTCTATTTACTTCTGTTGGATCTGAAGATCCTTAAATATCTGAAAAAGCTAATATGATACTGAAATATGAGAACTGTGTATTTGAAGATAGTTGTTGTGCTACACAGACTCATGAATATAGAGATTCGACACCCTGGCCATATGAGTTTGCTCTGAAAACACGTGCTAGAAACTGTCTAAAACACGTGCTACCTCTGAATCTGAAAACTGAATATCGATCTGTGCACAGAATACTGATAACTACTCAGTTGATCATCAAACCCTAATCTACTAGCTGAATGCATATCAACATATATTTATATATAGTGGCTAGTATGGTCATAGACCTTGATGTTGGCTCCCATAACTGGATGTGCTAAAACTCACAAGTGCCCCACTCATATTCACCCTAAAATTGATATCTAGATCATTGTATTTATCTACTGAAAACATGTATTTGGATCCTTGGATCCCTTTCTGAAAATACTGTATGACATGTCATGTCATGATATTCACATGATGCATCATATATGCTTGTATTGTCTCATTATGCTGAATTATATCAATTATATAGGTTTTACTGTGCATTATGCTTGTTTCATGCTTATTTTCTCATTTCTGCCTCATGCATGGGTGTGCGTGATTAGGTGCATGGGCGTGTATAAGCTTGCACGGGCTGTGTGCCTATTGTGCAACTGGTTATGCTAGCTTATATGATTTCTCTTATTTTTCTCATTTTCTATGCATGCACGGTCGTGACATGAATATGCATGGTTATGACCCTACATCATTGGTCATGTATGGGATCGTAAACACGATCGTGACTATGCAAAGCAAGGCTGCATGGACATGTGCTACGGGTGCAGGGTCGTGCATCTTACTTTGTTTTAATATGGTTAGTCTGAACATGCCTAACCCCATTAAATTTACAATCCAAACTCATATCAATCATTTCCCACACACAAAACCATTCATAAACACAAACCTATCATGGCAATAACATCAATTATCATATTAAACTCATCAAACTCTTAAAATCATACATATACATATACATATCAACCATGCTTATCAACATCATCATCATCATCATCATCATCATCATCATACTAGCAAACATGCAAGAAAACTCACAAATATGCTGGAATCAAACTTATAATCAAACATAGTAAGCATATCACACAAAGGAAGAAACGGAAAGAGGAAAGAAACACCTACCTCTAGCCATAGCAAGCAAGCTCTCTTTCTCAAAGCAAATCTCACTCTCTAGCTTGATTGGAACCTTCTAGATGCTGATATTCTTTTCTAGGGTTGCTAGTCTCTAGAAAGTGAAGGCAAACTTTGGGTGAAAATAAGCTAGAAACTAGATAAGCACAACTTAAAGTATGACGACGACTCAGACTACAAGTACAGTCGTGCATCTCAACATGCACGATCATGCAAGACTAAAAAATTATACTAATACCATTTTTTTGTGCTTGCATGAGAATCCTCTCAACAGGACTCATGCACAAGCCACCTAAACTTTAGAAAAACATCTATATCACCCTTGAGCTCTCTCACAACCCTAGTATTCTTATTAATTCTCATTCTAACCCCAGATTAGTAGCCTAAAAGACATTTCTAACCCTGGAATGTTATATTCTCCCCCTCTTATAAAAATTTCATTCCAAGAATTACCTAAACAACTAGGGATACCTATCCCTGATTTTAGACTCTACCTCCCATATGAACTCTTTATACCTCTGATTCTTCCACAATACTCTCACTAGAGGAATTTCCTTACTCCTAAGAACTTTCACTCTTTTATCAAGGATCTGAATTGACTTTTCTTGATAACTCAGTTTTTCAGCCAATTCCAAATCTTGAAACTCAAGAACATGTGAAGGATTCCCAATATACTTTCTCATCTAAGGCACATGGAAGACATCATGAAATTTCTTCATACTGACAAGTAAAGTCAACCTATAAGCAATCTTACCAACTCTTTCGAGGATTTCATGAGGGCCAATAAATCTTGGAGCCAACTTGTCCTTCTTGCCAAATCTCAATACGTGGTTGTAAGGACTGACTTTCAAAAACACACTTTATCTCATACTTCAAATTCTAACTCTTTACGTCTCAAATCTGTAAAATTTTTCTAGTGATCCTAGGCTTGCTTCATTCTCTGTCTAATTATCCTGACTTGTTCAATCATTCGTTGAGTTATTTCTGGTCCCATTACAACTTTTAATGAGTCTTTTTCTCTAATATCGTCCCAATACAAAAGGGAGTTATATTTCTTACTATACAATGCCTCGAACGGTACCATTTGAATCATAAACTGATAGCTGTTATTATAAGTAAATTCTATCAAAAGCAACAACTTAACCCAACTCATCTAGAAATCCATATAATATGTTCTCAGCATATCCTTCAGAATCTGATTCACCTTCTCTATCTGGCCATCTAACTATGAATGATAAGCTAAACTAAAGTGTAATCGAGTCCCTAGAGTCCACTGTAAACTCCTTCAGAAAGTTGATAGAAATCTAGAGTATTATCTAACACTATGACTCTTGGTACCCCATAAAGTCTTACAATCTCTCTGACATAAAGTTGAGCCAATTGATCAGTAGTTATACCCTTTCTGACAGGTATAAAATGAGCAAATTTACTCATTCTATCCATAATCACTCATATGCCATTATAACCTTGACGAACTCTGGGAAGTCCTGAGATAAAATCCATAGAAATGCTTTCTCATTTCCATTCTGGTATACTCAAAGGCTATAACAACCTAGAAAGTCTCTAATGCTCTACTTTAATTTGCTGACATACCAAACATCTGGAGATGAAGTCTACTATATCTCTCTTTATTTTCGACCACTAAAAGTTTCTATTATGATCTCAATACATCTTCATGCTGCCTAGATGAGCTGTATAAACTGAACTGTGAGCTTCTGTCAAGATCTTTTGTCCCAATTATGAATCTTATAGCACACAAATCTAGCCTCTAAATCTTAGTATCTCATTTTTTACTTCAAAATCTGACACATAACCCTCTGATACTCTCTAATTCATCATCTAAACCTGACTATCTAATCTCTAGCCATCTTTGATCCCATCAAGCAAAGAAGACACTATCTAAAGCCTTAAAAACCTAGCTGTAACTATCTCTATTTGTTCTCTAATAACCTCTTTTTGAAGCTCACTCTGAATAGATAATCTAGACAAGACAACTCTCATACTCAAGGCATCTACAACTACATTTACTTTATCCAGGTGGTATCTGATCGCACAATCATAGTCTTTTACCAGCTCTAACTACCTTTGTTGCCTCATGTTCATCTCTTTTTGGGTGAAGAAGTATTTTAAGCTCTTATAATTAGAGTAGATACTACATCTAACTCTATACAAGTAATGTCTTTAAATCTTTAGAGCCAAAACTATAGCTACTAGCTCTAAATTATGGGTATGGTATCTTAGCTCATGATCTTTTAATTGCCTAGAAGCATAGGTAATTACCTTACCTACTTGCATCAAAACTATACCAATCCGCTTGTCGGAAGTATCTGTATAAAGCTTATACTCTATTCCCTCCTAAGACAAAGTCAACACTGGTACATTGGTTAGCCTCTATTTTAACTCTTGGAATCGGCCTTCACATTCTTCTGACCATACAAATAAGTTCTCTTTTCTAGTTAATGTTGTCAAGGGTATTATCAAGCTTGAGAATCCCTCAATAAATCTTTTGTAATAGCAAGCCAATCTAAGAAAACTCCTCAACTCCTTAGGTGTCCTTGGCTTCAGCCAACTCAAGATGACTTTCACTTTACTTGGATCTATAGACAATCTATTTACAGAAATGACATGCCTCAAGAACACCACCTTATCCAGCCAAAACTTATATTTGCTGAATTTGACATACAACTATCTATCTCTTAGTCTCTATAACACAAACCTTGGATAATTTGTTTGCTCCTCAATGTTCCTCGAATAAAACAAGATTTTATCTATAAATACAACTATAAATCCATCGAGACAATCTTGGAATACTCGATTTATCAAATCCATAAACATCGTAAAAGTATTCTTCAAACCAAATAGCACCACCACAAACTTGCAATGGCCATACCTGGTCCTGAAGGTAGTTTTTGGCACATCTCTTTTTGTAACCTCACTTGATAGTAACCTGACCTCAAATCAGTCTTTGAAAATAGTGAGGTACTACTAAACTGATCAAATTGATCATCAATCTTGGGTAATGAGTATTTGTTCTACACTGTAACCTTTTTTAATTCTCTATAGTCAATACACATTATCATCGAGTCATCCTTCTTTTTGACAAAGAGAATCGGTACTCTCTAAGGAGAACAACTTGGTCTGATGAACTTCTTATCTATCAACTCTTGTAATTGCTTCTTCAATTCTTAAAGTTCCATTGGAGCCATTATATATAAAGCTTTATAAATAGGAGTTGTCCTTGAAAGTAACTCAATACTGAACTCCAACTCTCTCTCTCTGGAGGTAACCCCGATAACTCTTCTAGAAACACATTAACGAACTTTCTAACCATAGACATCTCCTCGATAATGGGCCTAATCACATCTCTGCATACTATATTAGCCAAATACCCAACACAATATTTGCTCAACATCCTCCTAGCCTACACACTGGAAATCAACATAGTCTCAACTCTGCCCTCTCCAAATATAAACTAATCAAGGCTTATATGTAACTTGACTTTTTTCTTTTGATAATTGATCTCTGCCCTATATCTCGCTAAAAAATCCATGCCTAGAATCATGTCAAAATCAATTAACTCTAACATGATTAAATCTATCCTTAAACTTCTATCAATAACTATAATCTCTTGATCAAACAATAACTGGTCACTAAACATCATTCTCCTATCTGACATTTCTATACAAACACTCTTCTCTACTATACTAGAGGTGAGTCCTAATATCTTAACTACTCCTCTTGAAATAAAACTATGCGTAGTACCACAATCAACTAAGATAAGTAATGAAGTGTCAAGAAAGAATAACTAACCAGTCACGGCATGTGAACTGGCCTTTACCTACTCCTATCTCACTGTATATACTCTTGCTCGACCACTACCACATGATGGTCCTGTACCTTCTCCAGACGTGCTTGTTCCACCATCTTGAGGGTTATCAACCCTTCTAGTTAAACCACATCTAAAGAGTCTTTTTCTACCTTTACCAAAACTAGCTCTGCCTCTACTAGGTCCTACTCTACCCCTGGTTGGGCACTCAATAATCTTTTACCTCGATTGACGATACCCAAAGCATACCGTCTGACCCACTAGACACTTGCCATTTGCCATTATACCTCCGACCACACCAAACACATACTGGTAGTTGGTAACTGGTCATCTGTCATTGAATCCTCTTTTCTACCTTTCTCTACTGGATATGCCTTTTACCTCTATCACCAGCTCTTTTTGACTACCTAGAAACCATACCTATTCTTTAAACATATAACTCTGATATGGTAAGCTGCTCTAAGGTATCACTGAACCTCTATAGAGGATGGTCTCTAGTCAACACATCTCTGGCTATGGCTCGGTGTAGTTTATGAATAAATTTCTATATTCTGCCAGTTTCTGTCTCTGCCTAACTTGAAGTAAATCTGACTAATGCATTAAACCAAGTGGTATATTCCCTTATTGTGCTCGATCCTTGCTATAACTCAATGAACTCTTGAGCTTAAACATAAGCTATCTATGGACTTCTAAATTCTCTCTCAAATATACCTCTGAACTTATCCCAAGACAGGTACTCCTCATCAATTGGAGTCTTAGTGAGATTCCACCATAATCTGTCATCATCTTTGAACATAAAAACTGCATATCTGACTTTCTCTCGATCAGATATAGTGAATAGACTGGTAATACTCTTAACCACCTCTATCTACTTTTCAACTACTGTTGGATCTTTCGTCCTATTAAACTTAGGAGCTTAGTGGCCCTGACAAACTATAGATGGGAAACATTCTCTCTGAACCACTGGCGCCAACCGTATCATACCCAAAACTCTGTCCCCAATACTAATCTATCTCTAGCCATTGATGTCTACCCTAACTGGAGGTCCTCTTCTCTCAAACCCTAGCTATCCTCTAACTAGCTTCTAATAGACTTTTCCTCTGGTAGGCACATTCTGATTTTCACTCTTGATTGGCTATTGAGGAAGCTCCCTCATCATTTCCTTAAAAATCTCTCTTATATTTTTTACCTTGAGGGCTCCACAAGAGGCCTAAGATCCTTTCCTCTCACTCTCACTCGAGAGCCTAACTGAGACACTATTCTCATCCTTAGTAAATCTAGAAACATAGGTTCTCCTATCTAGAGAATCATAAAACACAAAGGTCACGTAACTAAATCCAAATAGAATCTCTTACTACGTTACTTACACTGCTAGGAAGATGAGCTCTGGCTACTGGGATACTCTATATTTCCATGCATATGCAATCTGAAAAACAATGTAATGTGTATACACATATACTTGTCTTTTGAAAATAATATGCATATTTCAACTTTGATACCAAAAATGTAGGCACTCATGTTGTATATTATTGTATTTGCTTTTATATAAATCAATAATAGTATCTATATGGTTTTATAGACAAACAAATAATATTTCCAATAATATATCGTAGAAATACCTAAGCTGAGCTGAATTATTATAGTAAAAAATCACGTGATAAAATAAATATACTTGGGCCCAAAATACCTTTCATATACTGAAAAACTCATATAAAGTAAGTGTATGCATATTCACACTTGTATATTGTGCAATCATATGCCAATATGAAACAGTAAAAGCATGCTACCCAACCCATACCAGATTCTAGCTGGTAATCATCTCCTCCTTTCAGCCCTATTGGACTGACCTACAAGAGAAAAGAAAGGAGGAAATGAGTGATAAATTCACTTAGTAAGTATTTCTTATTTCTAACCCTAAACCACTCCTCCTTTGAGGATTCCCACTGATCATCAAAACAAGCTAGAAGTCATACACGTATACACTGAAAGAAATTGAACTGGTTCTTATGTGTACTAATCTGAAATATATATTTTAGGCTAGCATTCATGTTTTGTAATTTGCGTGTGAACACGTGTACTGTTTATTGTTTCATTGTTTCTCACTGATTAATCATAAACCGAATCATACTCCACTGTATATGCCATGTGAAAATGACATGTCATGAAGTATGTTAAAATAACATTTAGGCCTTAGAGCCTATTCACTATTGTTAGATTCGAAGATCCTAAAATATCTAAAAAAATTAATATAATACTAAAATCTAAAAACTGTGTATCTGAAGATACCTGTTGTGTTATGTAAGCTAATGAATACATAGATTTGATACCTTGACCATGTGAATTTCTTTTGCAAACACATGCTAGAAACTGTCTAGGACACATGCTACCTTTGAATCAAAAAACTGAGTACTGATCCATGCACAAAATACTGATAACTGCTCATTTGATCATCAAACCCTAAGCTGTTAGTTGAATGCACACGAGCATATACTTATATATAGTGACTAGTATGGTCATAGACCCTAATGCTAGCTCTCATAACTTGGTATGCTGAAACTCACAAGTGCCTCCTCATATTTACCCTTAAAATTGATATCTAAATCATCGTATTTTTTTATTGAAAACATGTATTTGGATCCTTGGATCCTTTTCTGAAAACACTATATGACATGTCATGTCATGATATGTACATGATGCATTATATATGCTTATTTTGTCTTATTGTGCTGAATTATATCAATTATATAGGATTTATTTTGCATTATACTTGTTTCATGTTTATTTTCTTATTTTTGCCTCATGCACGAGCGTGCATAAGCTTGCACAGGCTGTGTGCCTATCGTGCATACTGATCGTGCTAACTTCTGTGATTTCTCTTACTTTTCTCATTATCTATGCATGCACAGTTCTGACATAAACATGTACGATCATGACCCTACATCATTATTCGTGCACAAGATTATGAACACATTCGTGACTATGCAAATTAAGGCTACACGAGCATGTACTAGGGTGCACGATCGTGCATCTCGCTTTACTTCAATATGGTTAGCCTAAACATGCCTAATCCCATCAAATTTCCAATCCAAACTCATATCAATCATTTCCCACACACAAAACCCTTCATAAACACAAACCTATCATGACAATGACATTAATTCTCATATTCAACTCATCAAACTCTTAAAATCATACATATACATATATGTATCAACCATGTTTATCAACATCATCATTATCATCATCATCATACTAGCAAACATGCAAGGAAAATCACGATCATACTGGAATTAAACTTATAATCAAACATAGCAAGCATATCACACAAAGGAAAAAAGGGAAAAAGGTAAGAAACACCTACCTCCAGCCATAGCAAGCAAACTCTCTTTCTTAAAGAAAATCTCACTCTTTAGCTTGATTAGAACTTCCTAGATGCTGATCTTCTCTTATAGGGTTGCTAGTTTCTGGAAAGTGAGGGGGGTGAAAATAAGCTAGAAACGAAATAAGCACAACTTAAAGTATGATGACGACTTAGACAACACGCATGGTTGTGCGCCTCAACATACATGTTGGTGCATTGCTGAAAAATTGTACTAATGTCATTTTCCTGTGCTTGCATAAGAATCCTTTCAACAGAACTTATGCACAAGCCAATTAAGCTCTAGAAAAACATCTATTTCATTCCTGAACTCTCTCACGACCCTAATATTCTTATCAATTCTCATTCTAACCCTAGATTAGTAGCCTAAAAGACATTTCTAACCCTGGGATGTTATATATTATATGATTTTTGTCATCGAATTTAGCCAAATCATTTGAAACCCTTATAGGGGTGAAATAGTAATTTCATAAAATGAAATAGCTTAATGTAATATGGCTATTTGATGCTATTACATTAATACACTTCTCCATTAAAGGAAAACAAACTAAAATAGTTGCAATTGCACCATACTTTGCTTCAATATTAATTGAGCCAAAGGACTTATGATGTGTTAAAAGTTTAAACCCTAACTTCCTAGCAAGTGTACTAGTTCAAAGTGATACAGGAAGTATTCAGGGTGTCGTATCCAGAGGATCGTGTAAGCAAGTACCAAGACGGCACTACTCCTAACTTTATCTAAACTATCGAATACGAGTCGAAAATAAATATGAAAACTAAAACCAAAATAATATCAAGCAATTAATAAGCACACCTAGGTAAAACAAATAACAATATACGAGATGATGCTAAGATTTCGGGTTCACTAATTCACTATAATGTAGGTTTTCCGTATGCATATATATCTTATGTTATTCATGTGACAACGAAATTCCCTAAATTGATCAACTTTCTTTCTGAAGCAATATTAATCCTATTTAACAATCTAATAACCTAAATATCTCTATCTAGGTTAAATTAGATGAAAATGCATTAAGTTCTATGGAATCCACTAGCTTTCAACACAAGCCTATTGTGCCTATGACTATTGCATGTATTATCAAATATATCTCTATATTTAATGAATCCACGATTTGTATTCTAGCTGCCTTTATGCAATATTACCTTTCGGTCTCAATCACACGACAGAAATACTATTAAAAGTGGCCAAGTTTCAATAGGCATTAAGTTCAGAATGCAAACTCACATGAAATAACATGTTCGTAAATTAAATTCGAAAAACACTACACATTCATGAATTAGCTAGCCCTAATCTTAGCAAGAATTATTTAGTTCATCATTAAACACAAATAAGCAATAAGATTCAAACAAATCATAAGCATAATGGAGAAATAAGAACAAAACTAGATGAAGTCTTGAATCTCTTATTGAAGCTGATGAAAAATATTCTCACAATTGTAATCCGAAAAGCTTTTGATTGAATCTCCAAAATAAAAGATTGAATATCTGAAAAGTGTGTGAAGAATCTCTCAAAAAATCTCCTAGGACGGCTCTCCCTACTTCCAAAATTACAAAGTATTATATACGCTTAGGGTTAGGGAAGAATTTTAGTCAAACTGAAATTTTGTTGAAAAGTGCCCATGCCGCGGCATCATGCTGCACCCTGGAGATTATGGACTGCATGCTATTGATCATGCTGTGGCATGATGATTCTGGACTGCATGCTGCAGCCTAATATTGCGGCATGCAGCTTCTGGAATTTTTATGCGCCTCCTGCACTACCCTATGCTGCGGCATGTAGCTTATGGAATCTGAAATTTTGGTCTTCATCAAAGCTGTAGCCTAGATGTCTAGTTTCATATGAATTTTGAATCACCGCATTTGAACTTCAGAATATCAAGTTATGACCATTTTAGTGCTTAGTGGTCAGACACAGAATTTCACCAAGAAGACCTAAATTTGCGACAATGGTTTAGGGACCAAACGAACTCGGATTTTTCCCCATAATATCTTTTTGAAAAGCTTGAGATGTCCACTACAACTTTAGTGAAGACTGCATTTTCATTAAAGAACTCAAAGATATTGAAAATCCTTGTTTTTCTTCTATGGCGTGCATTACTCTCATTTCCTGTCTTTGCTCTAGTTGCTCATTCTTCTTTAGACTAAATTTGAACCTCTAGCTAGTCCTTCATAAGTGTCTTTTTGGCTTGATTTCCATTGAAATCACATCAAAATCAACATTTCCTATAAAACCAAACATGAAAACCCATGATCCCGAAATATGCACATAATAAGGGTAAAATGGTCAAATCACCCCTAAAACTCTATAAATTTACCACGGAATTATACATGCAATGGACACTTATCACAACCCCCAACTAGCTTTTTGTTAGTCCCTAGCAAAATAAGTGAATTACTGGAATACAAGAGGATCAAAACCTAAATGAAAATATGATTAAAACTAACACATTCACTAACTATCTAAACCACTTTCGTAGGTTGTCACGGTTGCATTTAGCGTATGCAACAAGCCTTTAAACCCCTAGGTGGCCCTAGTGGACGAGTTATAGTCTCATGAGGGTTTCCAGTGATGCTACCCACAAACATCATTTACCCTATCCCAAAAAAAAAAAAAATAATGCAAACACATAATATTACAATAACACAATATTTAACTCGTACAATTGTCTCATGAACTACAACAATTAATCAATACACAACGTACTAATCTCATTCTCCTTAAAAGTATTTCAAAACAACATACCACTACTTTATCAACTTTCACATCCATTTCATTCACAAACCATCAACCAAACTTTCAAAATATATCTATGCGTGTATCCACATATACAAGTGACTGAAAACAAATTTTATAAACAAGTTCCCTCAGACAAACCATTCCATTGTCTTCCCTTAATCTATTAGTGACAACGCTTTGACCCTAGATGTTATGAATTTTATGCTCATTATGTAACATGCTTAATAATATTTTTCTTTGCTGGTATTTTCTTTTATACATAATTTTTCAAGGCTTTATTTGGTTTCCTTAGATTGTGAACTAGTCTTTTTTCGCGAGCAATCAATACTTGTAATATCATTGCCCGGTTACTTAACTAATCACATAACTAAGGTGCTTTGCATACTCTTATCTCTAGTCACTTTTCACTCGAGGGTCACTCACGGTGGACATGCTAACCCTCAACCTACTCAACAACTAAGACATTGGAGTAGTTGAAATTTTAATTTATGCCCTTGATGTTTTCTTCATCCATATATGTATTCTATCTAAAGATCTAAGCAATGTACATTTTCAACCATAGTTTAAACAATCATCAGGCCTATCTAAGGGTTTTTAAATTTGTCACTTGTATATATGAACACAACACACAAACAACTCCTTAAGTTTAGTCATCAACAATACATACCTTAAACCTGAAAGCTTCAATTTCGTAGTGTGCATTTCTTCATACTTCTAAATCAAACAAAGCTAGCTTATCATATACCAATCATTCATCATAGTTATGTATAATCATAGACATACGAGCTAATTCAACACACATACACACTAAAACAAAATAAAATAAAATAAAAAATCATAAATTGTCACTGATGTCACTAATCGTTGTTTTGCATGCAATCTTGTTCTAACTTTTCCTCACCCCCAACCTAGCATCGACATTGTCCTCAATGGCGAATGAAAAAAGTAAAAAGTTAGAACTACTTCCCTTATTTTACGTGAGGTGTTCTTACTTGCTTATGCATCGAGATTTGAAACTCAGAAAAATTCTCCACAACCAATGTTAATAACAAAACAACCTCAAATGATATTGTTAGATTACATCAAGTTGACAAAAAAAAAATTTTAAACAAGAAATACAAAGAATAAAGAAAAACAAAGGTTGCCTCCCAAGAAACGCTTGTTTATAGTTTTTAGCTTGACTTGATAATGGTATTCTTAGGCCGAATCATTCAATAAGGTAGAGACTTTACCTTTTCTTCCTCCATTTTCTTTATAGTACTTCAATTGTTGCCCTTTGATCGTATATATGCTTTTATCCTTGTGATTTACCTTCATAGCTCCTTTAGGATAGACTTTTGTGACAATGAATGGACTAGTACCTCAAGCTCTCAACTTTTGAGGAAAGGGTTGATATTAGGAGTTAGAGAAGAATCCTTTTTGGCCACCATCAAGTTTGTTTTTTGTACGTTGTTGGTCTCGCCATTTTTTAGGGTTGTCTTGATCAATTTGAGCTTTGTCGTTCCTAGGATTTATTCATCCCTTACTCACTTCCACTTTATGACATGTCTCTTTTTCACTGAAGGGATTTACGACTTTATACACTTTGAAGGTTACAGTTTCATCATCAACTCTTAATTTCACAGTTCCTTCTCTCATATCAATTAGCGCCCCTCCAGTGGCCAAGAATGGTCTTCCAAAAATTAAAGGCATTTCAACATCTTCTTCCATGTCCAACACAAGAAAATCCACAGGAAATATAAATTTATCAACTTACCAACACATCTTCCACAATACCTCTTAGATACGTGATTGATCTATCCGTCAGTTGTAAGGACACTGTGGTGGGTTATGGTTCTCCAAGTCCTAATTTCTTGAAAATAGACAAAGGTATTAAGTTGATGCTTGCCCCTAAATCACATAAAACATTAGAGAAAGAAATTGAACCTATAGTGCAAGGGATAGAAAAACTCCCTGGATCTTTAAGCTTCATTGGCAATTTGTTTTGGAGAATGGTGGAACACTCCTCTGTGAGTTTGACTGTCTCATACTCTTCCAATTTCCTCTTGTTAGACAAGATTTTCTTGAGAAATTTAGCATAACTTGGCATCTGGAGCAAGGCATCTGCAAAAGGAATGTTAATATGAAGTTTCTTAAAT
The DNA here is from genome assembly GCA_026122585.1 of Anacardium occidentale. Taxonomy (NCBI): domain Eukaryota; kingdom Viridiplantae; phylum Streptophyta; class Magnoliopsida; order Sapindales; family Anacardiaceae; genus Anacardium; species Anacardium occidentale. Next base: position 390,423 of record JAJEJH010000499.1, read on the forward strand.
ATTTCTAAAAATTTTGTAAATTGCTTTTCCAATTGCCTCTTCTTGTATGCAAGAGGAAAATGACGCTTGATCTCTATTGGCTTTTGCTCTACCTCTCTTGCCACCGGTTCAACTTATTTGGCTTCTTTAGGCTTTCTTTCCTTAGGACCTTTCAGTTCTTTCCCACTCCTAAGTGATATGGCTTTCACATGTTCTTTAGGGTTTGTTTCGGTATCACTTGGTAGTGTGCCTTGTGCTCTCCCCGCTATTATATTTACCAATTGTCTTACTTGCACCTCAAGATTTCTAATGGATGCCTCTTGGATCTGAAATCTTGTTTCGGCACTATTGATGAATTTTTTCATGAGTTCCTCTAGATTAGATTTCTTTTCTTGAGGTTGAAACCCTGGTGGTGGTTGTTTCATTGAATTCTGATTACTCCACGAAAGATTAGGATGATTTTGCCACCCAGGATTGTATGTGTTAGAGTACGGGTTATTTTGTGGAGGCCTGTGAAAATTTCCCACAAAATTAGCACTTTCAAATGAGTCCATAAATGGGTCACCTACTTGGCAATTAATGCTTGCATGACCCCCTCCACATAAATCACAAGTTACGCTCTTTGCTTGCATGATTGCCATTGTATCGATTTTCTTGTTCAACACTTCTATTTGGGTAGCCAATGCGTTGAATGAATCCACTCTATGTACTCCCACAGCTCTCCTTAGTGCTCTATCAGTTTGCCATTGGTAACTATTAGAAGCCATTTCATCTAACAGCTTGAATGTTTTCCTCTGGTGTCTTCTTCATAAAGTTACTTCCTGCAGCTGCATCAATTAAAGTACGATTAGCAGACATTAAACCATTATAGAAAGTTTGTACCTGAAACCATATGGGCAATCCATGGTGTGGGCATTTTTTAAGTAGTTCCTTCTATTTCTCCCATGCTTCATATAGTGATTTCGTGTCATACTGCATGAAAGTTGTGATGTCATTACGTAACTTTGCAGTCTTTGAAGAAGGAAAAAATTTTGCTAGGAATCGCTGTGCCATCTCATCCCATGTAGGGATCGACCCAATCGGCAAGGAATTTAACCAACTCTTTGCTTTATCCCTTAGTTAAAAAGGGAATAGTCTTAGCCTGATGGCATCGTCAGTAACCCCATTCTGTTTGAAAGTGTCACAAATCTCTAGGAAATTGGCAATGTGTTGATTTGGATCATCACTAGGCAAACCATTGAACTGAATCGATGTCTGAATCATTTGGATTATGCCTGATTTGATCTCAAAATTATTGGCCTGTATTGATGGCCGTCTAATGCTTGAAGCTGTGTCTTCGATTGTAGGAGTCGTATAATCAATTAAAGATCGCTAGTTTGTGGCTCGATTTGCTTGCTCTAAGGCTGGCAGTGCTACTCGCTGATCCTCTGCCATTGCTCTTCTTTGCCTCGTCAACTGATGTAATGTTCTTTCTATCTCAGGATCGAAAGGCTCAGTTGTCTGATTTCTAGTGCGTGTCATGCACTAGATAAGAACCTACAAGGCAAACAAGACCAAGTAGTGTCGTAAAATAATAAAAACAAAACTAAACAAAAACTAAAATAGCAAAGAAATAAAATGTCTAGAGTAAAATTAGAAGTAATATATCTTAATATTGTCTAAGACGCAATCCCCGGTAACGGCGCCAAAAACTTGATGCGTTAAAAGTTTAAACCCTAACTTCCGAGCAAGTGTACTAGTTCAAAGTGATACGAGAAGTATTCAGGGTGTCGTATCCACGGGATCGCGTAAGCAAGTACCAAGACGACACTACTCCTAACTTTATCTAAACTATCGAATACGAATCGAAAATAAATATGAAAACTAAAACCAAAATAAAATCAAGCAATTAATAAGCACGCCTAGGTAAAACGAATAACAATATGTGAGATGATGCTAAGATTTTGAGTTCACTAATTCACTACAATGTAGGTTTTCCGTATGCATATATATCTTATGTTATTCATGTGACAACGGAATTCCCTAATTGATCAACATTCTTTCTGAAGCAATATTATTCCTATTTAACAATTTAATAACCTAAATATCTCTATCTAGGTTAAATTAGATGAAAATGCATTAAGTTCTATGGAATCCACTAGCTTTCAGCACAAGCCTATTGTGCCTATGACTATTGCATGTATTATCAAATATATCTCTATATTTAATTAATCCACGGTTCGTATTCTAGCTGCCTTTATGCAATATTACCTCTCGGTCTCAATCACACAACAGAAATCCTATTAAAAGTGGCCAAGTTTCAATAGACATTAAGTTCAGAATGCAAACTCACATGAAATAACATGTTCATAAATTAAATTCGAAAAACACTACAAATTCATGAATTAGCTAGCCTTAATCTTAGCAAGAATTATTTAGTTCATCATTAAACACAAATAAGCAATAAGATTCAAACAAATCATAAGCATAATGGAGAAATAAGAACAAAACCAGATGAAGTCTTAAATCTCTTATTGAAGCTGATGAAAAATATTCTCACAATTGTAATCTGAAAAGCTTTTGATTGAATCTCCAAAATAAAATATTGAATATCTAAAAAGTGTGTGAAGAATCTCTCAAAAACTCTCCTAGGACAGCTCTCCCTACTTCTAAAATTACAAAGTATTATATATGCTTAGGGTTAGGGAAGAATTTCAGTCAAACTGAAATTCTGTTAAAAAGTGCCCATGCCACGACATCATGCTGCAGCCTGGAGGTTCTGGACTACATGCTGTTGATCATGCTATGGCATGATGATTCCGGACTGCATGCTACGGCCTAATGCTGCGGCATGCAGCTTCTAGAATTTTTATGCACCTCCTGCACTACCCTATGCTGCGGCATGATGCCGCGACATGTAGCTTCTGAAATCCGAAATTTTGGTCCTCATCAAAGTTGTAGCCCTAGATGTATCGTTTCATATGAATTTTGAATCACCTCATTTGGACTTGAGAATATCAAGTTATGACCATTTTAGTGCTTAGTGGTCAGACACAGAATTTCACCAAGAAGACCTAAATTTGCGGCAACGGTTGAGGGCCCAAACAAACTCGGATTTTTCCCCATAATATCTTTTTGAAAAGCTTGAGATGTCCACTACAACTTTAGTGAGGACTACATTTTCATTAAAGAACTCAAAGATATTGAAAATCCTTGTTTTTCTTCTATGGTGTGCAATACTCTCCTTTCCTGTCTTTGCTCTAGTTGCTCATTCTTCTTTAGACTAAATTCGAACCTCCAGCTAGTCCTTCATAAGTGTCTTTTTGGCTTGATTTCCATTGAAATCACATCAAAATCAACATTTCCTACAAAACCAAACATGAAAACCCGTGATCCTGAAATATGCACATAATAAGGGTAAAATGGTCAAATCATCCATAAAACTCTATAAATTTACCACGAAATTATACATGCAATGGACACTTATCAACTTATTCACGCCCAAGGTTTCTTAAAAGCATAAATCTCACTCTTTAACTTTGAAAAACTCAAATACCAACCCTTAAATATTTCTTATCCATTTTTTATGAATTTTTTAGTAAAATGTATAAATTACCCTCATTACAAAAAATAAATATAAAAATAAGCTAAAAAATTAAAAAAAAAAATAAAAAAACTACCACTACTGGTAGCATCATCAAAGACGGTGACCCCCAATAAACAAACTAAAAGGCCGCAAACAACATCCTAATTCATAGGGAGGCCATATATGGCTATTCTATTTAGTAGAGGAGGCCAAATCGACCTCTTTTACTTTTGGTGGAGGTGAAGAACTTGGCCACCTCTACCATCAACTGTGGGCAAAAACCACTATTGGTGCTAGGTTCTACCATTTTCGATCGTTTTCAGTCACGTTTGATGGCAGAAACCGTCAAATCTGACTTCTTTCACTGAAAATGGAGGAGACCAATTTGACCTTCTTCGCCAAATAGGGCGACCAGATTCAGGAGGTTGTTTTCAGCCTTTTAGTTATTTTATCGGTGGTGGTGACTGTTTTTTTATTTTTATTTTTTATTATATTTTTGTATATTTTAAAAAAATTTTAAAATTTATTTTAATATTTTTATGAAATTTATTTTAATATTTTTAAAATTTTTATATTAAAAGATGAAAATACTCTTTTAATTTTTAATTTTTAACTATTAATTATTAATTTTGGTCAATAGTTAAGTATTTGGTTTGTTAAAAGACAGAGGGGAATATATGGTCTTTAGAGCAAATCTTGGGTGAGAATATGTCTTTGGCCATATTATATGATATTTCAGCAAGTGGGCAAGAAAGGAGATAACCATACGCTACAAATTCCAATGACATTCCATTCAGCACATCAATTTCCTAAGACAGACTTTTGTAGGACGCTTTTGATGAATCATAACGAAAGTTCTATGCATCTTGTTTCTTTTTCTGTTTGATACTTCTTTCTTGTCATTCAAACTGTATCAACGATTGATATCATACAAAGCGTTTTCCCATTCTTATAATTCCAACCTTCACTAATATAAATAATTGACAGAGATTTCCTTATGCAGAATGCAGTATTCCTTATTCTTTTCTGCCATTCCCTCCCTCCTTGCATGTGCTTAGATCCCACGTTTCATTCACGCAAAATCTAATCAGAAATGGAAACACAGACTTCACATTTCACGTGCTGATTGCCATTGCCTCTCATTATATTACTTTCAAATCAATGCAGTACTTTCAGTCTTTGACGCAATCGAGAATTAATTGGTTTATGTCTAAATTAATTTCACATTAGCTTTTTCAGCACAGGGAAAATTGCAAAGTTGGAATATTTATTACATTCGAACTACAGTGATTATATAAATCACGCAATGTCCCTTTCCTAAATAATATCAGATGTGATCTTCATAGAGTTGGCCTTTCTGTTAGTTTTCTTATTAGACAGCCCTTGATTATAAGAAATGACAAATTAATGTAAATAGGTGACTCACCGTAAAAAGGTAATTAAATTTTGGAAAAGAAGAAACTATTTTCCATGCATTCAAAAAAAAAAAAAAAAGATAAAGAAAAATAAGAAAAGACAAGACGAGGAAAACGATGGAAATGGCACACTATCACAAAAGATTTTTTTTCGATTATTTCATAAACTTGGGGTTTGTACTGGCCAAGTAATTAAGATAATATTAAGCAGAACAGGAAATATATATATATATATATATATATATATATATATATATATACACACGCACACACCTACCAGAACAAAAAAAAAAAAAAAAAAAAAAAGAAAAGAAAAGAAAGAAAAAACACACCAAGAACAATTAATAACTTGAAATTCAAGTAAGATTACTGTTGATAAGAGCCAAAGTGTTGCTTGTTTGCCTACTAAGATTCACAACGCTATTTTTAATCTTGTTCTTCAGAGACTTTCTCACTTTCCCTTCATCAAGTCCATCTGTGCAGGTAGCCTCCTCAGTTATCGCGGCACTAACCCACGTTTTTATGTTAGATATTCGAAATTTACGATACGACCCTGTTCCCAAATGATCCATTTCATGCAAAGAATTCTTCAACTGATCGATGCTGTCGCTAATTAGTTCGATGCAATCTTTGACAATTGCTTTCTCTTTAGAACTAAGTCCTCCTTGTTTCGCTATGTTCGACACCAAGGCAGAAGTGTTACGCGCTGTTTCTAGGGTTGCAGATAAGGAAGTTTTGCAGAGCTTTACAGGATCAGTTGATGCTGACAAGGCAGTTTGCATGTTCGCAATCAAGAAAAAGAAGATGACGAGGAATGAGAGGACATAGTATGAATTGAAGGATTGAAAAATTGAGCCAATTTTTCCCTCCATCCCTGTTTGCTTAGTCTCGTACGGAAGATGATAATTTATAGGAAAACGATTTTCAGATTGGAATACATTTTTTTGCACGTGTCTCCCTCGAATTCCGTGATTATTTTATTAGCATTTATAAATTTTTTCCTTATTTAGTTATAATTTATTTATTCCTCTTTTATTTGATTTCAAATTTTTTTTTTTTTAAAGGATTAAGATTCCTTATGATTTTGTATTATTATGTATAAATTATACGATTCTGGTTAATCAATTGCACAATATATCAAAGCAGAAAAACCTTTGGTGTCCCTTACTTCTAAAATTTTATTTTAAACCCTAAAAGTTTTATTTTTTTTCTTCTTACCACTGCCTCCTCACAACTTTGAAACTTGACAGTTTTATCCCAACAACATATCACTTTCTTTCGGACGATATCAATCAAAACGACAACTTCTCTTTGGCTATGGGTCTGCCTGTTGATGTTTTCTAGTGTTCATTTGTCACTAAAAAAACCATAATTGAGCCACCTTTTTTGGTCACGTATACATAATATGCATATATATGTAATATATTTATGCTAATATACATAAATACATTATACATATATGTGTGTGTGTGTGTGTGTGTGTATGTATGTATGTATGTATGTATTTTCGTATGTCTCTGATTTTTTTGCATGGGTTGAAGCTGCTTTATGAGCTTATCTTGTAGTCTGGTTGGTTTGTTTCTTTTACTGCATTGTTGATCAACATTTGCAAAAGGATTGCTACCCATTCCCGTTCCTTTTGCCACTGGTTTTAGCGGTGTTTTTATGCTCTATGTTATGCCCTTTGTGATGTAAATAGCAAGTTGTTTTTGTTAGAAAATTCCAATATGGGCTAACATTAATTAACATTTTGATTTGTTAAAACTGGGTAATTGAAATAGTCTAATAACATATTATAAATAGGCTTAAAAGTGATCCATAAAGTTGGGTCCATTGCACTACACAACTTATGATTTGGGTAGACGGTTAAGTGTGGGCTTTGAATTATTGGGCCTTGATGAGGGGTTCAATAATCCACTATAAATTGGTTAGGTCTTTGCTCCAAAACCTAATATTGATTATTCATAGCTTTTCCAATTGAAATTCACCATTAAAAAGGTTTAAGGAGTAGAAGATCTAGTTATCTAATTCATCAATCCTGTAGACAATTTCAAAGGATTTCAGAAAATCAAGAGAATAACACAATCAGGTTTTTCTATATCACGTAAATTAAATCCTGTGATTATTTAATATAGATTCAATAATCTATATTTTATGCGTGTTTGGATTTTATTTGAATTGATTTTTATAACATGTGGTATCGGAGCCAAACGTAATAGGATATAGAATTTGATATTAAAGTTTAAACCCTTTTGGATTAAAATTAGGGTTTTGAAATATATTCAATTTTAGGGTTTATTAAATTAAATTAAAAAAAAAAAAGGATTCTATAGGTTAATTTTGAATCTAGAATTTTAAGTTCTTATTATGATTGGGATCTAATTTGTGTATGATCAATCTACAAAATTTTGTTAATAAAATATATATATATATATATATAAATATAATCATATATATATATATATATATTTAAAACTCAAATATTGCGGCAATCGAAGGCTACGAAATGGCCAACTCTAACGCAGAAGTTGACCATTGGATGATACCCAGATCCTTTCCCATCGTTAGCAGCCGAACCGTTGCTTCAAGAGGGCCTTAATCAGGCTCAAAATTACACTGCAAAGCTTGGTTTTGTCACAGCTTTGCAGTGTGATTCTAGCAATATTATTGGTCGAAATGCAGCCTAGTATATCAGAAATCTCCTCCAAAGCGGTAAGGACAAAAAATTATGGCCGGAAAAGGCAACGGTAGGTGGCGGTAGCAAAGAAAATCATAGGCTAGGGTTTCCTAGATCAACGGGCTAGAAAACCGCCCCAGATTTATGGGTTGGGCTGTTTGGCCCATTCTTTAGTATGGGTTGAATCAACCCGAGTCAACTGGTCTAGGAAATCACCCAGATTAGTGGGCTGGGCCATTAGGCCTATTCCATGGGCTAGGCCGAAGCGATCCTAGCCCGATCCAACCATGGCACGTATGTATCAAGCGTCAAATCCAACTGGCAGCGAGTGTTGGTGCGTGTGAGCACATACAGCTACGTTTGAGCACATACAAGTACGTGGCGGTACGTGCAAAATTATGGAGGCACGTGAAGCTTGTTTTTCGGAGCATGATGGTGTGTGTGAAATGATTAAAGCCTTTAAACGATAAATTTTCCACTGTTAAAGCATAAAATTAGGAAAATAATGCTATTGTTCACAAATTTTTTATGCAACAAAATTGAAAGGATTGTCGAGATCATATGGTAATCGATCTCATGAAATCTGATTTTAGAGCAATATGATTTAGTATCATTGGAATAATTTGTAAGTTGTCAGGATGTTAATCGCCAAAGTGGTATATCATTGAGATAAGCAAATTTTTCATTCGATAATGGTACATATAGCAAGTTTTGATGCATACAATTTTCTACCCAAAGGTGGTTATTGTGTGTACTAAAATTAAGGTTAGCATAAGGTCATTTTTGAAATTCACTTGTCATGAATAACTCAATACACCCAAAGGTAGTTGAGTTTATTCATTTGATATGTGTTTTTCGAGGATGAACAATAATCTAGGAAATTTATCTACCCAAAGGTGATATTTTTTCAAATATCATTTGTGTTTAGGGTCCTCATAAAGTTATGACCTTATGTTTAAGGACCTTAATTACATGTCATTTTCTTCGTCCAAAGGGGAGTCAATGATGATGCCTTAGGAATCTCTATAAGGTGTAACTTATCCAATTTTTAATTCTAAAGCTACTTTGATTGTTATTGCTCATTATATTGATTTCTTGCATTATTTTCTTTTAGTCTCCATTAATGTGAACAATAGTAATGCCACCATTGAGGTCCTGACTAGAAGCAACTTCAAGACGTGGAAGCAAGATATTGAGTTTATCATGGTTATAGGTGACTTGGATATGACTCTACTGATAAGCCAAATGATATCACTAATGAGAGTATCATTAAAGAAAAAGAACTTTTTGTTAAGTGAGAGAGGTCAAACTGTTAATGTATGATGGCTATGAAAAAGATTGTGGCTAAGCACCTTCTCAGTGGATTGTAACTTGATAGGACTGCTAAAGAATTCCTTACCATTGTGGAAAAGAGATTCCAAACCTTTAATAATGTTGAAGCTTTATCCTTTATAAGTGAGTTGAATAACATGAGATATTCAGAGTTGGAAGGGGTTAGGGACTATATTTTTAAACTTATTCATCTACAAGACAAATTGAAGAAGCATGAAATCCCACTGCCTGATCGATACATAGTCCACCATACCTTGGATATCTTGCCTCAATCATTTTCCTAACTTAAAATAGCCTATGGTACTATGGATGGGTCCTGGTCCTTAGATGACCTTATCTCTAAATGTGTAGCTAAGGAAAATAAAATTAAAAGGGAAAAGGGTTTGATGGCCTTAATCGTTACTCAACCAAAGGATAGTTCTGGCAAGAAAACATATAAGAAAGGCAAGTCTAATCCTATTGCTCCTAAGAATAACGGAAAGAAAAGATAGGGTCAAAGTCAGAAAAATAAGGGTAAAACTACAAATGAAGTAGAGGGAAAAGATTTTGGGAAATGCTTCTTTTCTAAGCAAAAGGGCAATGTGAAGAAAAATTGTCTAAAGTATAAGGCTTGGGCTAAAATGAAAGGTAATCCATTTATCCTTGTGTGTTATTAATCTAATTATGTTAATGTGTCATCAAATTCCTAGTGGTTAGATAGTAGTGCAACTGTTCATGTTACTTTTACCTTATAGTGGTTTAAAAACAAATGAAGGCCAAGTGAGACTAAGAGGACGGTTAGAGTGGGTTCTAATGTTAAAGTAAAAGTTGAGTTTATAAGGGTTGTTTGTCTTAGGCTAAAGGATGGTTATGAACTAGTTTTAAATAATATATTTTATGTACCTTCTTTTAGGAGGAATTTGATTTTTGTTTCGACTTTGGATAAATATGGATTTTGCTTTAAATTTCAAAGGTCTATGGTTGAAATATCCCTAAATTCTAAAGTTATTAGTGAACGTTTTATGGATAATAGAATGTATAATGTGAGTTTGGCCCCTATTGATACTTATACTTCTATGAATGTTGAAAATACCCTAAGAAAGAGATCTGTAATCAATGAAAATTTTTTTCTTTTATGGCATAAGAGACTAGGTCATATATATAGGGCGAGGGTTGAAAGATTGATAAAAGATGACGTACTCCTTATGTTAGAATTTGAGGATTTGGGAACTTGTGTTGACTGTATAAGGAGAAAGTTAACCAAAACTAAAAAGAAGGGTACAACTCGTAGCTCAGATTTATTAGAGGTGATTTATACTGATATTAGTGGTCCTTATCATATTACAATTTGTAGTTGCCAGTATTTTATTACTTTTATTGATGACTTTTCCCGTTATGGATTTTCGTATTTGATTAAGGAAAAATTTGATGTCTAAGAGAAATTTAAGATATTCAAAACTGAAGTGGAGAAACAATTAGGGAAAGTGATTAAGGTAGTAACATCTGGTCGTGGAGGTGAGTACTATGAAAAACATGTAGACATAGGCCAAGTACTTACGAGAGTATGGGATAATTACTCAATATACTATGCTCGGTAGTCTTGAATAAAATTGTTGTGGTAGAAAGACGCAATCATACACTTAAGGATATAATGAGGAGCATGACGAGCAAGAAAAACTTACTAGAATATCTTTGGGGTTAGTTAATCAAAATAACCCTTTCTATACTAAATAGAGTCCCCAACAAATTTGTACCTAAAACACCTTTTAAGCTTTGGACTAGTAGAAAACCTAGCCTCAACCATTTTCGAGTTTGGGGTTACCCTGTTGAGGATAGGATTTATAATCCCAATGAGAAAATGACTGATCCTTGAACTACTAGGTGTTACTTTATAGGGTACCTATCTCATTTTAAGGGATAAAGATTTTACTATCCTATACACGGTACAAGAATTATAGTCCCAAACTACTAAATTCCTTGAGTTTGATGTCCATCATACTTCAGTGCATACTAAGATTCCAATAAATGTTGACCTTCACGTTGATGCTCATGAAAAGATTGTTACCATTCATTTACCTTCCTTTATTGGAAGAAATGAATTTGCACAAGGAGACACCACAGATGCTCAAGAATCACCAAGCCCACTAGTTGAAATCTTTGGGAATATGAATTAAGATCCTACTGATGAAGTACCTCTTCGAAGATCAACAAGATAAAAAGGTCTACCTTTTTAGATATCTATGTTTATTTAGCTAAAAATGAGTATGATATTGGAGATTTAGCGGATCCAAGTTCATTCCATAAAGTTGTTCAAGGCCCAAATTCAGACATGTGGATGAAGGCTATGAATGATAAAATGTAATCTATAAAAGATAATGAAGTATGGGATCTTATGGAGCTGCCTGAAGGTTGCAAGCCCATTGGGTGTAAGTGGGTTTTCAAGACTAAGAGAGACTCAAAAGGGAAGATAGATAGATTTAAGGCAAGACTGGTTGCAAAAGGCTTCACTTAGAGAGAACAAATTGACTTTAATAAGACATTCTCTCTAGTGTCCTCCAAGGATTCATTCAGAATTATAATGACTTTAGTGGCTCACTTTGACTTGGAGCTTCACCAGATAGATGTTTAGACTATTTTTTTAAATAGAAATCTTAATGAGAAGGTATATATGAAACAACTAGATGACTTTCAAATTGAGAGACAATAACATATGGTGTACAGACTGAAAAAGTCCATATATGGTTTGAAACAAGCTTCTCGACAATGGTATCTTAAGTTTAATGAAGTTTTGATCTTATTTAGCTTTGTTGAGAATAGATTCGATCAATGTGTATATATGAAGATCAGTGGAAGCAGATTCATTTTCTTGGTACTTTATGTAGATGGTATCCTACTAGCTAGCATGATGGTAACTTACTTTATGAGACCAAGCATTTTCTGTTTAAGGCTTTTGATATGAAAGATCTTAGAGAGGCATTATTTGTTCTAAGTATTTAGATTCATTGAGACAGAGCTAGAGGATTACTTGGGTTATCTTAGAAGACCTACATTGAGCGTGTTCTGAAAAGATTCAAAATGGAAAATTGTAAAGGAGGAGATGTACCAATTGTAAAAGGAGATAGGTTCAACATCAAGCAACGTCTTTAGAATGATATTAAAAGGAAATCCCTTATGCTAGTGCCATTGGGAGTTTGATGTATGCACAAGTATGTATCAGACTTGATATAACATTTTTTGTGAACGTTCTTGGTCGATATCTTTCTAATTTGGGTCATGATCATTGGGTGGCGGCCAAGAAAGTTATGAGATATTTATAGAGGACTAAAGATTTCATGCTTATGTATAGGAAAATGGACACTCTTGAGGTGGTGGGATATTTTGATTCAGACTTTAATGGGTGTCCTGATGACTTAAAGTCTACTTCTGGGTACATCTTTATGCTTGTAGAGGGAGCCATATCATGGAAAAGTGCTAAAAAAATATTGGTTGTATCTTTAACCATGTATGCAAAGTATATTGCATATTATAGAGTAGCCACACAGGCAATATGGTCAAAAAATCTCATCTCAGAACTTCGAGTGGTTGATTCCGTCTCTAGACCACTTATGATCTACTGTGACAATAAGGCAGCTGTGTTCTTTTGTAAGAATAATAAAGTCAATAGTAAGTCGAAGCATATAAAGATAAAGTATCTTACAGTCAGGGACCTCATGAAAAAAGGAGACATTATTGTAGAATATATTAATACTGATGCCATGTTAGCTGATCCCTTAACCAAAGACCTTAGACCTATTGTTTTTAACGATCATGTTTTGAATATGGGTGTGTTGCAATCTTTTGATGCATTAGGTTAGTGGCAGGTTTTAAAGTTGTTTTTGTTTGACCTTATGATATTTTATGGATTTGAGGTTTTCTTTGATCATGATCATTGTTATTGTTATCACTGTTACTATTACCATTACTGTTGCCTTTTATATGAATATATATAGAGTTAAGGTACAACATGTGTCTCAAGATTCAGGTTTCCTTGAGTATGACAGTCATATGTGTATGTTTCATAATATCTTGAGTAAGGTTAAAACATACGGGCTTCATTGAAAGCAAAAGGATTTCTCTTGTTTCTTTTGAAACATACAAGTCAAAGAGAAAACATAAGGTGGACTGACAGAGACATAGCACTATTTGGGATCACATTATTATGTGCTATTTGTAACACACTCCCAAATCACTGATCCATGATTGATTTGGTTATTAGTAATTGTGATCATAAACAAGCTTATGTCAATCTAGAGCATAAGCAATGCTTTGGTTCGTTATTGATAATCATATTGATTGAATTGATAATTGTAGTAGTATAAATCTTTGGATTGTTTTGGTTTTTGTTTTTAAATAGTGGCCACTTTAAAATTAAAATTGTTAATTACCCAGGAGTCAAAAATTGTTTTCCTTTCTTTTTTAAAATTAAAATAAAATTAATTAATATTGCCCTAAATGGGAGAATGTTAGAAAATTTCAATGTGGGCTAACATTAATTAATATTTTGATTTGTTAAAACTAGGTAATTGAAATAGTCTAATGACAGATTATAAATGGGCTTAAAAGTGATCCATAAAATTGGGCCCATTGTACTACATAACTTATGATTTAGGTAGACGGTTAAGTGTGGACTTTGAATTATTGGACCTTGATGAGAGGTCCAATAATTTACTATAAATTGGTTAGGTCCCTGCTCTAAAACCTAATTTTGATTATTTATAGCTTTTCCCATTGAAACTCGTCATTAAGGAGGTTTAAGGAGTAGAAGATATAGTTATCTAATTCATCAATCAGGTTTTTCTATATCACATAAATTAAATCCTGTGATTATTTAATATTGATTCAATATTATATAATTTATGTGTGTTTGGATTTAATTTGAATTGACTTTTATAACAGTTTCGGCAATCGCATCTCTCTTGGTAGGCTCGGTGGTTTGTGCTTAGCAAGGCTAATATGGATGTGGTCACTGCTAGCGGTTGTGGGAGGAGGATTAGGAGTCTCTTGCTTGGCATTTTGGGGGCTGCCATACTGTGCAAATTTTTTTGGCCTTTGACTTGATGGCTTGGCATATTTTACATGTTTTTGTGAAGATGTATAGTGCAAATGATTGGATAACTTATAGCAAAATCATCAAAAATCTTGTAAATCTCTTTTTGTCTTCTGATAAGAATAGCCTTCTTGATAGATTTGTGTGCTAAGCTAGGGTTTTATTGTTGTATCTTGCTTTTAAGCCCTATCAATGCAGAAGATAAATCCTTATGAATGGTGATGGTTGGCTGTGTTTATTTTGGAGGCTTTTCTTTTATTGTCTTCTTGCGGTCGGATTTTTTGGCTTGCCATGCTTAGATTATTTTAGAGTTTCACTTTTTTTCTTCTATTAATATATACTCAATTACCAAAAAAGAAAAAAATCTATCTTAGCCAATTTAAGTTTCAGCTCCTAAATCTCATAAATCAATTACTTTGGTTTTGATTCTAACTTTTACAATAGGATATTCAAACTCGTTCACCTTAAATATGTATGTTTGATTATTCATCAATGACATAATTGCCAAATAACAAAATATGCATGAGTGTACACGTGAGTTTTATACAATGTGTGTGTGTATATACATATAATATATTATTAATATATAGATATATATAATATAACATTATTGCTTAATAATAGACCATGACATTTACATATGCGTGTTGATATTACTTTTTCTTTGAAATACTCATTAATTGCTTTCATTTGAATATTTGATAATTTTTATTGTTGAACGTGTTATCATGTTAACATTGTAAACAATGTTATAATTTTTTATAAACTAACTAAAATAATCATATTATATGGGGGTGTGTGTATATATATATATACACACACATATTATATATATATATATATATATATATTAATACATATATATGTATTTATATATTTTAAAAATATTTTATTTCTTAACTGTCTTTTTCTTTTTGGAGTACTCATTAATTATTTTCATTTAAATATTTGTTAATTTTTATTATCGAATTATAGTATAACTTGTTACCATATTAATACTTTATGCAACGTGTTTTAATTCCTTTATAAATTAATGTAAAAAACCATATTTGAGTGCATATGATATAAATACATTTCTTTTTTATGCTGGCAAGAGATTCGATTAACCAATAATAAAAAGCTTATTGTTAGAAGAACACCTGTAATATCAATCCAGAAAAGTCAAACATGTATGTGGACACTCTGAACACTGCCCAAGAACTGGCGCTGTCTATGGCGAGATCTTATTATATATCTCTAATCTTCATCATCTGTTTCTCTTAATTTAAGCTAATTGTTACAAGCACTAATTTGTTAATTGATTATTAATGGAATTTTTTTATTTTCGCAGATTTTTAAGTGATTTTTTATTTTTGAAGAAGTATTTTTATAATTATATAGTCAACTATTGATTTATAAAGGAATAGTCAAAGTATTTATTTCAGTGAATATTCTAAAATGAGAAAAAATTAAATTGATTTAACTATTTGAAAATCGGAAATGTTTAATTTTGTGATGTGTTCTAGTTAGTGTTCAAATTCCTCGTTAATAACATTAAAAGGTACAGATTCTTTGACCCGTGTATATAACATTCATTAAATTATTTTATATCTGAATTTATATGTTTTTATATGGTCTTCTGTGTTCAAACAAAGTCATTTTAATTGTATTATTGCTGCTTTAACAATAGAACTTTGTTTCTGTAGATTTTATGTTGTTTTTTTTTCCTCTCTCTCTCTCTCTATGTCTATATAAACCTAAATGTGTATTTGTGTCTTTTTCTCAAGTGAGTTAACTGATGCTAATCGCTCTTACTATCGGAATAGCATCAGATTTTTGATTGATTCAAAAAGAAGCGATAATAACTGAATCAGCATTAGAACAATAATCCGATGCCACTTTAGTAGCATATCAGTGTCAGTTATCTAAACCGATTCAAACGTGTCTGATGCTAATCCGATACTAAATAAAGAATTGTGTTCGATAATGGTTTGAGTCGATGTTAATTTAGTGATAATTTTATCTTATGTTAATCCAGTGCTAATTTTATCCTATACTATTCTAATGTTATTTAGAAGTTATTGGCTAATTTTATTCCTATTTTAATTTGATGCTAATCCCTTATTTATATTTTTTTCATTTACAATATACAATAACTATTTCTCCCTGTAAACAGTTCCATATATCAAACCAATTTCATATATAAATGCCAATGAATTAGGGTATCAATCATCTGGAAATATTCTCAATTAAAAGTTAAGAACATAGTTGCCACACAACAAATCAAAGTTGTTCACTAAAACAGAAATTCAACAACAATATATTTAATTGTCAAATTAAATATCCAAACCCTATTATTATTTTGTCAAAACACCTATTAGTTCATACAACAATATATAACTTGACTAAGATCTATTAAGGCTTCTTTGTCAAGGAGATGTAGGTTAAGTCTCTGAAAATAGTGTGTCCTCAAGAGGGCCTATTAAAGCTTGAAATTGTCATCTTATCTCAGCCTACAACTGATCTATTTGTTGGCACTGTTATTCTATTTGCCTTTGGAATTGCTCCTCTAAGGTTGCAATTGAGGTGGCTTTTTCTCTCTCAAGTCATTTTTGAAAGGCTTTTTCTTGGTTTCCATCTTTGATCGTATTATTTCTAGTTACTTATTGACATTTGGAACACGTGCAAGCATCAAAACTGAAGTACTGCCTCCATAATCTCCAAAGCATATAAGTGCTTGGGAAAAAAAATCCAAATACTCTAATTTTCTTTTTTTCCCCCACTACCTTGAAGAAGAGCGTTTGTCCATTAGTTGGTTTAGGCTTATTATCGGTATGAGACAAATGATCCCTCAAATTGATAAAATTGTCCTATATTGGTACATTGAAAGCAACAACAATTAGTAATGACAAAAAACATATATCTACATGTAACATAACATTCATAATCAGACACTTAAATAAACTATTTACATAGACATGCATTGACTTTTCATCTATCCACCACTCTTGATCATGGTCCTTAGTGTGTAGTCATAGACTTCATTTTTTATGGGTGCTTTATCTTATTCATGCTCTAAGACAGAAGAATTTTTTTAAATAGTTAAATGGGTTATGTTATTTTAGAATAATATAAGTAGTTTGTGAAAAAATATGGAAAGAATAAAACATTTAAATTGATCAATCTGATCGCATGTTTAGTCACGATAATTGAGCAATATATGTGTCTTCATATGCCTTGACCGACTATTATGGACTGATAATTTTGTTTGTTTTGTTATGAGGTGCATACAAATTCATCTTGATTCTAATCCTCGTTAAACTTCACCAAGGCTTCCTCAGGAACAAACCATGGCCTTTTATCTTTCTTCTACCGCATCTTCATAAGCATACCCTTGTACCTTTCCTCTACCTTCCTTTGCTAGGCCAAATGTATTAGATGTGTTATGGCTTGATCCCATACAAAGTATTTCTATAATTTCAGAAAACACTTTTAGTTAACTTCTTTATATATATGAAACAAATTATAATATTTATAAAAAATTTATTGCCTGAAACTCCATCTAATAGAATTTTTTTGTCTTTAGGCTTATATTCTTCCAAGTTGAGCCTCTAATATCAATTTTCTCTTCAAAAATCTTTTTGATATGTTGAGCAAACACTGAACTAATGTAAAATAGCATTCCTGCATAAAAGTTACATATAAGGCAACATATCCAAATTGTAATATTTAAGTTAAGGAAAATATGTCATTTTTGGTAACTTATGAGCCTTGTCTTACAAGTTGGATTTTGATCCTTCTATTGTTTTTCACATGTTAGCTACTAGTGTCTACCCCTCTAGTCTACACTTGATCTATGTCTGTACCTATCTATTAGTCACCGATGGGTGGCAATGGCATAAAAGGGATCTTAGATAGGTATGTTGACTCATCGTCATAAGTCTAACGATATGATCTGCCCTCCTTATTGGATCGATAACCTCTATCTTTTTCCATCCCTTTGCCCATATCTGAAATTAATAAATTACAAATATTTTGAAACATTACTGTTAATTTAAATGTGCAACATATCAAATATTAAAACATATGTATATTTGATACTATTCATTCCCTAACAAATATAACAACTATATTAAAAAGTAACCCACAAAAAGTCATAAAATAAAATTTTTCATTTCAGATAATTGCAATTTACATATTCAGTATAAATAACATTATGTATAACATGTAGATAATAATTTTGCATGTCTTCATCAGTCTCCCATTTCTATTTTCTATTGACATGATTTTAACCCCATCGTCAGATTGAACGTTATCAACCTTTATATTAATTGATTCATAATCATCATTTAGATTATTTAATTGTTCATAACAATCATCGATTATTATTAAGTGATCATCATTATTGTCTGTTTGGAAAATAGCTTTATTTGGCTTTAGTTGGTTAATAAACACTAGTATTTCAACAATAGCCCTAGCTTTAATTTTGTAAAGTGCCTATCGGTCTAGTTTGTCTTGTCTAACGCTTAGATAGAATGTGTAGTAAACCCATTACGCTTGTGATGTGAGAACAAAAGGTTCATACTTGTTGTAGCATCATATGTGGTTAATGTCCATAGGGCCATATTTTTTATAAACCTTTATTCCAACGTTTTTGGTAGGATCAAACTAGTGACACTTAAATAGTACCATCTTGTTAATTGAGAGCTTGAGGTACTTCAGTTCAATGACCTCCAACAAATGGCCATAGGTGTTACTAGTTATGCCATTTTAGTTCAATTGCTTGATGCATACTCCACTATTCCTTATCCCTTGCCTTTTGTCTTGTATTTGTGTAAAGAACTTATTCCTAATCACATAGGTGATTAGTGTAAGTTTTGACCCTCTGTAATAGGATTTTTGCCAGATCTCTTATGAATTTGTTTTTATGTTTCCTAGAGCCTATAACATCACATCAAAATAATCAATTATATATGCACCAAGAGCTAATAAGAATAATAGTTCAATGAAACAAAATGAACTTATGTAGTACCTAAACCAAGTTGAAAGTCATGATCCAACCTTAAGTCTACTTCAACACTTGTTATATATTAGTTTTGTCTTTCCAACTGAGCAATGTATGTGCTAGGATTTGAAACAAAGATAAAAAAAAAAATTAATGTTGACATGATTGGATATGTATCAATTATGCAAATCACACATATATACTTGAGGTAAGGTTGCACCTCAACACAATTAAGTAAAATATAAGATTGTGGGGGTCTCGTTATGCATTAACTTATGGCACGTCTTGAGTGGGAAAATATAGAAAGAGTCTCTTCCAATATATCTACCCCATATCCCCAATCATTTCGAGAGAGCTTTCTATGACGTGTGTACACTTGAGGTTCAAAATAATAAGAACAAAATGTGTTGGTCTCTTTAATAAGGTATGCATTACATATGAAAGTTTCAACTCTTGCTTTGTTCTTAACATTCTTTTTCAAATGTCATAAGAACTTATTACATATAAAGAAGAGGGTGAAATAATATTATTTGACCATGCTCATTACAAAACATTTACTATAAATCAAGAACGGGGTACCTCTTAAAAATGGTACATCTAGTGGTATTGTACTACACCCCCCAATTGAGCCACTATAGGGAGATGTACAGGCAAATGCTTTGTGGAATTTAAATAACCTTGGGGGAAATATTCTTTCCAACTTACATAGAATCTCAAGATTTTAAACTTACAAGCGGATAAGTCTATCATCTCGTAGAATGGTAGCAGTTAACCATTTGAAAAATAAACTTAGTTTTGTCAATGCTCCCAATGCACTTTTAGATTGAAATTCCTTAATACAATGAAGAGCAATCACTATATAAATACATGACAATCATGACTTTTTACTTCAAATAACTTATGCTTATACATGTCTACACATCAAACCATAGTAGAGACACACTCATCTAAACATTTTAAGTCTTTGACCCACAAACATAATGCTTCTTTCTATTCTCTATCCAAGCTAGAATAAGCCTTCTTTCTATTTTCAAACACATTCTTCTTAATATGCATCACATCTAGATTATGTTGTATTAGGTTAGTGTTCTAGTATGGAAAATCCTTGAAAATGATTCATTTTTTCCACTTATAGTTTCTATAATAGGATGCATTGAACTTTGTACCACCTATCTCTATTACCTTTCTCAATCCCAAAGTTTCAACCTACTTCAATACGTCTTCTCTTGACCTACATGGTTGTGGTTCATCAAAAATCTGTTTATTCTAGATAAAAAACATTTTTCCACTTATAAGGATGATCTAAAAGTAGAAATCTATGATGAGTATTGAAACAAGTCATTTTGCCTCCATGAAGTAAGGTGAATGCTTCGCTTCTTGCACCTATAATTCCTATAATAAGATGTATTGAACTTTGTATCACCAATCTCTGTTACCTTTCTCAATCTTAAAGTGTTAGTCTGCTCCAATATGTCCTCTCCTAACCTACATGGTGGTGTTTCATTAAAAATTTGTTTATTCCAGATAAAAGTATTTCTGATCTGCCTAGAAAAAAGATCTAAAGAAAAAAATCTATGATGAATATCGAACCAAGTCATTTTACCTCTATAAGGTAAGGTGAATGCAAAAGAATACTCCATGTAATATGGGCATGTCAACTTCCCTACTATACCCCATCTAGACAACATTGTGTACACAAAAAATCACTTACAGTCATAATAATGCAACTATCATGTGAAAATTAACTTTCATAGAAATATCATAAGTCTCCACCCTAACTTTTCATAATTGTTGCAACTCAACAACCAATGGTTGTAAGTATACATCTATATTTTGTTTTAGATTTCTTCGTCTAGGCGTAAGAACAGTGAGAAACATGTGTTGCTCTTTTATACACATCCATGGGGTAAATTATATGTTGTTAGAATAATAGACCAAGAAGAATATTCTTGCCTTAATTGCCTAAATAGTTGAACTCCAAAAGTTTGCAACCTAACATTTTTATTATCGAAAGTGAAGGTTAGATGTATGTGATCAAAATGCTTTCAAGCTTGCGTATAAGATGGATGAGATATTACCATATCTTTTTAAATATGCTCATCATGCCATCTCATGTCCTTTACAGTCATGTTGGAGGCATACAATCTTTGAAGTTGTGGGCTTAGAGGAAAATAATACATTAATTTTTAGGTACTTCCTTTGTTCCTGATGATGCGTTTTATATAGTAGACTTATACCTGAAGTGATCACAGAATTCGTAACTTTGACTTTGTAATCATCATTATAATACATCATACACTCATTTTTACAACAATAAATTTTTTACACAGGTAATCCCAAACCCTTCACTAACTTCTTACTTTTATCAAAACTAGAAGGTATAGTATTCCCTTCAAGTACACTCTCTCATAAGATTAGACAAGACATCTTAACATTTATTAGTCATATTATATTCTACTTTAATACTCAATGACTTGATCACAATTGATAATTAAGAATGTGGACTATCAGTAGACAAAGCTTGCATTATAGAGCAACATGTCATAAACTTTCTATGTAGATGGATTTGGTAGTTGTTTTGTAGAGTCATGATTAAATTCAAGCCTTATAGCATCTAACACTGTGGTCTGGTATAGGTTCAATGTTATAGCATTTGTTTTCAATGAAGTACCAAAATTATTGCTATGAAGATCTATCATAAGGTTCCCTATGTTGATCCCAAATATAGTAGTTCAAGATAAAAGCATATCTTGTAAATCATTTCTTACCTCCTCAACTTCCTTAAATCTTCTAAAATGACATCGTGTACAAGGGTACTTAATTATTGTGTTATCTATACACTCAGGATAACTATAAGCAAAGCAAAAGAATTGGTCTAACCCTTCTATAAAATCCATGTTTAATGTCCTCGTATTTATCAATCTATTATACATCCAATGATGATCATTGTTCATACTTGTCTTATTACTACCTACAATAATGCCATCCAAAAGTCAGACAATCCATCCATAATGTATGTGTTAGCTCCCAAAGTAATGCATACAAACCAACCCTACTATGTGACTAAATTCTATTTGGGTAGACATTTAGGCAGTAAATTAATAAAGATTACTTCCAATATAACTAAGACACACCAGCCTCACCAATTGACTGGATATGGTAATTTTCATCAATCAAATTTACAACATGTCAATTAAAAATGCAATAATGTAAATTAAAAAATCCTATTGATAATTCAAGAATAATAAAATGTCATCTTGGTAGTTGGTAAGATGGTTTAATAATGGGAGGGTATTTGGGTAAAATACCCAACTATTGATGATGTTTTAAGTATATGAGGTCATCTCAATAGTTGGTATGATTATTAATGATGTTGCAATAATAAGAGGGTATTTTGGTAAGTTGGATGATTATGTATGAAGTTTAACTAATAAAAGGGCATTTTCATAATTTGTTTGACTATTTATGATGTTTTAATAGCATGAGGGTATTTTGGAAATTTGTATTATTAGTTATGATATTTTAACAATAGGAGGGTATTTTGGTAAAATATCCTCTTGTTGATGTGCTTTAATTGTATGAGGTCATCGTAGTAATTGATAAGATTGTTGATGATATTATAATAATATATTTTGGTGAGTTGTATGGTTATGTATAATGTTTTACTAATAAGAGGGTATTTTGGTAATTTGTTTGATTATTTATGATGTTTTAATAATATGAGGGTATTTAGGTAATTTGTTTGATTAGCTATGATGCTTTAATAATAGGAACGTATTTTGGTCAAATTCCCTCCTGTTGGTGATGTTTTAATTGAATGAGATGGTATTTAAGTAATTTGTATGATTAGTTATGATGCTTTAATAATAGGAGGGTATTTTGGTCAAATTCCCTCCTATTGATGATGATTTAATTGAATGAGGTTATTTCAGTAATTGGTAGGATTATTGATGATGTTATAATAATGAGAGGGTATTTCGGTGAGGTGTATGAATATGTATGATGTTTTACTAGTAAAAGGGTATTTTGGTAATTTGATTGATTATATATGACATTTTAATAGTATGAGAGTATTTAGGTAATATGTAGGATTAATTATGATTTTTAATAATAAAAAGGTATTTTGGTCAAATTCTCTCATATCGATGATATTTTAATTGAATGAGATCATCTCAGTAATTGGTAAGATTATTGATGACGTCATAATAATAAAAGGTGTTTCAATTAATTGTGTGACTATGTATGATGTTTTACAAATAAGGGGGCATTTTGGATAATTTATATGATTATTTATAATGTTTTAATAGTGTGAGAATATTTTGATAATTTGTATAATTAGTTATAATGTTTTAATTATACGAGGGTATTTTACTATTGATGATGTTTTAATTGTACGAGGTCATTTCAGTATTTTGCAAGATTGTTGACGATGCTTTCATGTTTACTTTCATCGACCTTTTAGTTAGGATTTGACTTGAATATATTGACTAATTACTTGCCTTCAGTCTCGGGGCCATGACCACTCTTATGAACTTCCTTATTTGTAAACTTTACCCTTCTTAAATTTAAAATTTTAAATACAACTTTAACTCTTATGCTCTCTTGAGCTCTACATTTAAATCTTATTATGTGTAATTTCCTAGTTTCACAAGTGGAGTGGAGTTAGATTCAATACTATATTAAATGCTTAATTTATAATCTTATATTAAGATTGTAGCTACAATACAATTTTTTTTCTATGATTTCGAGGAACCTAATCAAATTCGAAAACAAAAATAAAAGAAAAAAATCGGAATAAGCTTGTAGGGTACACACAGGTGGCTAATGAAGATCATGAGTATGGAAAATGACTATAATCACAAGACCAGTAAAGAAAATCTCTTCTGAAAACGCACTCAAAGGTGCCGCCTGTCATCAATACCCAATATGGAAGCCAACAAATTATATTTTATTAATAATTAATGGAGATTAAATGTCTCAATATCCCTAAGAAGAAAACGAACAACACCTAGGCAAATTTCGTAGGCCTTCCTGTAATTTTCTTGCTAAAAATCCACCTCCCACTTTTATTTTGTCTCATGTCTTGCTTTCGAGCTGTGAATTCTAAGTGGCCGGCTGCAAAAGCCCAAGTTTATCAATTATGGTGTTGTACGAATAAACCATTAATACAGTGAAATATTGGATATAGATGATATTCAATAGGACACTAAATTAACTGATGGAATAAGGCAGTAGGACAGTTTAGTGCGTATAGTTACATGCTCGGTGGGGTAATGATCTGAAATCGGACAGCCCTAAACATCTGAACTTGTTGCCAAATAGCATTCAAATCACAATCCGAAAATCTAGCCATAGTTTTCATCACCAAAACCATGTAATATCATGCAATTTTTCCACCCAAAATCTAACATTGATGAAACTCCAACCAATCTCCACTTCAAGCAAGTTTCAATACCATCAACATCACACATTCATCACTAAGAAATGTAGGGAATGATGAGCAATTCAACACCAACAATATGAACTAAATTTTTTACAAGAAAACAAACCTCAAACACAAAGAAAATCTTTTACTAATTTTAGGGTGATCCAAGCATCAATAATTCTTGTACACAAGCTTAAAGGAAGATTCCATCCATTTGACACAAAAATCACCAACTTGAATCTCCACCACTAACTTCTTTCTTACAATGGAAATTGGATAAAAGAAATACATGAGCCACCAAGCTTTATGGAACCAAAGAGATAGTTTTCTAATTTTTCATTTCATCAAAAAGCTCTTTTTATAATGAACTTGTTGCCCTTTATAGGCATGACATAAACCATCGTTAAAATATAGTTAACCCGAATTAACTTAAATGTAACTTAAGTTAAATAAAAAAAAAAAAGACAAAATACATAAGTTCTCTAAATCTAATTATAATATACAATTTAAATATAAACATATTTAAAATATCATAATTTGCATGTTTGCATTGTCCCTTGATTAATTTGTCTTGGATTCGAATCTTCACTTGATTGTTTGAATTCAATTAGAAGAGTTGTTGGTATTCAAATCCATATTAGAAGTCATTAAAAATTTAAAAATATCAAGGTTGGGGCATTGAAACAATTCTAGAATCAAAAGCATGCAAAACCGACTGAAAAAAAAAACAGGAAAAATGGAAGTTAAGGTAGATTGGCCTTGAGATGCTGGACGTATGCATGCATGTGTATCGTGTACAGTAGGCGTTGCAAGGCAGCACATGTGTGCATTACATGATAGGGTGATAGGCGTGGACATCCATGGGCATGCATGTGGCTGTACATGCCCGGACAACTCTTCCTTTATGCATTTTTGGCCTGATTCTCATCTGATTCGACTCCTGTTTTTTCTATTGGCTTCATATGAAGCCATTTGATGAAGTTAGACTCTTTGATGTACCATTTTTCATTATTACAAATTTTGAGCAAGATCCAAAAGCTTTAGGAAAAGTTGTACGAGCTAATCTGAAATTTCTTTCAAATGCTCTGATCGAATCCAAATAAGTTTATTTTTCTTGTCTAGATGGCTTAAAACGTCTTTGCTTGAGAGGCATTTTGAAGGCACCAAGGCATGGATCAATGATGATGTTTCCAAAATCACAATTGAATTTGGATTTAAATTCATATCAGGCAACAGGTAAGAAAGTTGCATTAAGGTAGGAACTTAAGTTTTCATCAATTACTTTGGAATAGGGTTTTAGTTTGTTGCAGGTACCAAAACAATTTGAAATCGTATATGAACTCTATTTTTGAAAATAAGAAAAATATTACTAATGATAATGTCAACTACAATGATTCATAATCAACCCAAACAAACAAAATCAATCTAAAATTTTTGTTTTCTCACCAATATTTCATTTCCAAGGTTGTAACAAAGAATGAAAGGTTTGTTTCTTAATATATCAATCAAACCAAAAAACCAATTTCAAAAATAGAAATGAATGGTTCTAGCATTTACTTAGGTTTCGATGTGCAGATTGTATCTAGTGACTATTGGAGGCAAAGCACAAAATCAATAGAATACCTTGTTGAAATTATGGAGACCACAAATTTTTGATGTATGCATTTGTAATGCATTACTGATCCTAAGAAATAATCAAACGAAAGACATGAAAAACAAAAAACCTTAAATTTCTCATAGAAGTCGACAATGGGTAATATTTGCTTATGACCCGATGGAATTTGCCTTAGCTTTGGAGCCGAGGGAACTCACCTCACCTTTTGAGTCGATGGTTACCTCTCTGTTTTGGAAGTTGATGGTGGTGTAATGGAGTTCAATTTCAGAAGGATGTTACATTTAGGGTTCTGCTACTTGAAAAAATTAAAATGAGAAGAAGGGATTTAACAGCCTAAGTAATTAGAAATTAGCACTATATAAATATACATTTAAAAAATAGCATCAGCTAAATTGTCAATGCTATATAAACAATGTTTAAAAAAATTTGAAAATTATATAAATAATAGCATCATACTATACTTATAATTTTAAAAATATATAGCATCGACTTAGAATAATTAAAAATTATATTCATAATAGCATCAGACTGTAGTCCCATGCCATGAAACATGACCGAAGATAATAGCATTAGAATAAGAATTGTTTCTATATAAAATTGTTTTTAAAATTATAGCATCAACTTTGACTCTGATGCTATATAAATTGTAAATATAAGAAATTATTGAAAATTTTATTAATAGTAGCATCAAATTGCATTTTAATGTTTAGTATCATGACCGAATACAATAGCATCCGATTAGCAACTAATGCTATATAAAATTTTACCCTTAATTATTTCAAAATTATATAAAAAAAGTAGTGTCAGACCATATGCCAATGTAAATTTTATTTATACATGTACTAGCATTAGATTAGAAATCGATGCTAAATAAACATTGTATTACAAAAGAATGAAAATTACATAAAGAATAGTATCGGATCATTTTTTGATGCGAATATGCATAGGATTAGCATCAGATTGTTTTGTCTAATTATAAAAAGTATCGGCTTATTACCAATACAACAAAGGAATATTCATATCAGACTTTGATTTGTTGCTAACTTTCTTTCCTTTTCTAATCCGACGCTGATCCAATACCAATTAGAATAGGATATAGTTTGATACTAGATATAGATTTTCTTGTTGTGGTTTGTTTACTTTCATTTCAAGTAATAATCTTACGTTGAAGATATTTGAGAACACGTGGGGGTAAAAAGTGAAAGGGTGAGGTAATAAGACTTATTTGTGATTATAGACGAGAAATCTTGAATTCAAATATATATTAATGCAAAACTGATCAATACGAGCACAATATTATAAAATTATAACAATTAACAAGACTACTTAATCAATGGAATTTGGTATAATTCATTTTGCTAATGATGATGATGATCCTTTGAATATCTTCCATGCTTCTATCTTCATTTTTCTTATACATCTTCAATGAAACACTAACACAATATCTCAAGTTGGTCCTTAATGTTTATTGAAAATTTTAACTAAAATCCATTCTTTCAATAGTGCGCATCTGAAGAGTTTGGCTCAAAGCATGTGAAAGCTTCCATGGTCGCTGTTGGGAAAAATAAAAATTCAAAAATGGATTGAATTGATCAAATTGTATACTTTGAAGAATTATTGGTTGTCTGCATTGGCTCAAAAGCATTCAAGTATTGTCTTTGTATTTTATAATAATGTGTTTTTTGTTTTTGTAAGAGAGAAGCCAATTTTTTTCGCATAAAAACTAAAGTAGACTAGTTTTTAATGCAATAGTTATGAGATGTTATAAAAATGTCCTAATTGCTGCTAACTCTTAACTGCCAATGACAGTTAATATTTACATATTAGTCTTTGTTAGGTTGAACCATCATAGGTGGACCAAACTTAATTTCTCCCACTCACACATGACAAGAGATCCAAACCATATGCTTAAAACTAGAAATCTCAAACAATAAAACGTGTTATTTATTTTTGTATAAACACACACACACACACACACATATATATATTTGTATCCTAAATTTATCTAATAACACTAGTCTCTTCAATATCTTAAAGTAATTGTGTTATCTACTCTTGTATCTATGATTAAGTCCTGTATCACATATGATCAAAAAATCGATTGACTAATAGATACATGTATTGAGTAAGTCTTCCTCTTATATATGAAGTTCTCAATTCAAATTTAGTTGCTTTTCTAGTCATATTCTATAGACCAAATTATATGTAGCCATAGGTTTATAACCAAAGATAGCTAAACTTTAAGAATAAGTTAGCCTTATATAGTTTTACACAATGAGGAAACATGGATTCATTCACTTATCAATTATATTGGTTGACTATATACATATGGTATGAATCAAGTGCTATAATGTGTATTCTCTGCAAATGTCATGTATCGATACTGTACAGATTTGAGTTCAATTGTTATATCAAATACTTAACTTTAGTTTTAAATATTTTAATTTTATAGGTATTAATTAAGGACTCATAATGACATTCATAAGTTCTTTGGATGTAGGGAATCTAAAACAGTTAGTTTCAAATATCTTTTTTTTATGACCTCATCTTGATTGTACATCAAATGATATTTCAATTTTAATAATTCTTTTCTCAAGAAATATGTCTCATCTTCACTCGCTTTCTCAGAATTAAAGACAATTACTCATGTGAGTAAGCCAATTTGTAACTTGTATGACATTATAATCTAGTTGAGCTAATTGATATGTATATATCGAAATGTTGAAGGAAATATCCGTTTATGTGAATTCAAAAATAAAATAGCATATTTGGATTTATGGTTTTCAATGTTGTGTTACAAATTCAATACATATGCTTAACTCTTTATCAATCACAATCTATGCAATCTAAGATATTTAACATGTGCCAAATAAACATAACTTAAAATAGGTTTAGTTAAAGGATCGACAACCATGTAACATAAAAATGTATTGTACACTTACTTCCTTTTTTTTTTGATAATGTCTTTTTCAAAATTAAATCTGGCATTGATATGTTTGATTTTATTGTGGAAGCTTGATTGTCATAGTGGATGATTATAGGTCTATTAATAGCATCTTTTATACCTAAGTTTATGAGGAATTTTCTTAACCAAATAACTTCTTGTATGACTATTAAACATACTATAAACTCGACCTCCACTGTGGATAAAGCTATGCATGGATATATCTTACTACTCTAAGATATAAACGTTTTTGACGTAAGAATGCATAACTAGAAAGAGATTTGCATTGGTTTAAGTCACCTCCCCAATCGATATCTAAATAGCTAACTAAGTGTAAATCTATTCCTTGATAACATAAAGTATAATCTATGGTGCCTTTTAGATATTGTAACATTCTTTTGATAGCCTTCCAATGATCTTTTCAAAGGTTAGACTGATATCGATTCATTAGCCTAACAGTGAAGCAAATGTTCACGTGCATACGTATCGTGGCATGTAGAAGTTTCTACTGTTTATTACTGTACATTACTACTTATACTATTTATTATTATTATGTTAATATTCTTTTAATAGATAGAAGGAATCCTATATATACTTATCTGTTGAAAAAAGTGCACTATGCAGAACCAAAATATGAATATATTAGAACTATGGTACAACTTACTAAAGCATTGTATATTAAATATTATTAATTTATGGAACATAATATGCATGCTGTACATATAAACTGTAAGAAATACTTGAAATTACACGTAGTACAAGGAGAAGCTAATACGAAAAACAATATATAGTATCCTAAGAGACGCCCTATTTTATTACTATTTAATAACATCTAAAACATACATGATATTGTACATTGTATGAATGAACACTATACAAAGCATACGAGCTAAACATGTTATCTACTAAAAACTGAATATATATACATATACATAGATACAAAATTATGAACATGGGTAAGGACTTGCTGAAAATCATATCCCAATCCCTTACCATTTCATGCTTTAACTTAATTCTCTAAAATTTACTAACTTGTAAGAAAGGAAACATTAAAGAATTAGTGACAAATCACTTACTAAGTAATTCCTATCCCTACCCATAAGCAGGATTCTACTTTGTCTCTCTTTGTCACTTGTTACGAATCTCTATATCTCTTATTTGTCTAGACTCTTAACTAATAACTTCTTAGTCTTTTTCTTTTACTCGTCTGGTTTCTTAACTCATTTTATTCTAATCTTGTTATCTGACTTATCACATTTCCTTACCTAATAGACTTTACTCAGTCTATTTCTTGCCCTGTAGGCTATTCTCTCTCTTCTCAATGTATCTTGCTATTACATTTCTAACTTATCCCATGTTATAAATATACATATGAGTACATGTATCTAACATTATATAAATATCCAGATTTGTATGACTTGTTGTGTCTTTATTCTTTTTCTTGACGTGTCATCTTTGTTTTTCTATTACTTAAACAAAATTTTCGATTCCTAACATAGTATTTGGGTTCTATGGTACTTGTAACTTTTTTTTAATCTTATTTGATATCTTTTCTATTTTTTATGGCAACGTTCATTATGCTATAGTACTCATGACTTGTCATAAGTCTTTATCTGATGTTAGGATTTATTCTGTTATATGCTTATTATATTATGTATATGATGTTTTGTACGTAATTATATTCCTTTTCTTGTATACTAACTCTTTTGTAACTTAACATGTTATTAGATAAGCTTTACTATTGTTTTCTTATTACTTGTCATTTTTTGTTAGTTCTGCTCTGTTTCATGCTACATATTTATATGACATGATATGAAGTATGCTAAAATAATTTTTACGCTAAAAATCATATATTAGTCCTTGGACCTGTTTTTTAAAAATATTTTCTAAAAGAATGTAGCTGAGATATGAAGATCTTGAAATATTGTAAAATCTGAGTACATACTATATTTAAAAATCTCTCTTTATCCAAAGATACTTGTTGTGCTGATTAAATTGATGAATATAGGGATTCGACACCCTGACCATATATGTTCAAACGTACTAAAAATCTACTAATGCATGACCAACATATATATGTCTTCTTACCCTCTTGCTGATACTAGTTTCTTTCTCTAATAGGTATGTGAACTCATGAGTGTCCCCTCGTATCCATCTCAAAAATAATGTTCGAACCATTATAATTTCTACTTTAAAATAAGCATATAAATTATTGGATCCATTTTTTTGAAAACATTGTTTTGACATGGCATGTTATACATATGTTTTTCATGCATGATATGTGATTATTCTTATTTCTTATTAAATTTCTATTTTTTGTTTTTGTATGTTTCTATTTTTGTTTTTGTTTGTGTCTCTGTCTTTATAATTATTTCTATAAATGTATCTATGTTTATGTGTTGGTATATTGTTATAAATGGGTTCTTAGTGCTTGTACAAGTTAAGTCGAGTGATTCTTGAAAAATATGGGTTTTGGTTTCATATTCTTTATTCTGTCTTTTTCTCTGTTATTTATTCTACATGTTTCTTGATAGGGTTTTTAAATTTTGTATGTTTTCTTGCCAAAGTTTGGGTTCTGTGTCTCTTTCTTCTTTTCTTTTCTGCTTTCTTTTTTATTCTTTTCTCGTATATTCTTTAAGTCTACTTATTGAATAGTCGTGCACTTTAAAACTCACAATCATGCACTTCAGGATGCACGGTCATGTATTAGACACATGATTATGGCCTTACATAAATGGACATACAAAACTCTACACATAGAAAAACATTATTATGTAAATTGAGAAATTACATATGATCGTGACCTTG
This sequence comes from Anacardium occidentale, assembly GCA_026122585.1. Lineage (NCBI taxonomy): Eukaryota > Viridiplantae > Streptophyta > Magnoliopsida > Sapindales > Anacardiaceae > Anacardium > Anacardium occidentale. Next base: position 422,232 of record JAJEJH010000499.1, read on the forward strand.
AGACATAGGGTTATGTACCCTAAGTGACTACTACTTTGGTTTAGTTATGCATGTATACATGATCGTGACCATATAAAATACATGAAAATATAGTCGTACGCCTTATGGGTACCCAGTCATGTGTCATGACTTACTTCTATAACTTTGCTTTTGGAACTTATATAACACAACCTAAACTCAATCAAATCTCTAATTAAATTCTTTTAACATACATGCATGTAAAACATACTGCCTTATACATATTTTTTCTTAACAAATAACAACCAATCATAGCCAAGCATACTTTAGAATCTTTTAACTCTATATACAAATATACATACACATATACAACATGCTTCTACCTCCAAATCTCTCATATTTCTACATTTTATCATACACTCATGCCTATTAAACCTAAAACATGCTATAAATCTATTCTCAGCCTAAGATAAGAAAACAAATGCTATGAAGACAAAGGGAAAAAGGTAAGAAATTACTTACCTCAAGTTGTTGATGATCTTCATCTCTCTAACTCTTGCTATCCTATCTGGTTTCTCTTTGAATAATTTGGTTAGGATTAGTTAAAGAAAGAATAAGAGAAGCAGGTGAAAGTAGTTGAAAATGAAAAAGTTCTACTTTATATAGCTACATCTTTATAGAAGGAACGCATAATCGTATGTCTCAAAAATGCACGATCGTGTATCCGTCTTTTATGTGATACACATAGCTGAAGGGATGCATGGTCGTGTACCTAAAAGACGTACAATTATGCTTAAGAAAATCATAGATTTTCGACTTCTTGTGTAGCATATAGGAAAAACTTTCTAAAGCAACCTATGTATATGCCATTTAAAGCTTTCTAAATGACTATGTCACCTCTGACCCTTTTCAGATTTATTTCTTATTATATTTTCTTGGGTTGTTACATAGCATACATAAGACTTCTTACTAACTTTGAATAAAGTACCAGAGGCATTTCATTTCTCTTATCTTGAGTCTTGGGACATATATCTTGGCTTAACAATTCACCTTTTAACATAAGAGTTTATAGTTTGCTAGCTTGAATTGTTTTAAAATCTTTCAAATATAATGCTTTTATGATAGTGCTAAAAGTTTCTTTGAATGATCCTTCTTTATTTTAATTTCTAATATGTAATCTATCTCACCTATATCCTTCATGTCAAAATTCATGGATGACCAATCTTCAATGGGTATCACATACTCCAATCATTCCTAGTTGTTAATATATTATCCATATAAAGGGTTAAAATTATAAATTTGTCATTAGTCTTTTTCATATAGACACAACAATCTTGTTTAATCATCTTGAAATCAAAAGACATTATAGCCTTATGAAATTTCAATACCACTATCTGGATGATTGTTTCAGGCCATATATAGATCTATGAAACTTGCATACTTTGTACTCTTCACTTTTTACTATAATATCTACAGGTTGTTCCATATAGACTTTTTCGTTAAGATTTTCATTAAAGGAAGTTGTCTTAACATCCATTTGATACAATTCTAAATCTAAATGGCCTATTATGGCTAAGATCAAATAAGTTAAAGTAAACCTCATAACAAGCAAAAATGTTTATTCGTAATCTATGTCTTTAAGTTATGATATAGCCTTTGCTATAAGGTACTTTAGATCTATTTATTGAGTCATTTGCCTTTCGTTTTATTTTGAGAATCTAATTGTTTCCAATAGGTTTTCAACCTAAGGATAACTCCAGACCTAGATATATTCCATGGATTTCATTTTCCTTTCTAATGCATCTTGTCCTTTTTCTTTATTAGGCGTTGAAGGAACTCTTATTAATATTTTAGGTTTATCATCTTGGGGAGTGGTAATAAAAGCCTTGTTTTCAATTTTAAATTACTATTTAGGCATTTTTGGATGATTACTCTTACATAATTGAAGATCATCACTCTTACTATCTAAAATAGGTTAGAGCTTAGTCTAATTTTTTTTACTATCTAGAATAGGCAGAGGTACTATCTCTTAGGATTCTTTTTTCGCTGTTAAGAAGTACTTATTCCCTAATCCTTTTCCATTTAATATAGATAATGACCTTTATCAATCTCACCCCTATTAAGAAAAGTATCTTGTAGGCCCAACTAGAGTGTTCCTCAAGTATTCACATTTGTTATTAGCTCTTTATATTCCTAGACTCTATTTTAGTTACTCATCCATTGAAATCGTTTTTGATGAACACATACCTTTATGAGTGTTTTGAATACTTTAAGAAAACACATTTCTTTCTTCTTGGTCTCAATATACCAAATTTATAGGACAAGCTATAGAAAAATGTAGCTAACCCCTAAGGGCATAAATAATTTAAATAAGGTTTTCTATTTGTCCATAACTTATAAAGAATGAAAGTAACTGATTTAGAAGACACACGGTTAAGTATGTAGATAACAATTAATAATGCATCACTCTAAAATTCTATTGAAAGATTTGATAACATCATTATTGACCTAACCATTTCTAATAGAGTTCTATTTCTTCTTTCCGTAGCACTATTTTGTTGCAAAGTTTTTGGGATTATAAGTTGCCTTACTATTCCTTTATGATTATAGAGTTCTTTGTACTCTTCAAACAAATATTCATGACCTTGGTTAGTTCTCAAAGATTTTATTCTTTTGTCTTGTTTATTCTTTATCTCATCCACAAAGTGTCTAAAGTAATTTATTACTTCTAACTTATAAGAGATCAAGTAGAAGTGTCTGAATCACATATAACCATTTATAAAAGTAATGAAGTATGATACACAATGTTTGGCTTTGACATTCATATGACCACATATGTTAGGGTGTATAAGTTGTAAAGGAAGTTCAACCCTAATAGCTTTACTAAATGACTTCGTAGTAGTTTTTCTTGTTAGACAATGCTTACAAATAAATAGATCTAATTTTGTGATAGGTCTTAATGGACCTTTATGGGCCAATCTATCTATTCTATCTTGACTAATATGTCTAATCTAGCATGCTATATTATTGCATCTACATCCCTACTATTAGGAGTTATAAATAAGGCAAAACTAACATTATCATCATTGTAATATAAGGTGTCTAGTATAATGAAACCTTTAAACAAAAACCTAGAACCATAAAAAATAGTACTAGAATAAATTTTTACATAAATTTGAGAGAAATTTAAATTATATCTAAGCTTAAGTGAAACAAACACTGAGACCAAGTTTTGGCGAATGTTAGGAATATATAAAACTTCATATAAGTATAAGGTTTGACTACCCTATAAAACTAATTTATAAGTACCTATCCCTTTCACTTTAACTTTTGAGCTATTACCTACATTAATCTACCTTGTCTCCCTTGAGATCTAATGAAAATTCATAGAAGCTCTTTTATCTTAAGCTACATAGTTTATGGCTCCTAAGTCTATAGTCCATATAAGATAAGATTCTATCAATAAAATAGTACTAGTAACAAAAATCTCACGATTTGAGATAGGATGAGATAATACTTTTTCAACTTCTTATAGTCATAGGCGAAATGATTTTTCATGTTATGGTTGTAACATGTCATCTTATTTGATCTTTTTTCTCTTGGGCCGAAGTTGATTATTCTATGGTTTGGGCCTTGCAAGATCTCATTTTTTTTTTTTTTCAGATTTTTGCCATTTTCACTTGCAGCTAGATAATCTCTTGGAATTGGACTTAATAACATATGCATGAACCATTGATCTAATTACTTCTAGATGCTCATCCTTTAGCATAAGATGGTTGGCTCCGTCAGCAAAAGCATCAATACTTTCACTATGGGTCATGTTTACCTTCATGTGTTTTCAACTATGAGAAAAAGATTAAATAACAACCTGAACTTGTTGCTCATCATTAGGATAAGCCTAACCAGTTTCAACTCTATTATCATGTTTGACATCTCTCTTAGTTGTTGCTTCATGGTCTTGTTAGGGACTGTTTTGTATGTGTCAAACCTGATAGTTAACTACCTAAGTTTAGAGGTAGCAGTTCCTCTAAACTTATTCTTCAATACCACTTACATGGTATAAGCAGTTGGGCATTACTTTTATTTGAATGCCAAACCGTCATTCATGAAGTTAATGAGAATGCCATATACAGTGGAATCCTTTTTCTTCCATGCATTGTAAGCATTTAAATCACATCTATACTAGACACTATTTAGATTTTACCCCTCAGCGAGTTTGGGCCTTTCTTTCTCTTGATTCACAACATTTACCTTTTGTTTATCAAGGATATAATGCATTTTTAATTGCAAAATTTTGTAGTTATCTCTATCTAATCTCTCTCCCTTGTTCAAGTTAGCCGTTGTATTTTTGGATGCCATGATATATAAGATTACAAAGACATGTTAAACACAACATTAACAAAAAGAGGTATATACACATTTATTGTCACAATTGTGTATTAAAATTTAAAATACTCACAGAAGACATTGAATCAAAAGTTCACCATGTACTCAATCATCATTAATGATTCAACTATTTGAAATTTTAAATTTCAATCTAATTGTGCCAATATAAATTCCTGATGAGAATTACATGAATTCTACTAACTTCAAAATTCCTACAATCAATACAAGAATAATTGGACAATCAGATAAACAGGAAATATGTATATATTATGCAATAATATTCACAAAAGATAAAATTATTGATATGAGCATATACACATGAAATCTAACTATTCTTCTTATGACTAGGGCAAGCATTTGAACTAATCTTAGTTTGAGATGTATAATTATTAAAATAGGGAATTCTATGATGTTTGCAAAAGCCTATGAGTCAAGAAGATAATTTTATGATCCTATGATTTGTTATATCTATTATAAGATCTCTAGTCGGTGTCTAAGAAGATATATTCATCATTTATGATCCTACGAGTCACTTTATCCGAGATAAAGTTTCTATGATGCACGCACAAGCCTATATATGGTGCACTTTGTTAATTTGAGAATATTTATAATGTGGTGGACTTCCTTACATTTATCACAACGTGCCGCTCTTCAGCAAGTTACAATTCATCCATATAATCTTACAAAGATTTCATGTTCTTATCTTAGATAAGATTGGTAAATTTTGGAGTCCAATGGATAAAAGAACAATAATCATCTCCTTTTTGGTTAATGTTATGTTATACATTCTTAAGTCTTGATATCTATGATATAGTGTCCTAACATGCTTTATAAGGCCATGCGATGGTCTCTTCGTATAGTTCATATAATGGTCCTTAATACACTTATCCTATACACAAATATGGACAGGACAAAACCAAAATAAATCTCATGCATGATGATACAAATAAAAACATATATACATATTATTTATCATGAAATGATTAAAAAATATTTGCCCAAAAGCATAATATATAAATTTTAAGAGTTAGAAAGGGGTGATACTTGCTTATATGCATTGTAGGGCCCATCGATATGAGTCCATCAACAGTTTCAAGCACCTAGATGTTAAAATGAATCAAAAGAAGTGGTTCACGCACTTTCACATGCCAAAACAAGGCCACACGTGCCTTCACCCACCACAACAATGTCCTAAGCATCAATATAATGTTCCACTCATTGGGGCAAGGAGACCATTGACTAGTGATCATTGACTGGTAATTAGTCAACAAACCTAAAAGGTTTGATCATATAAGGGTCACTCATTTGATTGATCGAGTCGACCCATTGACCCATTGATCAAATAGGTCAGGTAATTAGGATTCTCCAACCTAGTTGCAACTTGACATAGCCAATAACCCTAATTTCACTACCATCGTAATTCATTGATTTTGACCAGCGATCAAACTAGAATCTTTAGGGCTTTTGCTCAATAGGTGCCGACAGTCTCAGTTTTGTATATATTCAACCTAATCGTTGTTGGAATCCAACATAATGATGATGAAACTGTTACAACTTCTAGTTGTGAATTTCATCAATTCTGATGAATTGCAACATGATTTCATGATTTAAATCATACAAAATGTAATCTATTACAATCCTAACATGATTCTAATCAATAGTTGCATGAAATCGGCATGAACTTGGCCAATTTTATTAAACCTAACAAATGGCATTCATTTCAAAAAATTTTATCCAGAATCTTGTTAATTTTCCAAAATTCAGTCATGCAGACATCAATCCAGCATATTGTGAAAAATAAAATTTCAAAAGTGGATTGAATTGATCGAATTGTGTACTTAAAAGAATTGTTGAATATTTAGATTGGTTCAAATGCGTTCCAGAAAGAAGAATGAATAATTTCCACAACTCAAGTGCTTTTGACTGTACTGCCTCTATATTCGGTAATAATGTTATTCTATGTTTTATGGTTTTGTAGGGGAGAAAACTAATTTTTGTTTTTTCTAACGTAATACTAAAGAAGAGTAGCAATTATGAGACACTATAGAAGTGTCTTAACTACTGCTAACTACTCCTAACTGTCACTGACATTTAACATTAATTACATATTGAATTCGGATCAGATCGACTCCTTATGAGTGAAACTAAACCTAATAATAACTAATTAAATCGGACGTTTTAATTATTAGATGGTGCGAGGAGGTCCTTAATTATGATGTAACCTTGATAGGAGTAATGTGATAATCACATTGTGACCTAAATCTGAATGAAGTTGTCTGGCACGATATCTTCAATTATTGGATAGGGTAAGGGTGATCGATAAAAGCTGAAAGTAGATAGGGTAAGGGTGATCGATAAAAGCTGAAAATATATGAAGATTACGAGATCAGAAACCGCCTATCTGGGGAAGGAAAGATGAGAGCGATTGTTATCTGGGGAAGGAAAAGATGAGAGCGATTGTTATCTGGGGACGGAAGAGATGAGAGCGATTGTTATCTGGGGAAGGTAGACATCAATGATTTTTTCTTTGAATTATTGGATTGGAACAACAACCGGAGATAAGGACTTTGATAGAGGCCATTATTTATGGGGAAAGATAATATTCTAATTTGGATTATGGAATGGAATCTTAGTATAACTGCGTTCACGCACCGTAAAAGGTGCAATCATCAATTCTGACATACATATGTAGTAAAAATATGTAACATTTTCACAATTTTTAGTACCTGTATCTAAATTACTGTATTTGTGACTGATATTAAGTGCATAGTATGTATCTTTTAGCCTTGGATTTATATATATTAACATTAATATATGTGTGTGTGTATGCATACACTTATAAGGTTCTGTAAAGCGTCGTTTTGAAACTGTACATTTGTTTATCTATTTTAATATTCACTTACGTAGACAATTTATTTTACTAGTTATTATTAGAATCACATGAAAGTCATAGAAATATAAGTTGAAAGCCATAGAAATATAAGTGTATAGTATTTTGATTCTCCTTTCCATTAATTAATCTTGGCCACTATGTGATAGATAGCTTATATAAATATTCAACATTACCTAGTTAATAAGAACGGTTATTTTTATAAGGTTTTACAAATTGCACATGATTCACTATAACATAACAGATCTATTGTGGCTTTTTTTCAAACGCCGTTAAAAATCTTAATAACTATTTTTACTAGCATTTAAAAAAATTGCATCAATAATTCTTATTTTTAGTGATGTTTTGTTTTATGCTGGGGTTAGTGTATAAAGAATACTAGTGTAACTGTCATTAGCAATGTTTTTTAAAAATGCCAATAAATGTTGTTAAAAGTCTTATATATTACCTAAAATTCATGATCATCTTTTGTTTCTCATTCTTCTTTTGCCGCCCAAAATTAATTTAACCGACCATCTGCCTCACAAATAGACAACCAACTATCGTGCCAATGAAACTAGCTACCATTTCCCTGCATTTGAAGACAAAACTTGGTGTGCTAACACCTTCTAGCTATTGATCATCTCATTGCAAAAACAGGTTAGTATTTTCTTAAGTTTATAGTTTTTTTGTTGTTTTGTTTGGTTAATTGATCAAATCTAGCTGATAGAGAGCTCGTTTAAATGAATTATTGAAGTGTTGCTTTGTTCAATTGAAGTGTGCTAACATCTTTGCTTATTTGCTTCTGGCGTTGACTTCTACCATAGAGTTTCTATTAGGTTTGGTGAATTACCACTACAAGAGAAATGGGTTTTAGTTTTGTTTGCACAAAGACTGCTACAAACATAGTCTTTAGTGGCATTTTCTGAAAATGCCACATATAACGCCGTCGAAAGTGATATATAGTGACGTTTTTCTGAACTACTGCTTGAAACATCACTGAATCCTTGGGTTTTACCGGCGTTTTAAAAAACACCGATAAAGGGCACTTAAAAACGCAGGTAAAAGGTACTTAAAAATGTTAGTAAAACCCTTTAAATCCCTAACATGCGCGTGCCCTCTTTTTCTTCCTCATTTCTTCCTATCGCCACTGTAACCTTTCTCTGCTGTTGCTACCACTGTGTTCGTCGGTTCCAGGCCTTTTTTTGATGGATTTTGGCCATTCTTCATTTGGAGACTACAACTTCTTCCCTTCTTTAGCTACACCTCCATTTTGCTCAAAAACTTATAAGTTTTGCTAAAAGTTTGGATTTTTTTGTAAAGAAACATTAAAATTTGTTATTTATTAAGTTTTTAATCCTTATATTAAGCAAATTATTGAAATCTAACTGATTGAAGGGCTGGTTTGTATGTGTTATTGAAGTGTTTGATTGAAATCCATCAAATTATTGAAATCCTAAAACTAATAATACTTTAGCTTATATTAGGAACTCTCAGATTAAAAATAAAAAAAATTGGAATTTTGAAAAAAATTTAGTTTATAAAATGGAAAGTTTAATTCACTTTAGTGTTGGAAAGAAGTAAAAAAATTCATGAGTAAATTCACTTTATTATTGAAAATGAGTAAAAAAATATATTATTGAAAAAGAGTAAAATAATTCATGAGTATATTCACTTTATTATTGGAAAGGAGTAAAAAAATTTATTGTTGGAAAAAAGTAAAAAATTTATGAGTAAACTAATTTTATTATTGGAAAAGAGTAAAAAATTACATGAGAAAATTTACTTCATGAGTAAAAAAAAAAAAATAATAAACTATTATATATTTATATTAATTCACATTTTATTATAAAATTTTTTTGAAATGATATGTTTATATAATTACTTTAGCTTATCTAAGATTGGATACGTTTATATATTTACTTTAGTTTATCTTAGATTGAAAATTAAAAAAAAAATCACATTTTATAATTGAATTTTTTGAAATGATATATTTATATATTTACTTTAGCTTATCTTAAACTAGAAATAAAAAAATTCACATTTTAATATTCAAAACATAAATTAAATAATTAATGTTTTTGAGTAGGTCAAACACAAATGAATATCCGTCAAATTTTTAAAAATTTAAATACCCAATCGTCAAATATTTTTATTTTTTACAAATATTATTTTATTATTATATTACTTTTTAAAAGTTAAAATTTAACGGTTGACCGTTAGACTTAACATTGATTTTAGTTAATAGATGAGTATTTGGATTTCAAAATAACTAATGAGAGTTACATGGGAGAATTGATTTGGTTTTTTCATTACGTATAATTGTAACTGTTTAATTATTTATCAGTACGTTGTTATGGATAATCGTAAGTGTAAAAGATGGATGAGTTTTGATACAGTACTGCAAAATATTTAGAGGGGTTGAATAGTTTTCTTGAGTTTACCTTTCGAAGTAAATCAAGTATTGATAAGGTTCTATGTCCTTATAAAAAGTATGTCAATTACAACTACAGAAATCGGGCAGAACTATATGATCATTTAATGGTTCATGGTTTTATAGTTAGATATACCACTTGGTATTGTACCAGTGTGAAAACCCTTAATAACTAGAGAAATAATACTAAATAGGGGGTGAATAGGATTATTTAAAAATTCTAAAGCAATAATCACAACAAAAATAATAATAATAACAATGCATAATAAAAAGAGAGAGAGTTTAGAAATTGCTCAGCCAAATTTATAGAGGTTTGAAGCTTTGAACACAAGCCTCCTATATCCTCTTCTTCAATCAAACCCGATTGAAGTTTCCACTATCTTCAAAACCCGAAGATACAATAGTTTTTTCCACAAAGGAATTTTGCCCTTTTTACAGAAGAAATTTTGATCAATAAAATGATTGTTTTTGCCTCTGAATAGGCTGAAAATCAAATATTACAGCACAAATCTCTTAAGTGTATGAATGTTTAAGCTTATAGAGAGGAAGAGCAATCAAAAGAGTAGAGCAAGATAGCTTGGATTTGTAATTCACTTTCTGTAACGTTCTCCTCTTCAAATGAGTCTCCTTTTATACTCCATTTATTGCCTAGAATAGTAAAAAGCCGTTTTGTTAGCTTTGTATCCGTTGAGGTAGTTGAAAAAGGATGTTCCGCAATAAATTTTCCAAGCGCACGGTCATGCTCTTCGAGTGCACGGTCGTGCTTGTTGTATTTATTGTCTCGATCAAACTCTTAACGGTTGAATTAAAAGCTTAGCGCTAATGATGCACAGTCGTGTGTTCTTGACACACGGTCGTGCTTTAACCCTTCATGGTCATGTGGCCTTGATGCACGGTCGTGCTTCGATCCTTCATGGTTTTGCCCAAAAATTCCAAAAGCTCACACGACTTGGCTACAAGATGAACACACTAGCAGCACACGAGCATTCTTTTGCTAGTGCACGGTCGTGTGCCATATCCACATGGTCGTGTGTTGGATATGTGCCTTTATGCTCTTGCACGACCAGTCCTGGCACGACTTCTTGGTAGTGCTCTTCACTTGTCATCACACACAATCGTGCGTCTACCATGTGTACAGTCGTGTGTTAACTGTCTTGCTTTGACCTCATGCACGGCTTCCTCACACGGCTTGATATCTCGTGCTCTTCACAAATTATACACACGGTCGTGTGCTCCAAATGCGCACGGTCGTGTCCTTGACTTTTGATATATTTGACTTTGTACGGTTAAACTGCACGGTTGAGTTGATAATGTGTTACCCGTGTTGTGCACGCACACGGTCGTGCATCATGAACGCACGCCCGTGTTGGTTTTAAAAATTTTGTTCAGATTTTCACAGAACCTCACACGGTCATGCAAACAGTCCCGTGTTTTAGACACACGAGGACCCGTTTGGTCAAGCATGGTCGTGCTTCAATAGCACACTGTCGTGCGAGACCTATATCCTACAAAAATAAATTTTTTCTCCCTTCTTTTGTCATGAATTACTTCATGCAAGGGATTAATTAGCAACTTAAGTATATTTTTATTATCATCAAAACATCAAGGGTTCAACACAGTGAAATACGGTTCCATAGGGGTCTACCCCAAGTGTCCCAGTATAGAAAAATATAACTATAGATAATGACCTGACAAAAATGTTATGTGATCTTTGTAGGACCCACCGCCACGCATACTGCTGCTGTTGAATAATATCTCTTTATTTTATTAATAATCTGACAATTCGGTATACGTGACGGGAATCCTACGTAAAGGAACCTGCTGTTATACATTTATACACAAACGGAAGCTAAAAACGGTAACTGTACAATATACAATGGGCCCATAATACACTTTCATAGATAAACTGTTTTTTTGTGTAAATATACAACTGAGTAAATATAAAATTTACAATTTAATTCCCACCAAGCAAAAACTATACACTGGAAACTGTGTGAAGTCTTCTCCTATCAACCACGGTCCACCCGCTCTTTGCTAGCATCGCATAAACCTGAAAAGAAAGGAAGAAGGAAAGGAATGAGTGATAAAGATCACCCAGTAACCAATCCTTACTTCCCTCAACCCAAGCAAGCATACAAACAAACACATACCTGGCCTTGGCCCTAACATTTATCTAATCGCTTGCTGAATCTAGATATTGCTTATTCTGATTATCTAGATCTCATTATTAATTCATGTCATGAAATATGAGTCATGTCATGCTAACTGGAAAACTAAATATGCATGCATCTGCATATTTACATATCTGAAGATACTTGTTGTGCTAATCAATCTAATGAACACAAGGATTCAGCATCTTGGTCATGTAGGCTGAATAGTCTAACTAAGGGCTAGAAAGTTAAAAATACTATGCTAGACGATCTGATCGTAGTCAGAAGGCTAAAATCCCTTATATGCCCCCTCGAGTTCACCCAAAACTCTAACCCGGATATCAGGTTTTGAATGCTAAATACTACTGAAATAAGATCCCTTGATCCTTTCTTATGCTGCATGTCATGCTATGAAATGCTTATGCAACCTTAATTATCTAATGTTCATTAGCCTTTAAATTGGTTTTCCATGCTTTATGATTCATTTTAAAATTGTTTTCATGTTTTTCTGGAGACTTATGATGTTACACGGGCATGTGGGCAAAGCATACGGGCGTGCATGGCAAAGGCACACAGGTGTGTGCATAAATGCACGGGGTCGTGTGCTGGCCGTGTAGCCAGTTGTGCCTACTTTTAGAGATTCTAGACAAAACACTGAAAAATCAGACACACGGTCGTGTCCCTCAGGACGCACGAACGTGTCCTCTGTAAACAGGTCGTGCACACTTTGTGCACATGGGCGTGTCCCTGCAGAAACAAAGGCACACGAGCGTGCACCTGTGGGTACACGGGCGTGTGTCTTGCTCTACGTCGACAACACTCACCTGGAATTTGTAGGAAACTATACCATTTTACATCCAAACTGAAATTAACTAACAACAATCATTTCTAGCACTTCAATATACATATAACAAGCCTCAATTTCATCTATCATAAAACATAGCTCAATCCACCATGGAAATCATCCTTTCTCTCACATACACACACAAAAGCATAAGAAAGCATGGTTCATAGGTGGAAATCATCAACTCAAGCATCATCTCATCAACATATCAATGTATAAGCTCATCATATAACTCATAAGCATGCTGGGAACAAAACACATAGCACACATCATCACATACATGCTGGGAAACTCAAGGAAGAAGTAAGGAAGCACTTACCTCTTGCCATGGCTACTGGGAAACTTAATCAAGCTAATTTCTTCCTTCTCTAACTGGATTGGGAGCTGTTGGATGCTGAATCTCAGTTCTAGGGCTGGGAATAGCTGAAAACAAGAGAGAACTTTGGCTGAAATGGGATAAGCTGGGTGAGAAAACACTTAAATCTCATGTCTCTCTCTTCTAACTCACCTGCACGGGTGTGCAGGGCACAATGCATGGGAGTGCACAAGGGAAAATGAATAAACTTCATTTCCCGCACTACGCATGATAGAAACCTCCTAAAGAGAATCATGCGCAAACCACACAGGCTCTGCAAACTTACTATCTCACCCCTAAACTCTTCTAAACTCCTAATCTATTTCTATTTCTCACATCTAACCCTAAAACTCTACCCCTAAGGGTATTTCTAATCTTGGGATGCTACAATGTTTTTGGGATATTAAGACAAAATTTGAATGCATGCATGTATAGTAAAGATGTAATGAAGCCTAATGTCGATGATACTGTGATGGAAGAAAATACGGACCATTTGTTGGACAATGGGTAGATTTGAGAAAATTAATGGAAAATGCTAAAGAAGAATTATATCCAAGGTGTGAGAATTTTACTAAATTGTCCTTTATTTTGCATCTCTATAATTTAAAAAATATCGTTATGGTTGGTCTAATGAATCGGTTTATGTTTTAATTAAGCTTTTAAAGGATGTTTTTCCAAAGGGTGTGACACTACCAAACTCTTTTCATGAAACCAAAAAAATTATTGATACCTTGGGACTTAAATATATTAAAATTGATGTTTGTCCTAATGACTGTATGCTTTTTTAGAAAGAAAAAACTTCTGATGATGTATGCTTAGTTTATGGGGTGTCTTGGTAGAGAAATTCTAAGATTGATTCAAGCAATGGCATAAAAAATTCTATTTTGGTCAAGAAAAAAAAATTCAATCGAAAGTGTTACGATATTCTCCTATCAAACTAAGACTTCAAAGGTTATTTAATGTCCCCAAAAACTTCAAAGTTGATGACATGACATGAAAAACACTATACTAAGAATGAAATTATAAGACATCCGACTAACTCAAAAGTATGAAAAAGCTCTGGCTCGATTTACCCTGCATTTGGTCAAGAACCATGTAACGTTAGATTGGGTTTAGCGAGTGACGATTTCAATTCGTTTAGTACTATACAAAGTAATATACAATTTAACATCATGGTTGTGCATGAAACAACAATTATGCATACTCTCATTATTAATTTTTGGTTATTCTATGTCTGGTAATGATATTAATATTTACCTACAACCTTTGATAGAAGACCTGAAAGACTTATAAGAGGTAGGGGTGGAAACTTTTGATGCTTCATCGAAAAAAATTTTCAATTGAATGAAGCAATTATGTGGACCATAAATGATTTCCCAGCTTATGGTAATCTATCTAGGTAGAACACTCATAGTTATTTCACATGTTCTTGTTATAATACAGACACATACTCCAAGCGTTTGAGGAATGGTAAAAAGTTATGTTTTATGGGCAATCGCTGGTTTTTAGACATCACTCATAAATTTCGATTTAATGTAAAATCATTTAATGGGACAACCAAATTAAGATCTAGTCCAATTCCACGATCTGGGTTTTCCATCTTGGATCGATTGAAAGATATCAAGTTTAGCTACGGAAAGATGTATAAAGAAGTTACGAGGGTCAAACCAAAAACATGAAAAAAAAAATATTTTCTTTTACTTACCTTATTGACAGTCGCATTTAATAAGACTTAACCTTGATATGATGCACATAAAGAAAAAATTTTGTGACAATATGGTGAATACAATTCTCCATATTGATAAAAAGTCTAAAGATAATATTTATGCTCTTCGGGACTTGCAAAAGATGAACATCACAAAGGAGTTATGGCCTCAAAATAGGATTCAGGAAGGGCCTATTTGCCTCTAGCATACTATACAATGGCATCACATGAAAAAAAATTTTTTATAAAATATTCTAAAAGGTAAAATTTTCAGATGGTTATCCCTTCAACATCTCACGATTTGTTCATAAACAATACAAATTATTTGGTTTAAAAACTCATGACAGTCATATTTTAATTCAATAACTTCTTCCACTTGTATTACGAGGTATCTTACTTGTGAAAGTAACTTCAACATTGATTGAACTATTAAACTTTTTTCAAACTTTATATGCTATGTCTCTTTGAATTCGTGATCTTGAACAACTTGAAAGAAAGATTGTGTTGATACTCTGCAATATGGAAAAAAAATTTCCCGTCGTATTTTTCACAATTATGGTACATTTGGTTGTTCATTTGGCCACAAAAGTGAGGCTTATCGGGCCAGTGTATTACCGATGGATGTATCTAATCGAAAGGTAAATGCCAGAAATAAATATACTTTGTAGTCTCTTCTTACAAATAATCTAATACTTTGTCATTCATCAGGTTATTAATCACTTTAAAATCAATTGTCCGTAATAAAACATGTGTAAAAGGTTCGATTGCTGAAGCGTATCTAGCTACAAAATGTTTGGCATTTTGTGCTCGATACCTAGATGATGACAAATCAAAACAGAGAAAGAAAAAAAAACACTATTAATGAAAATGGGTCCAAATAAATCATATTTCTCAAGGTTGGACAACTGTTTGGAATTGTTCAAGGTTTCATGATAGATAAAAATATATAGGTACAAGTACATCATTATGTCATTTTCAACTGTGATTCGGACATCGTCCAGAGGTGAAGAGTGTAAGTTTTCTTTGACAATGAACATATCCATATATATACTTTATCACATTGGGATGATATTTTATTTATATGTCCATAAATTGTAGAGAACATGTTGGAGTTATTAAAAGAATTCATCATCGGCGACATCTAAATCAACATAAGGTTGACCATTTACATAATGAATCTTTTCATGAATGGTTCAAGGAAGAGGTAAATAGAGTTTTACGTCATTGACATATAATACTATTTACATATATATAGTATAAGACATTAAAAAATAACTATTTATGTTGCTTTTAGGTGAAGGATTTGGACATTGGTGATGATGAGCATCTTACAACTGAAATCAGAGCCTTTGTGTGTAGTCCAAACTATATAACAAAAATGTTCAAATCTCTTGATCTATATAATGGGTATAGATTTCAAACAAAAGAGTATGAAAAAGACATGAGTACGTAAAATTGTAGAGTGATGGTGGTTGCAAAAACCCAAAGTTATGCAAGTACTAGTGATTTAAGGTCGGTGTTAGGCGATGTGACTTATTATGGTGCATTGATTGATATTGTTGAGCTCAACTATTATGATGAATTTAAGATTGTGTTATTCAAATGTGACTAGGTTAATGTTACTCATGGTAGAGCGATAACACAAGATGCATAAGGATTTACAATAATAAGTTTCGCTCACCTAATTCACGTAAGCGATCATATACTTGATGAACCTTTTGTGTTTGCATCTCAGGCTCAACAAGTTATCTTTGTCCAAGATCAAAGAGATGAACAATGGTTTGTTCCTTTGCCAATAAGGCCTAGAGATACATTTGATTTAGAAGATAATGCTTTTGATGGGAATACTAATGTGATTAGAGTTGACGATAATTCGGTTATTCTTCATTCAAAAAGTCAGATGGAGACAAAAAATGATTATTTTATTTTGGTTAGGAGTGATATAGATAGCATTTTTGTCAATGTGCTTACCAATCAACGGATATGGGATGATAATGACGATGGTGGTAATTAAGGTCAAATTGAAATTTCATATTTGATATGACTTGTAATTGAATATATGAGATATGTTATTGATTTTTTCATTTGGATGTTGCAACCTTTTATATATATTTATTTAATTTTTTCATATATTTGCATATGAATTTATAAATAACAAGAACTTTTTTTACAGATCATATCTTGAAAATACCAAGGAAGAGAAATTTACGAATGGTCTTTGATGGGTAATCCTCATAAAGCGGTAGAGCGTCGAATGTCTTAAGAACTAGAATGACTTGAGATTTTCATATGGATGAGTAGAAGCTAGCTCATCTTTATGTTCTAAAGAATTGTGATACAATTTAACCTTTTTTAGAGTAAGACATCATTATCATATAATTTCTTTTTTGTATGTCCTTTTCTATAAATAATGTTAGTAATTTTGCATCTTATTTATAATATGACATAGGCAGTATTTCCAACTCCAAGCTAGAGTAGCACTATAAGTCTCAAATAGAGCAAAAGGTTTATTAATTGGTTCAAAATTAGAGTAAGTGAATTAACTTTTTAAGATTTTTATAGCACTTAATTATGCATATATTGAAATTGAAATTGTTATTTACTTTGTAATTGTAGGTTACAACACTACATAAACATGACAATAAAAAACTATCACAGGACTTGAGCTGTTTAGCACATGGCCCCTCTCAATTTGTTTATTGCTTTAATGGTCTTGTTGTGAATAGATATGGGGTTCCTATAGAATTTCATGACAAAGGATTTAGAACACAAAATTGTAGGGTGGTTGTGAATAGTGACATTGGCATTGATATGGGAAATATTGATTATTATGGAATCTTAATTGAGATTATTGAGTTGCAATATCTTGGTGGTAAAAGGGTAGTATTGTTTCAATTTAAATGGTTTGAAGTACATGACAAGAAAAGAAAGGGCTAAAGTAGATGAGTATGATTTCATTAGTATAAATTGTCATCATCTATTAAAAACAAATGAGTTATTTGTCTTGGTATGCCATTGACGCTAACAATAAAGGGTGGCAAGTTGTTTTGAAAACACAACCATGCAATTCTTATGACTTGCCTTTACAAAATGATAATAGTTGTAATGAGATGGTTATTGTTAGTGAAGTGTATCAACAAGAGGAATCATTCAAGCATTAAGAGGCAATCACTATATCAATTGCAATAAATAATGAAATCATTTAGGTAAGGGAAAAGGTGGAGCCAATGGCAGTTGAAGTAGAAATTAAAAGAGAGGAAAGAAAAAGAAGATGTTAAGAATTTCGTTTTCTTATGAATATAAATTAAATTGTCTTTTGTTGTCTTTCTTTTAGGTAAGCTATTATGTACATACATACATACATACATACATACATATATATATATCATTTATAATTTTTTGGCACCTTAATGTGTTGGGTCAATTATTATTAAATCAAAGTTATTTTTTTGTCTTGTTCTAGGTTTAAGTAAATAATGCAAAAGTTTAAAGTTGGAAAAGAATTTCTGCTCATGACTAACAAGTTTATAACCCAAGGTGCATTGAGTAAGGGATTTGAACAGAGGTTTAGAAAATCACAGCTAAGAAGAGATTTAAATGGTTTTTCACAATTACCAAGAGAAAATTCAAATCGTGCTGCAAAAATATCTACTAGATTGGTTAATTATTATATGGCTTTCAATTCCTACAAATTGTTTAACTTTTAATGATTGCATTTTGTTTTTTATATGAACTCATGTCCCATCATAATTTTGTTTACTTTGATGATTGGTAACATATAGAAAAAGACTTCCAGCAAGAATTTAGCTCTTTTAATGACATTTTAAGTATATACTTGCTATGAAATCATCTATAGGGATAAGAAGCACCTAAATAGGGATGATGATGTTTATGTTATGTTTAAGAGCCATAAAGGTGTAAAAGATATCCATGTATATTGTAAGAAAGATAGATAAAAGCATGTTGTCTCTTTTAGAATGCCACATGATAATGTAAGTTTGGTATCTTCCTCTACCATATCGACATTTTAAATAATATTCATCATGCCTTTTATTTTTTTCAATTATTTATTAATTATTTGTGTTTTATAAATACAGGAATCTCCAAAGGTAAAAAATATGTATATGCATGGTGATCTCAAGATAAATAATAAAATAGCCATTACTGGTACTGTTATTGGATGGATGACGTTGCTAGATTTGTTTAATGATATAAAACAAGTACTGCACCATTAGATATACAAAATGGTCTTGAAGAAATAAGCATGTCTAGTATTGAAAATGCATGTATTATGCAAGGCTAATTTTTTAAATTAGAAATTTGTTATGCATATTTTAACATGTAATTTAAGGTTATAATATTTAATGCTTTCGAAAATTGCTTTAGGAATTTCTCTTATCAATAAAAGTTGTTAGGTTTTATATTGTTGGAAAGTATACTCCTATGACTCATGATGGTGAATCATGTGAACTGATGTTTGTTATATAAGAAGATATAGTTAAGAGTAAGTATAAGTTATTCAACTGTTGAGGATTCCTAAGTGGAAATAAGAAATTATATCTAGAGATTTTATACAGGACTCCTTAAAGTACAGCATGGATATAATGTATCTAGGTTATTATAGACAAGTTAAGTAAATTTATACACTTCTTGCCAATAAGAGATGGTATAAGCATCGATCAATTATGTCGTATGTATGTTAAAGAGATTGTTAGGTTACATGAGGTTCCTAAAGAAATTATCTCAAACAGAGATTCAATATTTTATCAACCTTTTAGGGTAGTTTATAGAGAGCTTTGGGGACTAGACTTTATTTCAGTTCAACTTATCACCCATAGACAGATAGTTAGACTAAAAGAGTCAATTGGATCTTACAGGATATGTTAATGCCTTATTGTATGGACTTCCAGGTTGATTGGGCTGAGCTATTGCCACCGATGAAATTTTCCTACAATAATAGTCGTTAGTTTATTATTTAGATGACACCATTTAAGGCTTTATATGGTAAGAGGTGCAGATCGCCACTATTTTAGGTTGAGATTGGTGAGAAAGATTCATTAGAGACAAAATGGGACTAAAGATGATTCAAATGATGATAAAGTTGATCAAGGTTATTTGGCAAAGAATTCAACAAGCCTAGGATCATTAGATGAGTTATACAAATCAGAGACATAGGGAAATAGAGTTTGAGGTTAGAGATCATGTATTCTTGAGAGTAACTCTCTATAGACATGTCCTGAGGTTTGTTAGGAGAGGTAAGTTGGTGCCAAGGTTTTTGGTTCTTATGAAATTTTGGAGCATATTGGCAAAGTTGCTTATAGATTGACCCTTCTAGCTAGTATAGACAGGATTCATAATGTATTTCATGTGTCCCAGTTGAGAAAATATGTGAGAGATTCTTCTTATGTGTTACAGATTCAGGATCTAAAGCTGGTAGATGATATAAGCTATCAAGAAAGACTTGTTCAGATTTTGGATTATAAAGTAAAGACCCTCAGGAATAGGGGAATACCTTTGGTTAAAGTATTATAGAGGAGTCAGAAGCTTGAGAAAGCCACTTGAAAAGTTAAGTCTGAGATGAGAGATAGGTACCCAAAGTTGTTTAGATAATTCTGGAGACAAAATTTTTATTAGAGGAGAGGAATTGTGATAGCCTAAAGGGTAGAATTATCCTTTTAGGCTTGAGACTAAAGGTAGAAGGAATATTTTCAGATAAAAAATAGATTTGAGAGGGTTTAAGAGTATAAGAGTCATTTTGAAGCTTTTTGTGGCTTGTACATGGGTATTATTAGGAGAATATTCCATTTATAGTGTGGAGAAAGAGAAATTTAGATTTACATTGCACACATGACCGTATGTCTTTGACACACGACCGTGTGTGGTGTCATTTAAGCATATATATGTTTTATTTTTCAATTGAGCACTGTTCCAATTTTCATCTTCTTCTTTTCGTCTCTATTTTTAGCAAACTCTAGATCTGAAAACATACAACTAGTAGCCATAATATACGATGTTTCAGATATCCATTAAGGATAGATACGATGAAGCACCTGTGAGTTCACACCCCTACTAGAGAGAGAAACCAACATCAACTAAAAAGGACATAGTCTTTGACCAAACTTGTTAAAGAGAGTGCTGATCGTGCACAAGTAATTTTATTATAGGTTTGAGCTCACACAGCTAGGGTGTCGAATCCTTGTATTCCTTAGTCTAGTTAGCATACCAGATATTTTCAGATATAGTAGTTTCTAATTTAGTTTTCAACATATACTATATATATATATATATACAAGATCTTTGAATCGAAGTTTTATATCATATAAAGTTTTCAGAATTCAAGTCCAAGACAAGTTTTATAACTAATTAGCACTTACATGATATCAGAGCATGCATATCATCTCATGTATATCATTCATGAGAAATCAAAATTAGATAAAGATAAAAGTAAATAATACTACAAAAAACAGATGAAACATCAAAAAGAAAGAAATAAGTAAAATATAAAGCATAAATTAATGCAATAAGACAAGAAACCATGTTAAGTTGAATTTGTTCGTGTTAGGGATAAGAAATACTTGTTGAGTGATTTTATCACTCACCCTTTTCCTTTCCTTTCTCTTTTGCAAGTTAGTAATCCTTGGACTGAGTAGAAGCAATGTAGTTCTTAGATATTTTTTGGGACATGGCTTGGCAGTAGTTAGCATGTCTTAGCTCACATGTTTTACATACATTATTTTAACTTTATGCATATCTATATGTATAATTTGGACATGAATATTGTATGAATAGCATGGTTAGAAATGCATAGCCTAGGATTTCCAAGAAAGAAATTATTATTTTTCTCATTTTATTTACAATATTTTCCATTTCAGCTTCCGCATTGAAAATTTAAGTTTCAACAACACACTTTACTATAAAGATTACCGTTACAAGTGTATTATTAATATAATAAATATCATAAATAGTAGTCTACAGAGGTCTATGGTGAGGGTTACTACACCTAGTCTAGTCATTCCCTTTGGTAGCCAAAATTATTGATTTTGCCTTTTTCAGCCCCATACTGAGTTGCATGGTAGAAATCCTCTATATGGTAATGGTTCCTTTTTTGGATAATAGTGCCAATCATAGGTTCCCTTCCTTTAGGATCATCATAGTATTGATGAAAGAAATTGCTATATCTCTGACTCTATCTATGAACTTCATCTTAAGCACAATTAGGTAATCATCCATGAGAACAATGGAAAAGCTTAACTTACTTGTCCAATGTCTGATGTGGATAGGTATATGGCGAGTTATGCCATAAGTTCGTTACTCTTGTGTCTATTAATGTTGGCACATTCTAATCACCCATATGAGCCATTACTTAGAGACACCCTGACTTCTTAGGCTTCAATTCATTAACTTTGTCCTTGATGGTATTTAAGAGTTGAACAGAACCTACATGTTATTCCCGTCGGCATATTTGTTCCTCCTACTCTTCTATGAGTATTATCTTTGTTTCCACCATCTTGGTCACCACTGACCTAACTATCTCAATTATCCTTATGTCAGATGTCCCTTCGTGAAAAATGGTTTTTGTGATTCTTTTAGTTACCTGAGAAGTGGTAATCCATTTTGTATTTTCCCTTTCTTGGTTGGTCCTTGTCCTTCTCAGTTTTTTGGAATTCCATAAGCGCTTTTACTATCATTATTGCGTTATTAAGATCCAGTGTGCCTCTATACTGGATATTCTTCTTTGCCCATGGTTAAAACCTATTCATGAAGTAAAACAGGGCTTACTTCATAGGAAAATAAAAAATCTCCATCATCAATTTAGAAAACTCCTTGACATAGTATTTTTCACTCCTACGATGTTTAAGATGATGCAATTTAGCCCGTGCCTCATGTTCGACGTTTTCAAGATAAAACTAGCATTTGAGCTCACCCTTGAACTCTTGCCATGTTCAGATATTGTTACTGCCTCTCTCTATTTTGCCACGCCTTCGGTGCCACCAAACCATTATAGTGTCTTCCAAATATAAGATGGCATGTTTTATCTTGCTAACATCTTCCTTGACTTCAGATGCTTAAAAAAATTATTCGAGACTCTAGAGGAAGATGTTGACCTCCCTTGTATTCCTTAGACCTTGGAATGACTTTACTTTGAGGGCATCGATCTTTGAATAAGCTTGAGTTATTGTGGTGGTAGTCATCCTCCCTATGTGACTATCATCTTACGAAGCACCCAATTGCTCTTTATTGTTCTAGGTCATCTCGTCATCTTATGGTTTCCTCTTATAATAAGTGAACCTTCTGTTGAAAGGCTAGAGTATCAATAGTAAGGAAATTTTTGAGTAACTCACCAGTATGTTGACATGATCTTGAGGTGACATTCAGCACTGTTAATATATCCTCTCTAAGCTTCCTCTAGCTATTTTCAATAATTGCAATACAATTGACCAAATCCTTATATTAGTCAAACTTTGTCACCCATTACAAGCTTCATCCTTGGGAGCCTTGCATTCATATTAGTAAAGGTGTCCTTCGACTTCTCTTTGTGTTGCTTAGTATTCTCTGGCACCTTTCCTTTTGTGCTCATGTCCTTTATACATGGCGAAAGTTTCACTTTGGCTTTTTATAATTGTCCTAATCATGGAATGTGCTCTGATACCACTTGTCACAGGCTGAATAATTTATGCTCATTCTTGTATGGCACTTAACTATATCTGTCAAGCTAAGTCAGCCTAACCCTGATAGTCGATGGGAGAAACAGAGTTATGCAATTGCAAAAATGAACTCATAAAGGTAGAAGTAAAAGGATAATATCGAATATGCTAAGAAATAAACTCACTTTCTCTATAAAATTGATGTTACAAGCCTATTATGCTTTATACACTCATTTCTCAACTTGTTGTAACATGATTATAATACAAGTACATGGCCTTTTATATAAGCACGGAAAGGAGGTGCTTAGTTTATTGTAGATAAGGATACAATAACATTTTTCCCTCATTTCAAAGCTACTATGTGTTGGCCTTGTTGTATTGTATAATACTAATTGGCTAAGTCAAGAGATAGGTAGACAGTGATAGTGTGCTAAGCGATTCTATACAGGCATAGGTTGGCTAACAGGTTTTACACCACCTTGCCAATAGCTTGTGTATTTGTCTACTTACATACGAAGTTGCTCACTCACTTGGTTGTTTGTGTCTTCTCGTTTCACGTATGCCATTATGCGTGTCCCTAGCTGTTGACACACCTGCTTACTTATGCCCTCAGTTGTTTGTGCATGTGTCCTGCTTATGCTCTTGGTTGCTGGCTCACCTGTTTGCATGCATACTCCTCCCCTTCCGCATATGGTTGTATATGTCCTTGACTGATCATGCATCCGCCTATTTGTGGCCGGAGCAGCTTACACCCATTGCCTGTGTGTGCTTCTAACTATTTTCACATTTACTTATGTGTGTACCTGGCTGCTTACAAACATGGCCTGTAGGGTTGAGCTTTACGGGTTCAACTGGCTTCTCATACTTGTGCGCGTGACCTACTTGTTCACCTGGGACGCTAGACTAGGCTTTGCTTGAGCTGCTTCCATACCTGTATAGCAGTTTATACAAAACATAGGCTCGACCTTGTTTAAAAAATTGCAGGCTTGGATGCTATAAGAACTTGCGAGCTGTGACAATATGCATGCTACAATAGCACCCTCTCTTCAAGATGTAAAGAATATCATCTTAAGAACTACACCTAGAGCCATTCTTATGCCATAAGAGAATAATGATAGTCAGCATGTAAAATCTTTTTCTTTTACTCATCAAAATAATTAGCTTAGTTTGCAACAAAGAAAACCTATTAGTGTAAAACCACTCTCATACTCCCTTCTATTCCTCACCTTTCTCTTGTTCTTAACCATGGAGTTGAGGTCCAACAAAAGATTTCTAGCTATATAAATCCTATTCATGCAAGCTCACTGAACTTTAAAATTTCTCTTAGGGATAAACCACCTAATAGCAAGGGATTCAATATGACTAGACCAAGAAAAGTTAGATAGATAAGCCTTTTATTTTGAATAATTCTTTAGATCATATCACTTAACCTTTTTTTCAAGATAGAACCTCTTTAAAAAAAAAATCCTATTGTTTCTTTCTCTCTAATTGGCACTTAGACTTATCCACTTACTAAATGCATAAATAACACTTTCTCACTGAAAACTTAATTTTAATTTTAAAAACTAACCTCGTAAAGGTAAGATTGTAACTTAATATCATAAAAATTAAAAAAGATCAAAGCTTGATAATTTAACTGTTTTACAAGTTTGAGAAATTTTTTTAGTCCCTGTAGTTTAAGTTTAAAAAGACCTTCATTGTCATAATTGCCATCCATCCAAAAAATTCAAACACACCACAATTGTCACTCATCCAAAGACTAAAACCATCAAAACCTTCACCATCCAAACCTAAACCTTCAAGTTTGCAAATCCTAACCTTTAGTAATCTGAACCTAAATCCACCAAAGTTTTCCCCACTCAAGCCCAAACCAAAGAAGATGGTGAAAGTGAAAAGGAAAGAAAATGGTGGAAATTTGATATGCAACTGGTTATTATAAATTTTGTTAAAGTGGAATTATATAATAATTTTGAAAGTGAAATAGTTAGATATAATATGACAATTAAAAATTTTGTTTAGGTGAGAAATAATAATTTTACATTTCGTTGGTGAGAAAGTAATCTAAAGTCAAACATTGGGTATGAAATTGTTAGTCACTATAGTAGAAGGTAAAGTTGCCAAAGGACTAATTCCTGCCCAATGTTTCACTCAAGGACCAATAATTTTTACAAACTCTTAAAAGTTTAAATGTCCACCTATTAACTAAAATCAATGGTTAAGTTTAACGGTCGGTTATTAAATTTTAATAAATAGAAATGTATTTTTATCTTTTTAATAAAAGAAATTTAAAATTGCTAAAATAATAAAATAAATTTTATAAAAATAAAAAATATTATTTAAATATTAAAAATAATTTTTTTTTAAAATATAAAAAGTTAAAAATTAAAAAACAAAAAAGCAGCCACTACCACCAAAAAGTGAACTACATGGTAAAAAACCAACCACTTGGTTTACCAAACAATTACATTTGGCCATCGCGTTTGACCTAACAATCTCCTTTATTAGTTGATGGTCGTCGTCACCATTAATAATGGTTGAAAATCACTAGAAGGTTACCTCTACAAAACAAAAGGGTTGTTGGCCACCTAGTTTTCTTTTCAATAACCACTGTTGTTGTCACCAGTGGCATTGGTTGCTTTTATTTTTTTAATTTTTAATTTTTTTATATTTAAATAATATGTTATATTTTTGTAATAATTTTTTATTTTTTTAGTAAGAATTTTTGATTATTTTATTAAAAATATTAACAATATTGGATAAAAAAATGCTTGCAGTATGTTTTTGTCTTTGTACAAAACCTTGAGTGGGAGTGAGTCTTTCGACCTAAAGTTAAATATAGGCTAAAGGACTTATTCCCACCTATAGTTTGATCCCATCTCAGATTCTTACCTCCTAAGTTTGTTAAACACAAAGTCTCACTAATTGATTAAAATCATACCTGTTGACTAAACTCAATGGTTAAATTTAACGATCAACTGTAAAATTTTTAATAGTGAAGGGGTATTTTTGTCATTTTGTGGGTTAAAATTTATAGGACAATAAAATAAATTTTATATAAAAATTTAGATATTAAAAAAATTTAAAAAATATTATAAAAATTTGAAAAATATTTTAATTAAAAAAAAGCCATCCACCACTATTGATGCTAGCGATAGTGGCCACAACTAATGAAATCAAGTGATCAGAAATGGTTATCTTTGGCCTTCCTATTCGACAGAAGAGGGCTAGATCTGGCTACCTCTTATTTTGGTAGAGGTAGACAGATCTAGCCATTTATGTTAGAAAAAACTAGGGCTGGATACGAGACGAACCCGTTTGGGCTCGTTTTCGAGTTCGCTTCGTTCGTCGATGAAACAAGTTGAGCATTCCGTGAACCGAACGTGAATACGAGCTTGAGTGATGGTGTTCGTTTAAAACGAACACAAATCTGAAATAGGTGAGACGAGCAATTCGGTTGATCCAAACTATTTGTTATGTTCCAGAAATCAGAATTTCTTCTATCCTCTCTCTCGAAAATCCAGTGTTGACGACAAGGCACACCTTTTCGATCGGTCCCGTTCTGTTCCAAAAACCAGAATTTCTTCCATCCAAACTATTCGTTCTGTTCCAGTTCGGTAGCCTTCTGTTCTATTCATTTGCACATGTTCATTCGCAACAATGGTACCAAGCTTCACGAACGAACTAGTTCGGGCATGGCTCGTACGAACGTGCAGCTCGAACTCCTCAGCATAGCTATTTGTCGAACACGAGCCGAATATGAATATGGTAGCAAACCCAAACGAAGTGAACCTGAACAACCTCATGTTCGTGTTCGGTTAGCTTCATATCCAACCCTAGAAAAACAATAAAAAAAATGATAAAAAATGATCGACCTTGACCCTATTAGCCGTTTTTTACCAGGTTATTAGTGGCCGCCTCTACCAAAATGAGAGACTGTCGGATCTTGTCGCTTCTGTCTAACCGCAAGGCCAGATCTAGCCTCTCTTGGAACTAGGTGGCCAAACTTAGTGGTTGCCACCACCGTCGACATAGCGACGATGACTGACTTTTATTTTTATAAAATTTTAAAATGTTAAAATTTTTTATATATTTATAGTTCAATATTATTTTGTAATTTATTATAAATTTTTATTTTTTAAATAAGGGTATTCTAGTCATTTGATAAAATGTGTTCGTGGAAATGGATGGAAAATGGGTAAAGGGTGGATGTTTGCGTTTTTAAATGTTATAGGGAGGGAATCTGTGATTGAGTGAAACCTTGGGTGGGACTAAGTACTTGGCCTTAAATATATTAGCTTTTTACATACAATAACAGCACAGCTAAGGCATATAGCAAATTGAGCTTTCACATAGAAAATGTTGGATTTCGTTCAGTAATTTCACTTAATTTTTTGCTAATTCATGTATTTACTGGATTCCGTTAATTTGGTAAATTTGGCTTCACAGTGTGATTATCATAATCAAATTTGGCATGCAGAGAACATAATATAAGAGTGCAATTGGAGAAAGAGAATAACTAGTAAATTTATTTATTCATACGATCTAAATAGACTTAGAACTAAGCTTTACATAACCAATGGAGCTAAATCAATTGCTAAAGCTTCTAATCTAACTAGATGGATGCGATTTAAAAAAAGCCAAAACGCCAACAAAAGGTGCATTAATGTATGTGGTGGGTTCTGACTGAGGAAAATTAACTCGATCATCAGGATATGTATCATTCATAAAAGGTCCTCCAACAACAGCCCCCGTTAGCACGTTGGCATTGGGATTCTTGCTGTCAGAGTATAATTTTCCTCCGTTGCAGTCGATAAAACCTGGATGATTATCAATAGAAGGCAATGTTGAAGCCCGGTGATGGATTCTTCGAGGAAAATGATTTGAATACCCAACCATGTATGACATGCCCAAGGGGTTGCTTCCAAGTATATAATCCACCTGCAAAATCAACGTTTGAACCTTAACTCTAATTATACAAAGACTTATATGCATTTAATGGAGACTTATACCTGGCCTTTCGCTAGTTTTATGAACCTATTCTTGTCGACTTTAACGTTGCAACCGCAAGAAACCACTCTTTTTGATTCTTTTAAGTGCTGACTGTAAACAAGAGCCAGAAAGGACAACGCTGTGGCATGTTGTAGATTGCTTCCTCCATCTTTAAACATAAGTCCACCTGTGTTGATATAGCAACAGGAATTAAGTTAAAAACTCAGGTGAATTTATTAGATAAAAAGCTATTGGAATTGTTGTTATAATTACCTGGTGAATAATCAACTGACCTTGTAGGTGATTCAGGCAACAGAGAGCATGCAAACTTGTCCGCATTTTCAATGAAGAGATCAGCATTAGAGATCTTCAGCTGCCAAATAGACAAGACGGAAAACAACTTTAATTTAAGCAAAAGTATATAAAACGATATCCAAAGCTCGGATACTCACTCTGGTAACAAGCACATTAATGCCAGCATTTTTGTTATCCCACCCGAATTCATTATAGTTTCCCAAATTGTCTGCGTTCTTCACAACATAGTCCCTGTAAAAAGATTTCAATGTTGCCCTATACAGCCATGCCGCTCCCCAGAGCAGTTCATCCTATAAGAAAGTATCACTTGAATGTTTAGCCTCCGGATATAAATTTTTAATTATATGTGCAGGATTTGACGTGTTTACCTTATAGCCACTGAAGTCACAATAGAACGGGCAGACCCAGGGATGAAGAGTATCATTGTAAAATCCACGGTACTGATCTGCGAAAACGAAAACCTATCCCAAGCAAAAAAAAAAATAATTAGTATAATTCTTTCCGAGAAAACTTGTTTACAAATATTGAACGAATATATATATCATTCTTCTACCCTTATCGCTCTTCTGACAAGGTCCAGAGAATAACTAAAATCAGTGTGTCTAAAGGCTATGGAAGAGGATGCAAGTGCAGCTGCAATCTCAGCAGCAACTTCTGAACCTGGAAATATTTTGCTAATAGCGTAAGGGGTTCTAGCTGTGTCCATGTCTTCAGGCCTCTCCCAGCAGTTGTGGTCATTATAAGGTTCACCAACTTGAACGTATATAAAGTCGGGAAAACTGGTTGCTTTCAATAAGTAATCAGTTCCCCACCGAACGGCATCTAATGCATGTTGCAGGTCTGATCCCATGGAGTCGCCAAACTCTATTATGCTCCATGCCATCATCGTTATTGAGAAGGACATCGGAAAGTTAAATTTAACATTGTCACCAGCATCATAGTAACCTCCCGTTAAATCAACCTGAGGAGAAATTGTCAATTTTGATGTTAATGCCAATAAAACTTAACTAAATTCTAAACTGTTCACGTTCTACCCAAGCTCCCCAAGTCAACTAAGTTAGAAGTATGAAAACCCATCCTTTATTAACCGTGCAAGTAAAACTCAAGGCTAAAAAAGTGCTTTTCTCAACTTACTATTTTACATAAATTTGAGCAAAGATAAGGACTTGTCACATGTGGAATAACCGTCTGGAATTATAACATGTGATGAATTTAAAATAGAAAAAAGGAGTTTGTGTAATTTTAATTTGCAGCAGGAGAAAAATGAACCTGGAGAGAATGGGCTTACACCAATTTCAATGCCATCCTTAAGTGCAGAATCCTTCCTCCAAGTCATCCTTTGGTTAGAGGGTAGTTTCCCTGACCTCTGTCCTTCAAAAAACAAAATGCTTTTCATTAATGCATCTCCATAATCATGGGATCTCACAGTCACCATCAGTTCCAACATCAACAATAGAGCGCTTTTTAGCCTCATTGTCATCTGTCTGTTTCTCGCTTCCCCAGAGCTGAATCTTTTCCCTAATAAGTAATGCACCAATACGTGTACGCAACAATATCAGTAAAGAATGTACGCATGATCACTTTGTGCAGAAGCTTAGTTCCTCCTCTTTTCCTTGTTTTCTTTATATAGTTACACTATCAATGATGATCAAGATCTAATATAATCAACCACTATGACTCGTGTAAGCTTAGCTATATCAATTCCGTCTTTATTTATCCTTCCTTTAGCTGATTGAAAATACATTAATATCCCTACACCAGTCAAGAAAACAACTAGTACTGGTTCAGATGCTCATGCTTATACATGCACCAGAACGTAGTGGATGACTTCTATCCAGTTTTCAAACTTGAACGGGAGATGACATAGAAATTCAAGAGATTTTAGCCAAAGACACTAAGAGTAAAGCGGGCCACTGCCAATTTAGTTAGTTAATTAATCAACTTTACGTACTCCAAGTGGGTATTCGGAGGATTCAGGATATCTAATGGTACTAAAGTTTCTCAAGAGCACTTTACCAGAAGCAACATTATATCAAATTTCAAAACTTTCAAGCAATCGTTTACCATTGCTTATTAATCAATAATCTGGATAAGGTGTCCATGATTGAGTGCGCTAATATCCAATCTGTTGGAAACTTTTATTAGTCAAAATCCAAGATAAAAAATATAAAAATTAAATTAAGATTCTAATCTTCATGATCTTCAATTTATTTTAGCCTCTTAAAATCATAAAATTGTATGGTTAACTAATGTTGTTAAACTATTCCAACTAGCACAGGATTTCAGGCAACTGTTTTAGTTTTTGTTTTAAAAAACAAGTTAATTTAGGTGGGCGAAGACGTCAAGTTGAACATTAAGGGTTCATAATTAAGATAACCGAGAATTGCAATTTTGTAAACATTTGACATGTGCAAAATAAGTTGACACGGAAGAAACAGTTAACAGTTTCTGGATGTATTTGTTCGCCTAAAGAAAGTATGGTCTTAATTTTTAGCATGTTTTTAATATAAGAGAACCAATTTTATGAACAATCAAATGCGTAGATTGATAGAAGGAAATCACACGTAAGAGGTATTATAAGATGTTCTCATGTCCACGTGATGTCTTTCCTATAAGTCTCTTTGAGGAAACTTGATCAAGATTCAAGTACCTAATCTTTACAAATTGGTATCAAATGTCATCCAAATAGTACTCTAAAAATCCAGCAAAATACAAGTTCAAATTTAAACTAAATAGAGCTATTTTCATCCACTAACTTAGCTTCAAATTCAAACAAACTCTACTCAAATTTATCACTGCTTCATTCAACTACAAATACTCCAAAAATATACTCAAGACTCATCACAACACATCTAAAAAAATGTAGAAGCAATGGAGCTCAAATCATATATCACAAAAATTATGACTTGCAAAAAAAAAAAAAAAACAAGGAGCAAAATAAATTACTCAAGCCTGAAGGAATAACCTTCACCAACTTAAAGTTGAATCAAGTTTAAAGGAAAACTTGATACAAACCTAAAGAATATATCACCAACTTGTAACTAGTCTTCATCCACTTGATTTTCCACCATCAATCTTCTCTTGCGAGAAAAATTGGATAAAGGAAAGGTTTGAACACAAGAACCAACTAAGTTTAAAGTTCAAACGATAAAAGCAGAGCTTTTAGATTTTAAATTCAATATTCAAGTCTAAAAGTTACATGAAAAAGGATGGCTTATATATGTTTACCATCCTTAGAAAAATGACTAAAAGGCCCTTGAGAGTATTACAAGAAAAACAAATAAAATGGCTTCACAAGTTACAAAAAATCCAAAAAAAATATACTTTAGAAGTAAGGACAGATCGCGGCCCTAGGCTACAACGCATGACCCTGTTGCATTTCAAAGCACACAGGCTACGACCTTGGGCTATAACACATACACGCTCCATTTCCAAAGTGCACAAGTTATGCCTAGCAATAGTTATGCATCATGTGTTGTTGTGTCAGCATCGAGTAGCTCTTTTAGGCAAAATATGGGCATTACAGTGTTGGGTAAGGCAAAGAGTGGCCTTGTTCTTCCCAAGCTCTGCTTTTGTTTATTTTTTCACCCAATTCAACTCCTATTTTTTCCTTAGCTTCGTATGAAACCACTTGATGAATTGGGATGCCTTAAGCTACCATAAATGAGGATAAGATAGCTTTGAAATTTATTTGAATGCATGGCTTGAATGGATGTTTGTTTATCTTGATAGCTTTGAATTGATATGCTTGGCTCGAGTTATAAATTATAAGAGCATGATTGGCCTTCCTTGGTTATTTTGGATAGGATGAGAGCTATTTGAATACATATCATACTTTCCTTGTTAGAGAGGATTTGTCCTCAAATCCAGATTCTCCAAATCGCTCACCAAACCTAAATTATCACCTCTTTTTTTCAAACCACCATACTCTATTGTTATTTCCACCTTGGAAATAATTTTCTCATTAACCACTATACTTGACACACTACATAGTTCTTTTGTAATCTCAACCTTGAAATTATCTTTGTCTTCAATCACATTTCTATTCTCATGCAAGATAATTTCCTTGGTTTTACTTTTCATTTTCATTTTCATTCAATGCAACAACTGCTTTGTATTCATCCGTATCTTTTCTTTATGACTTGGAAACCCTTTTCCATACCAATCTATCAACCCTAACTAATCGAATAGGTTAATCCCAAGGGTCTGTGACTACCTAAACTCATAACCATAAACAAGGCAAATAAGGGTTATTAACACCATTGTAACTTGAACCAGACCACAAACTTAGATGACCCTTGCCCTTACTACTAGGCCAAACCCATAGGATCAATTCATTCATATCCTTCATCACATCATTTTATTTTATTGTCATTTATTCTTTGATGTTATCTTCTTCATTGTTGACAACCAAAACTTATTTTGGAAAGAATTTTCTTCTCATAAATTTCTTTAATCTTTCCTAAGATTCAATTATTTCTTTGCATACCTTGAAAATGTTGAAATGGCAATTTTGCATTTGTCTTTGCCATTACGTCCCACATATACATACTTGAAAACCTATTCAATATCAATTAGCTAATCAATAAAACCACCAAGGTTCATATCTGTTGAACCCCAAATACTAAATGGAAAATAACCTAAAAGGGAGGTGAATACGTTTTTTTTTAAATTTGTATAATTTTGAAACTTTTTCAACCAACAATCAACACAAGTAATTTAATCAATATAATTAACACAATATGATCAAGTATGAACATAAAATAAAAAGAGATAAGGAAGAGAGAAATGCTCAACCATTTTAGAATGGTTCAGAGCTTCTCCAAGCTTCTTATGTCTACTACTTCAAGCAATCTTTTTTGAAAATTTTCTTCCACTAACTCCAACTCTAAAGTTATAATATTTTTGACACTAGAGATTTTGTCCTTTTTACACTAGTTTTGATGCAAGGGATTACA
Source organism: Anacardium occidentale (assembly GCA_026122585.1). Lineage (NCBI taxonomy): Eukaryota > Viridiplantae > Streptophyta > Magnoliopsida > Sapindales > Anacardiaceae > Anacardium > Anacardium occidentale. The sequence goes on from JAJEJH010000499.1 coordinate 455,840, forward strand.
CCCCATACTAGTTTCACAGGATTGCACCTAAGGGTTTGTGGAAAAATTACAAAGAAATTACCTTATAAGGCTGGTGTAATAATAAGCTCTCAAAATCTCTTAAATGATATACAATGTGTTTCTAATGAGAGAAAATTTAAAGAAGAATTAGAGAATAAAGAATGAGAGTGTATGAGCTTGCTTCTCTTCTTTTTAGAAACTCAAATCAGCTCCCTATTTATACTTGAACAATTTTGTGGTCGTTGGAAAACTGATGAGAGAGTCATTAGAGAAATTTGCATAGGCACACAATAGTGTTTTTATTTTTGCATGACCGTGCTTCCTTCAATAAGTGTGTCCAACGGTCAAATTTTATGCTAACACAGGTATGTGTCATCCTCACATGGTCGTGTGTCCCTATTTTATGCATAAACTTTCGAATTCTAGAAGCTAGAATAGGATGCATGCACGATCATCATACGGGAAACACACAGCTGGATTTTAGCCTTACACATAGGCGTGTGTTTCTACTATATGGTCGTGTCTTCTGTCTCTTTGATTTGTCTTTGTTTGGCACGGCAGTATGTCATGGGTGTGTGTATCATTTTAATTTGACACACGATTGTGTGTCTTTTCTATACACGGTCGTGTGTGCCAAATTTATGCATAATACACTCGCGTGTATCAAGCACATGGTCATGTGTGACTTCAATTCTTTAATACAAAGGCGTGTATTAGCACTACCCGGTCATGTGTGACATTAAAGTCTACACACGGTTGTGTATGAGCATTACACGGTTGTGTAATGCCTTTTCCTTCAAGCACCATGAGCTTGTGTATGAGACAAATAGGCATGTGTATGAATATTCCTACAAAACAAGCTTTCGACCCTATTTTAGTCATGAACCAAGTTCATGTCAGGGGTAATTTTGTTATTTCATGAATTTTAACGTATTTTCGAAATCATTAAAACACCAAAGGTTCAATAATATCTCCATCGAAACTAGGGATTTACGACATATCTTCACTTTCTATGGTTTAATTTTGAATGTTAGAGGAAAAAGGAAATGAAAAAGGGAAAATCAATATTTTTTGAATAGTGATGTCTAGGAGTGAGCAACAAATTCATAAATGAAATAGTATTTTTGGTTAAGGATTAGGTTTGGGATAGGTGTTTGGGCAAATGGTTAGAGTTAGCTAGGATTTTGATAATTATTTTTGGTTGAACTTGATCAAATTTCAGCAAGGACAAAGCTAAAAATTGGAAAAGGGTGAAATGGTAAAAGTAAAAGTGAGGGATAAAGATGTAATTATGATTAAGGGTGCTTCGTTAATCTAAGTGTGTTTAGTTGGGTTAAATGTATGGAAAGGTAAGTAGTCAAAGTGGTAAGCAAAATTTAAGGAAAAGTAGGTGTACTTTTGTAAGAAAAGTAAGGTTAAATATGGTGTATTTAAAGGATGGGAAATTGGACAAGTAAGCATGGACAACAAGTTAAATAATTTTTTTTTCAAAATTTGCAAGGAAGATATAGTTATACTAGAAAAGAAAATGGTAAGGGAAATAAATTTTGTTTTGACACATTAAATTGGTGGAAAGTTTGGCAAGAAAAGCATGGATTTTTTTAAGCAAAACTTTAGGAAAAAAAGGACACTTTGACCAACTTTTCTCTATTTATTTTTTCTTCTAACTAAAAATGTCTTCCCTTTTAACTTGTAACTCTTGGCTAATATCATAAGAAATCAAGGATGAAAAATTTTCTTAACAACCAAACAAGTTTTACACCCTAAAACACCACTTCACAAGAAAATTTTATCACTACCACATAACCAAAACTCTAATACTAAATAATCAAGATTCAAGTCCCTAATCCTCATAAATTGGTATTAAATGTCATCAAAATGGCACTATAAAAATTTAGCAAGATAAAAGTTCAAATTTATACCAAATAAAGCTATTTTAGCTTCAAATTCAAACAAACTCTACTCCAATTTATCACTACTTCATTCAACAACAAATACTCCAAATATATACTCAACATTCATTATAAGACATTGAAAGAAATATAGAATCAATTAAGCTCAAATCATACACTACAAAGATTATAGCTTACTTGGAAAAAAATAAGGAGCAAGATAAGCCACACAAGCCTAAAGGAATAACTTCTACCAAGTTAAGGTTGAATTAAGTTTAAAGAAGGACTTGATACAAGCCTAAAGAATATATCACCAACTTGTAACTAGTCTTCACCTAATTGATTCTCTAGTATCAATCCTCTCTTGTAAGGAAAATTGAATAAAGGAAAGGTTTAAACACAAGAACTAACTAAGTTCTAAGTTCAAAAGATAAAATTCAATATTCAAGTCTAAAAGTTCTAAGGAAAGGTTTGAACACAAGAACCAATTTAGATTTCAAATTCAATATTCAAGTCTAAAAGTTACATGAGAAAGGATGACTTATATATGCCTTATAGTTTTTATAAAAATGACTAAAAAGCTCTTAAGAAATATTAAATAAAAGCAAGTGAAATGGCTTCAAAAGTTACAAAAAAATCCAAAAAAAATCCAAAAAAATATGCATCACACATAGGGGTAGGTCATTACCCTAAGCTATAGTGAGCGACCTTGCTATGTTTTAGAGTTACACAGGTTGCGGCCTTCGGTTATATCATGTTCACACTTTAATTCCAAAGTGTTCAGGCTACATTTGGCAAAAGTTATGCATTGTGATGTTGCAACATCAAACAACCCTTTTAGGAAGAATATGGGCATTACAGTGTCAAGCAAGACAGGGAGTAGCCTTGTTCTTTCTAGGCTTTATTTTCACTTTTTTTGTTTAATTTGACTTTTATTTTTTTCTTAGCTTCGTATGAGCCATTTGATGAATTAGGATGCCTTGGACTGTTATAAATGAGGATTAGAATGCTTGAAATTTATTTAAATACATGACTTGAATCTATATTTATTTATCTTGATAGCTTTAAAATTAGCATGCTTGGCTTGAATCATAAATTGTAAAAGCATGATTGGCCTTCCTTGGTTACCTTGAATAGGATGAGAGCTACTTGAATACATATCAAAACTAGTCTAACGCGATAATGACAACAACTAGTTGTAAGACTAACAATTGAAAAACATCCATATGTTTGTTATATCACAAGGAGCACAAATAGACTTTTAGCTCATGATAATGAGAATACTTTTGTTTAAAAGTAAATCAATTGAAAATCTACTTAAAAGATTTTCTTATTCCACTCAATGATAATAGGGAAATATTATCTTTTTATTTCCAATCAATACATTTTTATTATTATAAATATTTCTCGGGATATTTTTAATAGCATTTTTTAATCATGTTATATAGTTTTAACCCATATTTTATGCATTATAAGAATATAGTCAAAACTCCAATTCAATACTCATTTTATCCTCATATTTAATTTTAAGAATTCTAAGGTGGATAGGTGTGGTACTATTCATGGATAGGGGGTAAACATGATATTGGTCATAGATAAAGAATAAGTGTGATACTGTTTATGGGGTAAATGAATAGGTGTGATGTTGTTCATGGGTATTGTTCACTAATAGAGGATAAGTGTGATATTGTTCATAAGGTAAATAAGTAGATACAATACTGTTCATAAGTAGGTAAGTAGACATGATACTATTTATGTATAATATTCATCGATAAGGGTAAACATAATACTATTCATTGGATAGACAACCAAGTGTGATATTATCTATACATACTGTTCATAGGTATTACTTACTAGTAAAGATACGTAGGGTTGAATTCGAATTGAACCAAACACGAACATATATATGTTCATATTTGAGTTCACTTGTTATGATTCAGATTGTGTTCAGGTTTATGTTCACTAAATATTTTTATAATGAAGTTCGAATTCGTGTTTAAGTTTGAGAGTTAGGTTTGCCTTCTATTTGTATTCGTGTTCATATTCACGTTTAGTTTATATCGTTCATATTTATATTTTATTAAAAATTATTAATAAATATAATTATAAAAATTTCATTTAAATTCGGGTTCATGTTCGATTCATACAGTTCATATTTAAATTTGGATTTGCAAATTTTCAAAATTATAGTTCTAGTTAGAATAGTTCATTTTAGGCTCATTCAAGTAAAACTTGGAAATAAGCATGAATATATTTGATTTGAATCTAGCACACTGTAATGATGTTTATAGCCATCTATTACCCCCTTTTGATAGTGTATTTGCCCATGATCTGTACAAGTGCATGATCATACATCAAGACAAATCTTCTAATTGAGTACTAAACTTGATCTGAAATGATATAAAAAGTCTAATGTGACATCACCCTATAACATAGTTACTAAGGCAATGATCTTATGTCTCAAATTTATCAGCTCCATAGGTATGTGATCCACAAACTCCCTACTATCTCTACGATATCTAAATCCAAGTCAAATATGAGCATAAATTATAAGCAACCTTTAGTAAGATATCATGACTACTTAAATAATAGCGTGTCAGTGAACAACTTCGAGCTTAATCAACTTGATAGTTAATGCATAATACAATCTCTTCATTATTGTGTCTTATGAGATTGAGATATAAATTAGTATTTATCTCAAGTACCCCTTATAAATGCATATATCTAAGCTAAACTTGGATATGGTACCAATTGATTTGGTTATGGCCACAGATTAGGTTTTTTTTTGGATAATTGACATACTTATCCTATAATTAAGTTTGATGAACTCTATATTGATCTATCATAGCCTTTATAATAATTATAATGCGACTAATTACTCACCTTTATAACACCTTATTTATGATAGTGCATTTAATGATATTGAATGACATAGCTCTTAGCATAAGATGGTTTGATAGACTTTATATCAAAGGACCATATGCACCCATCAAATCATGAGGACTGATCCATAGATACAAGTAGCACCATCTACATGAGATTCTCATCATTTGGTTTGTTTTGTTAAATATGACTATCAAATCATGCACTTATGTGTAGGACCAACCTATAAACAATGAACCTTGACACATACAAACCATTACCACTTTTTGATAGGATCATTCATACTATGATAATCTCTATACCATCACTCATGTTTACGGTTTATAGCAATACTAGGATATAATATTGATGTTAATAATATGAGGTTTATTTGTGGGTTGTGTGCAAAGGTTATAAAAGATGAAATTTTATAAACAAATTGACTTATTGGCACTGAAGAAGCAATAACTAAGCATTTAAATTATTGCAAAACATTTAGATCTTCTAGAATGCCACTAGATCTTGCAATTCATTTGAGTTTTATAATGAGATAGATTCTTAGATGAAGACTACATTCTTAGAAAAAAACATAATGAATATATAATCTGATTATTGTACTCAATTAGAACACTACCATAGAAATTAATAAGCCACACCCAACAATCAATATGCTAAAAAAAAAAAAACATAAGTTAATATCAATAAAAAAAATTGCAAAAAACACAACTAACAATCAATACATGGCCAACAAAGACAAATTTTACAAAAAAAAAAAAAGAAATGAGACTTTGAGAGGTTCTATTTACCTTGAATGTTGAAACAAGTCTCACTTGTAGATACTCAAATCTTGCTTGAAGAAATTGCAAAAGAGATTAAAAAAATTGGGGATCCCTAAGAAAGAAGAGAAAAAAAAAAAAAAAAAGAATGCTTAAGCTTTTTTTTTTTTTTTTTTCTACTCCTCTCTATTTCCTTTCTTCTCCTTTTTGCATTTTTCCTTTCTTTTTTTAGCTATTTTTATTTTTATTTTGTATTATTTTATTTAATATATTTTGAATCAAGACTTAAACATACTTAGTGACAAAATTTCTTGTCACTAAATAAATCTATGATGACAATAATAGAATGTCATTAATATTTTTAAGTTGCTTTCATGAGATTTTTAATAATTCATCATCTAATTTTATTATTGGTAGCAACAATTGTTGTCATTAAAAAAATTTTATTTGAATAATTTTTTCTTCACACTAACTATCACGTACTTTCTTTGTTTGTTTAAATAAATGTATTAGTGATTAGGGCTAGATTCAAATCAAATATATTTTGGTTCTTTTTTCAATTTGGTTTAAAAGAGTCTAAAATAAACTACTCAAGCCCAACTTTGAACATGAACCTGAATTTCACTATAAAAAATTTAGTAAATACGAATTCGAATATGAATTGAACACATAAGACACAAACCAAATACGAATATATATATATATCTGTTTGTATTTGGTTTGACTCGAATACAACCCTATGGTGACAATAATAGTTCGTCAATAATATTTTTTATGTGTATCAGTGATGACAATGAAACTGTCACTAAATATTTAATATTATGTGACACAAATAATTGCCATTAAATATGTTCACTACAAAAATTTTGATGGGAAATTTTATCATCAGTGATATCTAATTAAATTGTCGTTAAATATTAATATTACATGATGAAAATAATTCTTATCAAATTTATTTCCTCTAAAAATTTTGCTAGGAGATTTTACCTCTACATCAATAGCAACGAATATTATATTGTGTCACCAAAAATAGTTAGTTGTGATAATTAAAATGATCATAAAAATAATATTTTATAATTATTTTATCTTCTATATTAATTAATAACAAACTTGTATTACATCATCAAAAGATACAATATTGTGACGATGTGTTTATCATAAATATATATTATATCATCATAAAGTTATTTTCCTCCATAAAAAAATTTGGTGGTAAACTTGATCACTGAATAAAAGAGTGATAAAATTTAATCACTTATCATTAAATATGAACATTGGTAACGAATAACTATAATTTTATTAAAAATATATATATTCATCACAATAACAAATGATTTAGTGACAATTATTGAAAAAATATCATAAAAAACTACCAGATGGTGACAAAATTATATATGTTACAAACATATTTGTCACAAAATATGCAATTTCTTGAAATACTTTAAATTAAAGACATGTATCAATAATATTAAATGTCTAAATTTACAAGTATTTTCCCTTGCATCAAACAACTATATCAATAATGATTACCTAGTAGGTTTCAAACCGAAAGTTCATTATGTTTGGGATTATCATCTAAACTTTAATGTGTAATTATTTTGAAACAATTATTAATGCAAAGTTTATGTGACATTAAAGAACTCACTATTCAATTTTAATGTCTTTAATTAATAAAATTAAAGAAATGACAAATATTCACACGTAAATAATAAAATAACATATTTACATTCTATACAGAATTGTTATTTAAAATAAAGAAACAAATGAATAGTTAAAGTTGAACAGTTCCTAAGGGTTAGGTCTAGTATTGAATATTCCAACACATACTGAAATAGAATCATAGAGACTTCTACGAGGCTCATTTTGGTAATTTCAATATTCACTTTAGTCAACATAGACTTCTAAAATTCTTTTTCTTTCCATTGTAGATAGTCATGGCAATGGAACGACATGTAATCTTTTTAGCAATTCTATTTGCATATTATTTCAAAAAAATTCTTGACTAGCTCATCATAATTCTGATTTGCTTTTTCACTTTTCCAAAGTAATTTCTATAGACATTTGTCATTACCGTTTGGCAATACTATATGCAAAACTTTGTATTTTTCATAGCCACATAACAATCCTCCTTTCTAAATAATTTTTTGGATTTGAGTATTTATAGTAATAACAAAATTTATCAAATATGTAAACTCATCATAAGAGTCTATTGGATTTATTACTGAACTGAGTAATGTAACAATCATAGCTTTAACTTTTCTTTATAAACCTTGATAATTATAGAAACTCTGATAAAATTATTCATTTTTTTGTAATGAATACAAAAAACATAGGTTATTAATGAAGCTTCTTAAAAAAAATTTAATGTTTTAATTAAAATAAATAACTATAAATTGAATTCAACTTACAAACTTTACTATTACAATAAAGAAAAAAAAATCCATAAAATACCTGGCCTCAAGTCATGGCTTATGAGGTAAAATATTCTCCTTTTATGTGAAGATCAAAGTTTAAATTTGTTTGGGTAAATAAATAATAAATAAAAAAGGAAAGACAAAACAATCTAAACTTAGCTAACTATAGTTAGCTAGCAACCAAACGAAGCATTTAATCTCAAAACAACCTAATGACTCCCTCTTACAAGCTTGTCTAAGTTCTAACAAAGATAAGGCACAAGAAAGCCGAAAGACCATACTAAATCAAGGTTAATGCTATGGTTGAGATCTATGCAATTGCCAAAAAAGAAGCCAAAACTATCTATACAAAGCACAACTCTAAGACTATTTCTTTGGAAACAAACCATCTCTAATCCAAGAGAATTATCTTTACAAATATTTACGAAAGTGATATTTAAGTGCCTAAGAGACCTATCAAAGATGCTTATGCCTTATAAAACTTTGGCAAGTCCTTGATCTTCCATAATCCAAGTGTTAGTACCTTACCATAATGAGCCAACAATGTAAATCCTAGCCCATGAAGAAGAGTCCAGTCTGCCCAAACAAGAGAGGAGCAGCCTAAATGTTCAATAATTGACCCCAGCCCTGACTTATATTACAACCACAGCCCACATCCCACGACAGCAGGCCCGTCTCCCGTCCACTTAAGCACGACCCACTCCAAAGAGCCAGTGTTGCATGCCCAACATGAGAAGATAGAGCAAATAAAGTATCCGTTAATTCTAGTTAAGCACAGCTCACGCATGAAAAATTTGCCGGTCCACCCATCTAACATAGGAGAACTCATGTCCAGATCATCTTGGTCCATAAAGCTCCACCCAATCTTTATAAGACCATGCCCAGTCAAGACCGAGCCCTTGGCCCATGACAGTAACTAAAAAAAGCCCTCATGCCCAGAATCATGGTCCCAACCATGTCACAAACTTAATCCGAGAGCCGAAGGAGATGGCCTGCAAACGATGATTTTTACTTAAGGCCTGATCCATGATCTTAACCCCATATGTCCAACACACCAACTATAATGCCGGTTCATTCCTCCCAAGCCTTCTACGTCTGAATAAGCTTTTACTGCCCTAGCACCTAAATCCAATTTAGTAGCCTTTATAAGCACATTCCATAAATAAAAAATAAAACCCAAGATTCTTGATTTGGAAAGAACCTTTTTGAGGGAAAATATAGCTTAGCAGCAAGATATTTACATGGAACCTTAACTCCTTCTCTAGCAAAATTGTTGGCAACTAGATTGGCACTCAAATTAAGAAATCAACCATTTAACCAACTAGCACAAGTTAGCTCCAATGCACTTAACACAACAGGCAGCATTTTCCGTATGGACCCCAAGGAAAGTTGTATAGAAGAATGACTTGGCTAATACTTTTAATGTTTAGCCCCATTCCCGTTTTAGCATGTTTCTTTCTGCCATAATGCTTCCATTTCTCAAGTAACAGGTTGCCAGTATTCATAACACGTACAGCCAGCATAATACTACAAAAATGCTGCCTGCAACTCCTAATATTCTGCAAAAATCAAGGGCCAAATGTTGTAGGCCAAACAGTAATTCCCACCCAAGTTTTTCTTAAATGACAAACTCTCACCTATTAAAGTTTAAAAAACCAAATACCTACATTTTTTTGTGAAAAGAATAAAATACTCTTTATAAAATTTAATAATATTAATATTAAAATAAAATTTAATATAAATAATATTAAAAATCTAAAATAAAATAATATTAAAATAACAATAAAATTTTAATAAATATTTAAAAATAAAATAAATATTTAAAAAAACAACCACCGGCACTAGAGTACGCGGGCGACTGTGGTCGTCATTAATTTCACCAAGTGACTGGAAACGGCTACTTAATTCTATTAACGATCGGATCTGACCACCACGATAGTGGAGATGGTCAAATCTGACATCTTCTGTCATCGAAGAAGGTCGAAAACAACCGGAATGTTTGACACTGACTATTTCCAACCATTTTAAATGGCGGAGACGACTATATTTGGTCGCCTCCATTATCATGACATCTAGATCTGGTCGCTAATAAAATCAGGTGATTATTTCCGACCACCTAGTGACGTTAAAGGCGGCCACCGCCATCGACGACGATAACTACTTTTTAAAATTTATTTTATTTTTAAAATTTTTATTATTATTTTAATTTTAAATTTATATTTTAATATTTTAATAAATTTTATTTTTTTAATTTTTATTGAAAAAGATAAAAATATCTTTCTGACTTGGGTCAATGAATGGGTATTTGGCTTTTTAAACTTTCATGAGTGAGAATTTGTCATTTAAGGAAACCTTGGGTGGGAATATGTCGTTTGGCCAATATTGTATGCACAGTACATGTATATGGTGCGTACAGCAAAGGAAAAAATTTCAACCCTTATTCCTAATAAAAGTGACTAGGGTGCCATTGCCAGGGAAATAAAGAAAATACCAAACTCTATGCACAGTAGCAAGCCACCATTCCTTAACCGAGCTTCCCTACAATATTCCTAAGTGTTGTGCATGTGGACCAACCCAATTCCTCCCATCATCTTACCAAAATACTTTTCCACCTTTTTTGTATCCCCAAGTGTTAGACAAACAAGTGTACTACCTTTTAATCATTGGTTTCTCCATGAAAATCATCTGCCTTTAATAATAGTCTATTTCTTTACTTAGCCCTAAGCCCTTCCAATATAAGTACCCATGAGTTAGGTGACAATTGATTTGCAACAAGTTTAGTCAAATCCAAGCTATAAACAAAAATATTCCTACAAAAAAAAAAAAAAAAAAAAAAAACCTCATTAATAGCAAATGGTTTTCTTCCCCTCCTTAGCCCCACGAGCAACACACAAGGACCAATCAAGTACTATTGGTATTTTTGAAAACTTTTTTTTAAATAGACCACTCAGATGGAATAAGAACATTCTGACTCGTTATGGGAAACCTAGTGAGCTTAGCCCCTTTATCCTTTATAATCTTTTTGAAAAGAACACACATACGTTTTTTAGTTAGGGTAGGTCTAACGAAGATTCTATTATTTCTCTCCTACCAAATGACATAAGCCACAACTCCAAGACTCATCTGGCCATGGTGAGCCTGAGTGAGTAACTTTTCTAGTCTCTTGAGACCTTTTGACTATACCTTTCTCATCTCTGACCACTATGACTCAAGTTGCTTAAGTTCAAAACATTTTTTTGGCAATTAAAAAACTTTATAGACAAAAAATTGACGGGCAATGCCTAAACAACCTAATCATAGTGGAACATCACCTAGACCACAAGATGTGAATCGGCCCAAGTAGTACATAAGTCTCTCTTGAGAGCCTATATAGGTTTCTTCCTAAATAGGGCTCAAGAAAAGCCTAAAAAAAAGCCATAAGACTTGACCTAATCTAAAGTATGTACAAGTATATAGAGCAAGTCTTCTTACTAAGTAGAGGAAAAAGGCTGCAAAAAACAAAGCAAGAAAAAAATACAAAAAAAGCTAAAACCCTTGTATAAAGTCCCAAGTAGCCCAAAAACTCTATTGGAAAAAGTAAAAAGAAAGCAACCTCACTCGACAAGCTAAACTGTAAGAAAAATGAGCCTAGTAAACATGGAGAACACTTTTGTCCAACCAAAAAAAGCCCTAGATGATGCCCAAGGAACCAAGGTTAGACCCATCATCATAAAGTCCAAAAAGAGAGACTATGCCCAATTTTCCTTTATCTACAACACTCTTTTAGCTTCATCCTCAGTGATTTCCTCCCTTCTTTGATCAATACTGTTCTGTTAGGCCTAAATTTAACGTTTGTATTAGTCAATGGATAATCTTTTATGATGTGATCAAAGGTCCTATTACTATCTTTAAAGTCACCATTAACAATAACTAGCCTATTATCATTTCCTTTATTAAATTTGCTTAAAACTTCATAACTATTGGTTGAGTTTCCTTTAGGTAAAAACTTTAGTTCCTTCCCTTCTCATCACCTTTTCCATTCCTTTGGATTTGACATGTTCATTTTACTTGGGGTTGAGATCTTGTTATTAACCAAATTTTAGATCCTTTAGGGTCCATATTTTAGAATCTATTAACGATTCCATTCCTTTGAGAGCCAAATTTGCATTCCTCTCTAGCATGCCTATATTGGTAACATATTTGGCATCTAACTGGCCTCTATACATAGTCCACCTTGACCTTTATAATCTTACCCTTAGGTAGCTTTTTTTTTGTAAGTAAAGAATTTATAAACAAGAAAAAAATCAGACAAGCCCAAAACAATCTAATCACAATGAGAGAACCTGTCTGTAAGCAAAAGCAATAAGCACTAGAATGAAATGTCTTATCCAACCATACCTCTTGAGAGCCTATTTAGGCTCTAGCAAATATAAAACTCAAGAGAAGTAAAACAGACATAACCCTAGCCACCTTAATACACTTGTTTTTTTAATTACTACTTACATGACAAAAAATGAGATACAAAATAACTTGTACTTTAAGTAATATTTACACTAATTTACAACCAGTACCACATGGCTAATTGAACAAAATAGTAATGTAAAAAGAGACCTTTTCCTCTAAAAAGCCATTACCATCCTTGGGCCAATTAGATAAAAGCATAGAGAAAAACCCTTGGTCTAACTGACTTTAATAAGTAGTTTCAAACCCATTGAGTTCTAACTTCAATGGTTTAAAGTCATCTTCCTTTTCATAAGCATTATGATTTTCCAAGGCAGCCTACTTGCACTTGAAATGGTCCAAAAAAGAGGCATACATATGGTTGTGGCTAGTTATCCCACTTCCTTAATAAATTTGCATAATAGATATACAAAATGACACTCTAGCAGCCTATTATCCTATCTAAAAATGTTGTAGTAAGCATAGAAAAACTTGTTATAGTAACTTGGTAATAGGATTTTTGGTAAATAAATAATTTATAAACAAAGAAAAAAAAAACAAATAGGCATGCCTAAACAACCTAGGTGCAATAAGGGAACTCATCCACACACGAAAGACAAGAACTATAACAAACCAGCTCTACAACACCTGATCCTCTTGAAAGTCTATCTAAGCTCCAGTAAAGATATAACTCAAGAAAGCCACAAGAATGACAAATAACCTACACAACTTAACTATTCCTAACTTTTGTAACTATTATTTACAATAAAAAAATGATACTTAGCTTTGTGCTTATAACAAGTACAATTTACAAAATCTATATTGTTGTACTCATGGAATAAATTCCATCCTATATGCATGCAACAGTGGAGACTAATATTAATTTTTTTTTTTTTTTGTTTTTGAAAAACATGAGTAAATTGTAGTCCAATAAATATTTTGATTGGGCTTATTGTGATCAATTTGGTGTGTAGCCTAATACACTTCATATTGTAATAATTTGGTTGGTGTATTTGGTGTGAGCTCATAAATAGGTTATTGGGCTTTTAAGAGAAGGGCCCGATAAACCTACTATAAATATAGGGCTAGGTCCTCTATTTCAGTATAATTGATAATATACTTTTCCATTAAAAATTCTATCGCTTTCTGGGTACTTAGAAACAGGAAGATTCAGCCCCCTAAAGAATAATAATTAATCTTCGTTTAAGTTCTTTCAGATTAACAACAACAATGGCGCAAACAAGTATGTCTAAATTCCCTATAAACTTTTACAGTATTTTATAGTTGGATGTAAATAAAGTATGTGTTATTGGATGAATTTACGAACACCATAGATGACAAGGCCAAGAGCAAGCAAATGAATCCAACCTCAGACCAATAAGCTTGTGTAATGAAAACAATCTAGTCTAGCTTAATTCTTTATGGCCACTAAGGTAAGGAAGCCTCTAACTTGGTTATTCCAATGTATGACCAAGAACCCCTCTTAAGTAACATCATGCTAACTATGTTGAGCTTAACTAACTTCAAATTTTGTGTTGAAAATATCTAAATCCATCTAGCACCACATGCGTTTAATCCAGCTAGCAAATTACAAAGAAATCATATGGATTTTGTTTACTAATCATAGCCATAAAAAACACAGTTCTTCAATTTAACCATGCTAACCTTCCAAACACAACTTGAATATCATAGTTACAGTGTCCAAAAATCTACCCCTTTTAGCCTTTCCAAATGCTTGCAAGAACCTTGGAAAAGAAGAGGAAAAAACTAGGAATCCATGCTGCCACACCTGTAAGTAGCTATAATAACACTTTTCAGTAGCATTTTAAACCTATTTAAAGCATAAAAATAGCCCTACATCCTACTGAAATTGCCATGGTTGAGAGCTCACAAAAATTACATGCAAAGAAGCCTTCAAAATGTCAATAAAATCAGTTACAATTCTAGAAATAAAATTGATTTTACTATTGATGGTATAGTACCTATTGTAGGACCCGTCGCCACGAGTACCCCTGCTGCTGAATAATGTTGTTCTTTTATTTAAATAACTGAAAATTAGGTACCCGCAACGGGAATCCTACGAAAATAAACCTACTGTTAAATTACATTGCATACGGAAGCTGAAACTGAAACTGGAATTACACATATACAATGAGCCCATAATGGCCTTTCATATATATATATATATATATATATATATATATATATATAATGTTCTATACATCTGATTACATTTACATTCAAGTACAAGACCACACAGGTCCAAAACTGAAATAAAATACATATACATGCTAAAAAGTGTGTGTGGGGTCCCCTTTCGCAAGCCTCAGTCCACCCGCTCCTTGCCAGTAGCAACAAAACCTGAAAAAGGAAGGAAGAAGGAAAAGGGATGAGTGATAAAAGATCACCCAATAAGCATTCCTTACTTCCCTCGACCCAAGCAAGCAACAAACAAGGTCATACATACCTGGCCTCGGCCCTATTCATACATCTAGTCGCTTGCTGGTGCTGAATCTGATTACTAGTTATCTGTTCTCATTATTAACCATTTCATGTAATGCATGACATGGCATGATATCTAAAATAGTTGATGATGTATGGATCTGAATCTATATCTGTATGTATCCGAAGGTACCTACTGTACTGATCAGGCTAATGAACACAGAGATTCAGCATCCTAGCCAAGTGGGCTGAACATTCTAGCTACTGGCTAGAAAGCTGAATAAAAAGTGCTGAACAATCTGACTGGTGTCAGAAAGTTAGATCCCACTGATGCCCCCTCGAGTTCACCTAAAACTATAACCCGTACATCAGGTTCTGAGTGCTGAAAACTACTGAATTTAGATCCCTAGATCCTCTTTCAAGCTACATGTTATGCTATGGTATGCATATACTGCATTTCTTATCTGAATACTGGTCTATCTGATGATTATTAGCCCTTTGAATGGATTACCAAACATTATATCTTATTTTCTACATTTTCTGGAAAATTTGCTGAGCGCATGAGTGTGCAAAAAAGACACACGGGTGTGCATGCGCGCACACAGCCGTGTTGGGTAAAGACACACGGGCGTGTGCCCAGGCACATAGGACCGTGCGTAGGCCGTACCGCCAACCGTGCAAGCTACTGAAATTTTATGGCCATTTCATGCAAAGAAGGGACACATGACTGTGTCCCTTAGGACACACGGTCGTGTCCCTGTATTTCAGATCGTGTGCATTTCGTGCACACAGCCGTGTCCTTGTAGAAACAAGGGCACACGGGCGTGCTCTTGTGGGTACACGGTCGTGCATCTTGTCCTACTCAGACATGGCCTGCCTGAAACTATAGGAAACCAAACCATTCCTCATCCAAACTGAAATCAAGCTTAAACACACTTCAATGGCACTTCAATATACACATATTCATCATCAATTTCATCATCCATCCAATACTACTGAATCCACCATGAAAATCCAATATTTCTCTCACTACACATACACAAACAAAGCATGCATGTATTCTTTGGGTGGAAATCAACATACAAGGCCTCATAACATCATCATGGAAACAACCAAACATACATAACATGCTGAAAATGGAAACACACATTTCCAACATCATCACACATCAAAATGCAAGCTGGGAACGCTGGAAAAAGTAAGAAAAAACTTACCTCTTGACATTGTCACTGGAAATTTCTAACTGAAGCTATCCTTTTTGCTCTCTTGCTGGATTGGGAGTCGCTGGAAGCTAGATTTCACGCCTAGGGCTGAGAGCTACTGAAATAGAGAAAGAAAATACTGAAATAGGTGAGAATGAAACTAAATCTCCCGGCTCTCTCTCTTTAATCCCACCTACATGGGCGTGCAGGGCATGGTGCACGGGGGTGCACCAGGGAAAATGAATATAATTCATTTTCCACGCTTCGTATGATTGAAACCTCCCTAAAGGAATCATACGAAGGTCACACAGCTCTGAAAAACTTACTAACTCACCCCTGAACTCTTTTAGACTCCCAATCTATTCCTGAATTCTATTTCTAACCCTAAAACTCTACCCCTAAGGGTTTTTCTAACTTGGGATGCTACACCTATGAACTGTAAAAATAGTTATGGCTTTAGAAAAATAGTGAAATGGGTCTTTTTAAAGGTACTAATCATGGTGAATGTGTCCCAACAAGTATAACATTTAGCATAACACCTCAACCTACCTTTTTCACATTTAAAATGCTTGTGATAACCAAATTGAACCTTAGGTTAAGAGGCATGCACAACCAAAGTAATTTATATAGGCCGCCAAGCAAATGTAATATTAAGTAAGCCCCCTAAAGGTGCAAAACTTAGCAAACATGTTCTCACATATGTAACATTTAGTAAGCCCCCTAAAATAACCTTTGCCCTACTTAAAATGCTTGTGATAACCAAGATAACCCTTAAGTTGAGGAAGCATATAAAACCAATTATAAAGACACTGCCTACCAATCAAAAGACAACCTAAAATACTTTTCAAGAATGTTAGAATGGAATCCTTTCTTAGAAAACTGAAACATACTTGATTAGCTCCATTTCCACAATCATGATGCTAAAGGTGCCTAAATGAAAACCAAATGTTAAAATTGTTGGCCATTTGTAATTGACCTGCAAAACATAAAAACCAGTAAGTAAAAAAAGCTCCCATTCACTTATAATTAGTAGTCAACTCTAAAAGAGAAACTCTCATGCTCTTACTCCAAATTACACCAGCCAGTAACCCTTATTTTCCACTATAGAATCTTTTTTAGTAATTTCCAATACAAAAGTATTATCTCTCTCAAGGCTCTAGTGAATTCTCCTCCCCTCTGCCAGGCCAGATAGATGAAATAGAACTTAAAACCCAACCTTTTAGAAAGAATAATACTTATGGCTTTTAAGAATACTCAACAAAAGGGTTTAACAATTAACAAAGGATATACTTTCGCTAGAGTTAGGGAAGTTACACAACTTTGCAGCGTTATCCTTATTTACTCTAAATTTATACTAACACAAACCTTCTCTTTAGACAAGAAACCTCTTAAAAAAATTTTATTATTGCTCTCTCGCCACATATTATAAACTACAGCTCCTAAGCTCATCTTTACTAAAGTTACTCTAAAAGAATTTTTTTTCCACTCTTTAGAGATCTTTTCAACAGACTTGTCCTATCCTTGGCCTCTGTAACTCAAGTTGCTCTAGTTAAGAATATTACCCCAAATAAAATGATTGTAATCATGTTAGAAAAAAGTTGTTAATAATTAATCACATGTAAACATTACACAATTACAAATTAATGCTAATACATGAACTATATGATTGTCTTTAAAGCAACCACTCTAACACTTTCATCAAGGATGCCTTTAACCAATGTCTCTCACCATTTGTGGACGTCTAATATATAAGGACTAGCTAAGACAAACTTCACAAGATGGGGCTTAGACCTTTAGAAGAAAAATTTTGTTATACTCATAAACAGCTAGACCTTTTAATAAGCTAGACTAATTATTTCACTAAAAACCTCATTTTAATAAGTAGAAAAGTTTTTCAAAATAAACAAAGGTTAAACACAATGAATACTCCAAAGCCTTTTGTAAATCTTAAGTTAAAAATGATAATATTCACTAGGTTTATAAAAACCTTGGTCAAACCAAGAGTAATACCTATCATTTATTATAACCCTACATATCCATGTCAATAATCTAACTTACAAAGTAGAAGCATAATCAATAAGACTACATGAACCTTAAGGGTTGACTTACTGTTAAAGGCCTAGGGTTATCATAAAGGAGGACAAGGTTTGAGACACGTTGATCTAGAAAAGAGTCCTTAATCCTCACAAATTAGTGTCAAGTGGCATTCCAATGGTACTTTAAAAATCTAGCAATATTCAAGTCCAAATTCATACAAAGTTAAGCAAGATTTCATGCAAGAACAACTCCAAATCCAAGCAAATTCAACTTCATAGTTTCACAACTTCATTCAACTCCTATTATTCATCATCACTCATGATAACATAACTAAAGAAATGTCAAAGTAATGGGGCTCAAAATACATAACATATAAGATAAAAACTTACTTGAAAAGATAACTAGCAAGATGTATCACTCAAGCCTGAAGGACCAACTTATACCAACTTAACGTTGAATCGAATTTTGAAGAGGACTTGATATAAGTCTAATAAAAATATCATTAACTTGTAACTAGTCTTCACCCATTTGATTCTCTACCACCAATTCCATCTTGTAATAAAAATTTGGACAAAAAAAAGTTTTGATTCACAAGAATACAAAGTTCTAAGAACACAAGAGAAAAGCACAAGGCTTTCAAATTCTCATATATTCATCAAAAGTCTTTTTTACATGAGAGAGGTTGACACTTACTATATATGTCTTAAATATGAAAGAAATTAAATAAAGTGCCCTTACTAAAAGTTACAAAAAAGGTAAAAGAAATAAACCCAAACAAGAGAAAAATTACAAAAAAAAAAAAAAAAAATTAAGTGCTAGGTGGGAGAAACACTACAACATGTGCGCATGGGTAGGGCAAACGCACTGGCATGCATGCAATAAAACACATGCACTACAATGTTGTAACAGTGCATATGAGAATGCATAATAGTCTGTCATGCATCATGACATAGCATCACAGTGTGCTCTAAATATGCTCCAAGCCTTTTTGCTTGTTTACACTTTCTTGATGCTCAATTCACCATATATTGTTTTTGCTTTGGTTTGTAACATTTTGAAGTGTTGAAAACATTGAGACAACAAGTCAAAAATTGACAAAAAATATGGGACCTATAAGTATAATAATGAACTTACCCCAAAGTTATTATAAGACGTGTAAAAAAGGCTAGTCTTCATTAAACATGTAATAAGTTTGGAGGTGGCATTCATATCATCCTCTCTAGGTTGGGGAGGATTAGACCATAAATCCAAATCATTCAAATTCATTAACAAGCAAGCTCTAAATTTCTCCTTTGAGAAACTACCACATTTTATTGACAACTTTTTTTTTAAAACCATTCACCTTCTTAGTTATAAGCAAAACAAAGTTAGGCTTGTGCAAGGAGGTGGAAGACTTAATTAAGTTAGCCTTAAGGAGAAGGTTATTTTCAAAGTTCTTTTGCATGGGTGAGGTGCTTGGGATAGTATGGGATTTGGGAACATAGAGGTGAGAGTAATCATTTTTTGGTTGAAATTGAAAGTATAGGTGTTAGCTCTCTCATTGTATAAAACCTCCTCATCATATAACCATGGTCTACCCAACAATACATAACAAGCATCTATTAGCAATATATCACACACAAGTTCATCAACATACTTTTGTCCATGGAGAAAGAACTATAGTTTGTAAGGTTTGGGATGATCAAGGGCAAACAAAATCAATTTCTCTACAAGACTTAAAAAGGCCACATTGGTACAATTTTTATTATTAATGATGATCAAGCACACTTTTTATTGATGGTGCACTTAGTATGGAACAATTTCTCCTTTGATTTTTGAATAACCCCATTTGGAATTTGGAATCTTAAGCTATAACTATTTTAGTCTCTAGTGGTCAAACACGAAATTTTATCAAGAAGACTTGAATCTATAGCAACGATTAAGGGCCCAAATAAACTCAAATTTTTCTGTATAATAGCTTTCTGAAAAGTTTGAGATGTCCACTATGATTTTACTGAGGACTAATTTCTCATTATAAAGCTCAAACTTATTAAAAATCCTTGTTTCCCTACTATGGCACACAATGTTCTTTTTCCCCTTCTTATGCTTTGGTCACTTATTCTTCCTTGGACTAAATTTGAACCACCATCTATAAGTGTCTTTTTGGTTTAATTTCTATTGAAATCACATCAAAATCAACATTTCCTATAAAACCAAACATGAAAACTCATGATCCCAAAACATGCACATAACAATAGTAAAACTATCAAATTACCCCTTAAAACTCTATAAATTACGCATAAAATGGTACATGCAATTGAGACTTACCAATTGCAGCTTGAATCCTAACCATCTTGGGTAACCCCTGCCCTTACCACTTGGCTCAGCCCTTGGGGTCATGTATTTCCTCTTTTCAAGTATGTCATTCCTCATTTTTAAATTTTCAAACTCTCTAACATAATCTTTAACTTTCTTATCTCCATGTTTCAAATTATGGGGTTTTAAATAAAGGTTTAATTTGTGGTCTTTGAGTAGGAACCTTTTTTTCATCGTCCTTTTCAATTTCTCCCATGATTTTACTCTACTATTTCTTCCTCTTCTTCTCTTATTCTTCATATTTTTCTACTACAATAAGGCATAATACTTGAATTTCAATATGGCTACCTTACTCCTTCTCTTATCATCATAGCCTTTATATTTGAAAACTCTTTCTATAGCATAACACCAATCTATAAAATCATTTGGGTTTAAACTACCATTGAACTCAAGTATCCCTACCTTCAGTCCTCTATCATTATTATCTTCTTTCCCTTTTTTTCTTTTATGTTCATCATTACCACTATTTGTCTCACTAGGGAAAGAAGTTCTCTAACTAGATAGTGGTGTTCCAATGGTGGTTCGTCAGTAGTAATGAGTGGTCCTCTCTTGGGTGGCTTAGGTGTGATTTATATGGTGAGGAGATATGGAAGGTTTTTCATGATAAGGCAGGGTTCTAGCTTGATTTTGATTGTTTGACCCTTGACTTTGTATTACTTTAGCCAAATCATTGGACATACCATGCATAAGTCTTGTAAGAGTGTTAGACTTTCCATTCATCTCTATTCATAACTTGAATTTGCTCCTCCAACCTCATGTCTCTAATCCTTTATGGTTGTGTGTTTGAGTGGAACTACTTTTACTAGCTATTAAGTGAATTGGTTTAAATGATATTGGGTTAGAAAAATGCTTAAGGTGAAATTCAGGTGGAATTAAGGTTTTGTGAGCAATATTTTCTAAGTGTAAATAATAAATCTAGGATGATAAATAGTGTTTTCGATAATTAAAAATGATGGACAAGTGTTTGGGCCAATTGAGTTTGGGTTTGGGTTTTGATTTAGATTTGGACTTGGTTTGGCCAAGTGTTTGGGCTTGAGTTATTTTAGGCCTAAGTGAAATAGTAAAGGTATTATAGTAAATATGACAAGGGTAGAATGGTAATAAAAATGAATAAAGTGGATTAAGGATTAATAATAATGATTAAGATTAATGAAGTTGTAATGATGGGTATAAAGGTAATTAGCAAAGTTTTGGTGATATGACAAGTGATAAATGAGAAAATAAGGATGGAAGTTGGTAGAGTTGGTAAGATGATATGACAAGTATAATGGGTAAGTATAAGTGCAATTAATTTAGGGAAGCTTTAGCAAGTAAGCATACAAAGTTAACCAAATTCATTCACAAGTCTTGTAATCAACCAGGTAAGCAAAGAAAATTTGGTTTGGAATCTAAGTGGAATATAAGGCTAAAATGAGAAAGTACAACCCAATGATGACTACTCATTCCTTATCCTTTCATACAAGTTTTGTTCTCTTCTAACTCACTTAATACCCAACCAACATAATGAAAATTTCTAGCCAACTTAACACAAAAATGTCCAACAACAAAAATTGTCTTTTCTTTCAAGTGCAGCCATAAACTCATCATACTTTAACACAAAATTGCAAAATATAACAACTCTATTCTCTCAACCAAAGCTCTGATACTAAATGATCTAGAAAGGAGTCCTTAATCCTAAAAAATTGATGTCAAGTGGCATTCTAATGGTACTTCACAAATCTAGCAATATTCAAGTCCAAATTCATACAAAGTTAAGTAAGATTTTATGTAAGAACAACTTCATATTCAAGCAAATTCAACTCCAAAGTTTCACAACTTCATTTAACTTCTAACACTTCGATTATTAATCATCATTCATACAGCATAACCAAAGAAATATAAGGGTAATATGCTTAAAATACATAACACATGAAATACAAACCTACTTAAAAAGATAACTAGCAAGATGCATCACTCAAGCGTAAAGGACTAGCTTCTATCAACGTAAGGTTGAATCAAGTTTAAAGAAGGACTTCATACAAGTCTAAAGAAAATATCACTAACTTGTAACTAGTCTTCACCGATTTGATTCTTCACCACCGATTCCTTCTTACAATGGAAATTTAGACGAAAGGAAGATTTGGTTCAATAAAACACAAAGTTTTAAGAACACAAGTGTGAAGCACAAAGCTTTCAAATTTTCATATACTCATCAAAAGTCCTTTTTACATGAGAGAGATTGACATTTATATATGTGTCTTACATGCAAAAGAAATTGACTAGAGTGCCCTTACTATAAGTTACAAAAAGGTAGAAGAAATAAACCTAAACAAGAAAAAAAATTACAAAATCAAGTGCTTGATAGGAGGCACACTGTAACATCATGCAAAGGCGTGCACGTAGATAGAGCAAGCTTATAGGCATGCGTACAGGTAAAGTAAGTGTGTTCGCAGGCACGCGAGCAAAACACGTATGTGAGTTCATGCATCGTGGCATAATGTCGTAACGTGCTCCAAATCTACTCTAGGCCTTTTTCTCTTGTTTGTACTTTCTTGATACTTGATTCACCACACGTTGTTTTGGTTTCATTTTAAGGACATTTGGAAGTATTGAGGATGTCAAGAGAGCATACCGAAAACTAAGAAAAATGCTAGGCCTCCAAGCATAATAATAAACTTACCTTAAAGTTGTTATAAAGGGTGTGGAAGAGGTTAGTCTCTATCAACAATACAATAAATTTAGGGGTGGCACTCATATCACACGTTAAATTCTAATCTGTGAAATGATGAAATTCTTAAAAAAAAGGTTAGGCTGTTAGCAAAATAAAGACATGCCAAATTAATATGGGCTTATGTGATGTCAAGAGTTTGGGTTGAATTGAGGGGACACTTGGCTTATAGGTAGTGAAACTATCCTCGAAGAAACCAATACGTGGATATGGGCTAAGCGTATTCAGGCTTGCGAGATGGTTGGGCTATACATCATAACCCTCAGGGGTTGACCATCTAATGTACAACCAATTGACTGGGTCATATGGGCGAGTTTAATTGTTATATTGTGTTCTTCTACTTGTATGATATGTTTTTTAGAAATGTCTCTTTGAGGAAATTTATCTAAAAAACCATGACCAAAGACTAGTAGCAAGACTAAGAATTGAAGAATATAGTCCTATCATCTACATGACAAGGAACATTGATAGACTTTTTAGCCTACAATGGTATTGTTGAACCCTTAGTGTTTTGATGATTCTGAAAATATGTTAAAATTTATGAAATGACCAAATTACCCCTGGCATGAACTTGATTCATGATCGAAATCGGGCCAAAAAGCTGTTTTGCAGGAACACGTATGCATACTGAGAAATTGAAGACACACACGGCCGTGTATTGAGCCGCACACGTCCGTGTATTGCAATGTTAGGACCGCACACGCCCGTGTTAAGCACTAGAGAAGACACAAGCAGCACACGCTCGTGTATAAAGGCCACACACGCCCGTGCATGGAATTATTGAAGACACACACCCGTGTGTGAAATGACACACAGCCGTGTGTCAAGGAAAAAGCACACACACGACCGTGTGCAGAAGGACACACAGCCGTGTGTCAAGGGAAAAGAAAACACACGCTCGTGTGCCAAAAGACACACAGCCGTGTGTCAAGGAAAAATGCCACACACGGCCATGTAGCACAAAGCACACGCCCGTGTGCAAGGCCAAAGTGCAGCCGTGTGCTTCCTGTGCGTTGATCGTGCTTGTGCCCGTGTGCGCTTCTGGAATCTGAAGGCGTCTGAAAGAAAAATTAACACATGCCCGTGTGTTACAAATGTGCACGCCCGTGCTAGCTCAAAATTGACCGTTGGAAAGTGCAGAAAAAGGGAAGCACGACCGTGCATCAAGAGGTCACGCCCGTGCAACTTTCCAGAAAGGCTCCAACGGCTCTCAAATCAGCAGCAACGGCTAGAATTTTCCATTTCCTATAAATTGGAGCTGATTTGAAGATGCAAGACAGAGAGAATCAAGCTTAAGAACTCCACTCTTTCATTCTCTAAACTCTTCTCCAAATTTCTCTCACAAACACATTTGTAAATCCTACGAGAGAAAACATTGAGAGCTTATTGTAAATCCACCTTGAGAGGCAAATCTTTGTATTTTCCACAAACCCTTGGGCGCAATCCCGTGAAACTAGTGTGGGGGCGTAATCCCTGTTAAAACTAAGTTAAGGGCGCAATCCCTTGTATCAAAACTAGTGTTAAGGGCGAAATTCCCTTGTCAAAAAACTATTGTAACTTCGGGGTTGAAGTTAGTGGAAGAAAAGTCTTCAAGCGGGGTTGCTTGGAGTAGTGGACGTAGGAGGCGTGGAGAAGCTCCGAACCACTCTAAAAATCGGCTGAGCAATTTCTTTCCCTTACTCCCTTTTTATATTTGCTTAGTCATTTGATTATTTATGCTTGATTGTTTGTTTATATTTGAATGGTTGAATTGGTAGACTAGGAAAAGTTTTAAACTCTTGATAAATTTTTAATCAACCTATTCACCCCCCCTCTAGGTTATTTGCCATATTGTTTTTGGGGTTTTACATTTGGTATCAGAGCTTGGGCTCTAGTTTTCGAAAATCTAACGGTTTTTAGAGCTTAAGATCCGTTTTTTGAAACTTAAATGGCAAATATTTTTCAAAAACCATTTTTCGAGGAAGGGGGTAGTTCAAATAGGCCACCCTTATTTTGTGGTGTAAATTATAGTCAATGGAAAATTCGTATGAAATTTTTTATTCAATCCATTGATTATAAACTTTGGAAAATTATTGATAAGGGTGATTTTGTCCCTATTAATCCAAATACAAATTTGCCCAAGAATGAATTTGAATTTAATGAAAATGATGAAAAATTGATGAGTTTAAATTCAAGGACATTAAACATGCTGTTTTGTGCTTTAGATACCACGGAATTTAACCGTGTCTCTTCTTGTGAAACAGCACATGAAGCTTGGATGGTCCTCCAAATGACTCATGAAGGTACAAGCCAAGTGAGGGAGTCCAAGGTGGAGATGCTTTTCCGTGAGTACGAATTGTTCGAAATGAAGAAAGATGAAAACCTCACGGAGATGTACAAACGTTTCTCAAACCTAGTAAATGAATTGAGAGGATTGGGAAAGAGGTTTGAGAATGTTGAGTTGGTCAAGAAGGTACTACGGTCATTGTCGGAAGCTTGGAGTATGAAGGTGACGGCAATTGAAGAATCGAAAGACTTGACCAACATGGGCATGGACGAATTGATCGGGAGTCTTCTAACTCACGAAATGAAATGGATGTCCAAGAAAGAGGAGAAAAAGAAGAATATCGCACTCAAGGTTGAGGAGGATACAAGTGAAGATGAAGAAAACTCAACCGAAGAGGAGAGCTCGATGGATGAAGAAGATTTGAAGATGCTCTCTAAGAAATTCAGCAAGTTCTTTTCAAAAGGGAAGAAGAAAAAGAAAGAAGAAGTGATAACTTGCTACGAGTGCGGAAAGGAAGGGCATTATCGGCAAGAATGCCCTCAAGCGAAAAAGAAATATTCGAAAAAGAAACATTCGAAAAAGAAGATGTTTGCCGCATTAAGCAAGGAGGATTCAAACGATGAAGACGAAGATGAAGATGAACGAATCTCCTTGTGCTTTTACACCGAAAACAAAAATTGAAGAAGTGGTGTATAAGTAAAGGTTGAAACACAACACATATTCAAGTAAGTTATTTTAAACATGTTTAATTATGTGTTGTGAATGATTATTGTTTTAGTATGAAATTGTGGTTGTAAATATGTGCTGATTTTTATATGTGTGTGATATGCTTGATAATTTATGTGTTTATTCTGAATTCGAATCGAATCGATCCAAAAATATTTTCGAAATCGGTCAATATCAGAATTCACATATTAATGATCCTCTTAGTTGATCAAAATGAGCAAAAATCATATTTTGTTGTGTTTTGATTAATTCTGAATTTCGGCATTGCATAGCAAATTTTTTTTTCAGATCACACGACCGTGTTTCATCTACACACGACCGTGCTTGACCAGCACACGGCCGTGCTATAAAAATACACGCTCATAATTTTTTAAACGTTGAAACACGCCCGTGTGCGAGACACCACACGACCGTGTTCCTTTGCGCATCATGCAGCACACACGCCCGTGTGTTTGAGAGACACACGACCGTGTGTATTTGGGGATCCAGACACACGCCCATGTGTCCGCAAAACACACGCCCGTGTGTCCGCTGATATATAAATAAATCCAGATTTTTCTTCACATTTCAACGCACATTAGAACCCTAGCCGCCCCTCATTCCGATTTTCTCTCAAATCCTTCTCAAAAATCACTCATTTTTCATCATATTTCTCACCTACATTTAGTTTCTAACATCATTTCATCAAGGTCTCTTGCATTCCCATACATTTTCATACCAATTTTGGCATCAAATCCATCAAAATCATTTTCATTTCAAAGTCAATCTCAAAAATGCCTCCAAGAATGAAGAATGCGAACAAAAGATCGAATGAAGGGCCGTATGGAATTATTTTTCAGAACAAAGAGCAAAAGGTACGCCTCAATCGACTTTTGGAAAAATCAATTTATGTTAGAAGATGCTTGGATATGTCAATTTTAAGAGAAATTGGAATTTTGGAGGATGTAATGGTTTTAGTTAGAGCTTTGAAGTTGGAAAAATTATTTTTGATGAGATATAATGCCTATGAAGGATTGGTTTATGAGTTTTACAGTTCGTTACAATTATCGAAAGATCCTAGGGGAACGATTTTGGATTATACTATGAAGTTCCGATTAGGAAATTTTAGTTGGACTGTAAAACCGGAGGAATTAGCAAGTTGGTTAGAATGTGATTGTGAAGGAATTCTCGATATGCCTGGAGGGCGTAGTTCACAGGCATCATGGATTCATTGTACTGGAACCGAGTTTTATCATGCGCATAAAGCCAAGGCATCGGCCATGCGGAGTTCGAGCTTAAAAATTTTTCATCGGATGATTACTTACACATTAAATGCTAGAACAAATACTAATGGACATGTAAGTGTGAGAGATCTAGCATTGATGGAAGCCGCATTGGAAAACGCTCAAGTGGATGTAGCTCGGTGGTTAATTGGGAAATTAAATGACATTCAGGAAAATATAGATAAACCCCAAGTTCCGATCGACTTTGGGATGCTGATATCCTTTTTTGCTGAGAAGCTTGGATTGGATTTATCAAAATATGAGCATCAAATCATTCCCTTTACAGACATCCACTACCTTGGTGCAGATGCTTTGTTCAGAATGAAAATAATTGAAAAAGACGGTTCAGAGGGATGGAGACTAGTCGATACTATTGGAGAGACTGAACCTTCTACAGTTCCTTCAGGTGCCCCATCGCATGCAGCCGAATCCAGTGGAAGAAGAGGGAAGAGGACTCGAGTGGATCAAGGAATGGAATCTCAATCTCCCTCTGAAATGCAAAGGCTAATGGCATCATTTGAGACTTTTCAAGGACAAGCCTTACAGCATTTCAACTTCTTAGGCCAAGAGATAGTCGGCATAAGAGACAGAGTGGGACGTCTTGAAGATAGGGTAAGTGGAATAGAAATTCAGTTGCAAACTCTCAATTCTCGGTTTCCATCCGTATCAGTACAAGATGACGATGATGCCCCTCCACCAGCTCAAGATTGAAAACATCCTTCATATGCATTCATTCATGCATCATTTGCATATTTAAATTTTTTTTTTTTTGAGGAACATTTTTTTAATTGTATTGACTTTAACATTATATTGATAATGCTTAATTGATAATAAATTTTTTGTTATAATGACTTGTTATTGTTTTGGTGCTTAATTGTTGATGTTGATGTTGATGTTGATGTTGGCGATTATTATTGATATTTTGGGAGTGTATGTTTCTTTGTTATGTTTGGGAAATATCTGAAAAACAGAGGAGACTCTGTCAAAATTTTTTTTGATTTATGACAAAAAGGGGGAGAATTAGGGTTAAAATCAATTAAAATTTTTTATATGTGCATAAAGATAGGGGGAGTAATAAAATTTTTATATGCATAATATTAAGGGGAGTAATGAAAACTTTATATGCATAGAGATAGGGGGAGTGTTAAAAGTTTTAATTGAATATGCTTTATTGAAAATTTTAACATATTTTGTCATCAATCAAAAAGGGGGAGATTGTTGAACCCTTAGTGTTTTGATGATTCCGAAAATA
The DNA here is from genome assembly GCA_026122585.1 of Anacardium occidentale. Taxonomy (NCBI): domain Eukaryota; kingdom Viridiplantae; phylum Streptophyta; class Magnoliopsida; order Sapindales; family Anacardiaceae; genus Anacardium; species Anacardium occidentale. Next base: position 484,452 of record JAJEJH010000499.1, read on the forward strand.
TGTTAAAATTTATGAAATGACCAAATTACCCCTGGCATGAACTTGATTCATGACCGAAATCGGGCCGAAAAACTGTTTTGCAGGAACACGTATGCATACTGAGAAATTGAAGACACACACGTCCGTGTATTGCAATGTTAGGACTGCACACGCCCGTGTTGAGCACTAGAGAAGACACAAGCAGCACACGCTCGTGTATAAAGGCCACACACGCCCGTGCATGGAATTATTGAAGACACACACCCGTGTGTGAAATGACACACAGTCGTGTGTCAAGGAAAAAGCACACACACGACCGTGTGAAGAAGGACACACAGCCGTGTGTCAAGGGAAAAGAAAACACACGCTCGTGTGCCAAAAGACACACAGCCGTGTGTCAAGGAAAAATGCCACACACGGCCGTGTAGCACAAAGCACACGCCCGTGTGCAAGGCCAAAGTGCAGCCGTGTGCTTCCTGTGCGTTGATCGTGCTTGTGCCCGTGTGCGCTTCTGGAATCTGAAGGCGTCTGAAAGAAAAATTAACACACGCCCGTGTGTTACAAATGTGCACGCCCGTGCTAGCTCAAAATTGACCGTTGAAAAGTGCAGAAAAAGGGAAGCACGACCGTGCATCAAGAGGTCACGCCCGTGCAACTTTCCAGAAAGGCTCCAACGGCTCTCAAATCAGCAGCAACGGCTAGAATTTTCTATTTCCTATAAATTGGAGCTGATTTGAAGATGCAAGACAGAGAGAATCAAGCTTAAGAACTCCACTCTTTCATTCTCTAAACTCTTCTCCAAATTTCTCTCACAAACACATTTGTAAATCCTAAGAGAGAAAACATTGAGAGCTTATTGTAAATCCACCTTGAGAGGCAAATCTTTGTATTTTCCACAAACCCTTGGGCGCAATCCCGTGAAACTAGTGTGGGGCGTAATCCCTGTTAAAACTAAGTTAAGGGCGCAATCCCTTGTATCAAAACTAGTGTTAAGGGTGAAATTCCCTTGTCAAAAAACTATTGTAACTTCGGGGTTGAAGTTAGTGGAAGAAAAGTCTTCAAGCGGGGTTGCTTGGAGTAGTGGACGTAGGAGGCGTGGAGAAGCTCTGAACCACTCTAAAAATCGGCTGAGCAATTTCTTTCCCTTACTCCCTTTTTATATTTGCTTAGTCATTTGATTATTTGTGCTTGATTGTTTGTTTATATTTGAATGGTTGAATTGGTAGACTAGGAAAAGTTTTAAACTCTTGATAAATTTTTAATCAACCTATTCACCCCCCCTCTAGGTTATTTGCCATATTGTTTTTGGGGTTTTACAGGTATGAAGACCATCTGTTAGTAATAAATCAATTCAAAATCTATCAAAATGAGTTTACTATTCTCCTTCGTGACAATAAGGAAATGTTATATTCTCCTTCCTAATAAGGATATTTTCATAAAATCATATTTGAATTAGGAATCTCTTGATTATGTTGTTTGAATTAAACTTCTTTCCTCAAGTCTTATAATTATAAATGATTATCTCACGGGAGAAGAGGAATTCAAGAGAAACTAAAGAGATCCATAGATACATCCCACTCTTATATATGTTCTTCTCAAGATATAATTTATAATATAAGTTAACAACTATACTGTGGATCGTAAGTACCCTAATCATTGGGAAGAACTATGAAGATAATTGCTCTAATCATCAGGATGAACAATGTTAAAATTTTATATACGAATGAACCAATTTTTGAATTAATTATTCATTTATTCCATGATTGATATCTACCTTAGGTATCAATTATATAAATGGACATTTTTATAAGTAGGTATATGTTTAGTTCAAGCAATAGAGCCCAAAACAAGAGTGAAAAGATCAGCCCTGCCCTGTTATAAATAATGTTGAATTTTCTTATCAATCGCATATTTTTAAGTTTCTTGTTATAGAGTTTTCAAGTTTATGGTACTAAAATATTACCTTTTTGACATCTTTTCTAGACATTAAGTTGCAGACGTAAGGAATTACATAAAAACTGTGTGAAACAAATTTATATAAGGTGTTAACCTGGCAAAGATTAAATTATACCTTCAACTTACTATGGAACTTTTTTTGTCAAGACTTAATCTGTCAGAACTTGAAATCCGCAGCTTCCTTTTTCTGTGAAATTTCATTATTCAACAGTGAAGAGATGACAAATTAAACGTATAATGCAAACTATAAATCACATGGATTCTTATGACATGCTAGCAGAACATGGCATTTTACTTTGACCAAAGAACACAGTCTCACCCAAGATTTTGTGTAAAGACAAAATTTCATTTCTTAATTTTTAAAAGTTTAAGTATTTATTCATTAATCAAAATTTATGGTTAATAGTTAAATATTACAGGTCAAAAAGGTATTTCGGTCTTTTTGATAAAAATAATTTTAAAAACAATAAAATAATAAAATAAATTTTATAAAATAATAAAAATATTAAAATAAATTATAAAAATATTTAAAAATCAAAAAATAACTATTACTATTGATTGCGGTGGTCGTCGATACAATTTCCTAGTTTACAAGGCAATCAAATATGATTGCTTAGTTTAACTGAAATGGTCATATCTGACTGTTTATTTTTTTGGTGAAAGTTATCAATCTAACCATCTCGTGAATTAGGAAACCATTGGTGATCATCATTATCGATAACGTTATTTATAGTAGTGACTATTTTTTTGTTTTTTATTTAATTATAAAATTATATTTTTATTATATTTATTCTTTATGAGCCCCGTTTAATCATTTTACTAGTGGATATTTGAGTTTGAAAGTTAGAAGATGAAATTTTGTTTTTTCTGAAAACTTTGAGTGGGAATGAGTGCTTTGGCCTTTTACTTTCGATAGACTGTTACTTCTAGTGCACGTGAGGTTACCGCATTATACTACACAAAATTTAAAACATAAATTAATACTTTCTTACAAGCTTCCATGTGAATAGAACGTGCTCACAGTTTTCGAATATTAGGTCAACTCAAACTCGTTTGCTAATTGCCTTATTATTGTCAAACAAGCAACATTAGCCTCGTTAATTTTCCCAGATTTTTTCATGCCTCAATCAATAGAAATCATTAGATTTTTCCTTTCCAATCTTGACCCACCCAATTACATAATTTAGCCAAATGACTATTTCTCACCTAAGGTCTGATAAACTAAAAAAATTTTCCTTATTAAATTTTAAAAACCAATTTTCTATCAATTTGTCAAAATCAACAAATAGTTTTAATTTTAAAAATCAGTTTTAACTTTAATGGTTAAAATATAGCTATATTATTTTATTTAAATATTATAATAAAAGTGTATTTAGAATGTAAATATTATTTTTAAATTTATTAAGAGTAAATAGATTTTTTATCTATCTAATTTTAAAACTTATCATATTTATTCCATATATTTTAAAATTACATTATAATCTCAATAGCTTGTAATTATCCATTCATATCTCTCATTTGTTGTGTTTATATAATACAATTGTTATTTTTTAAATTATTGAAAAATATATTAAACTTTTAAATTTTTAAAAACAACCCCAAGTTTTTCATCTTTAGAAAAACTCTCTTATAATTTTGTTAATACCTTTAAAATTTTTTAAATTTTTTCAGTTTTTTTTTTTTCAAACTAAGCAAATATATGCATTACCAGCTTGACTGAAATTAATATAAATAAGAGTAAAAATGTATTTAATAAAATTTTAAAAATAAAATGATATTTAGTTGAATGTTATTTTTTATCTAAAAAATTGATTTTTTTTAAAGTTAGTAGGAGAGGCTGGCAGTAGTCAGCCTATAATTATACACAGAACTGGGTGCAAGCATGTATTTTATTTCTCTAGCGAAGGAATTTATATATGATCATATTTTACGTCACACATATGCACATGGTTTCTTTTCCTTCAACACAAGTCAACCTTTGGTTCTATAATTTTCGGAAAGTGTTATAAGACTTATCTTCGAAGCCTCTGCATTATGAAATTAAATTTTACGTAAAGAAGGAATCACACACACACACACACACACACACACACACACCTATATACACATATATATATTAATTGTAAGCAAAGGTTACAACATGTAATATAATTTTAATTTAATTTCTTTGCCTTGCAATTGCATTTATATTATCACGTTTGATTCCTCATTTCTCAAACAATCTAACTCACTTTCCCACATAACGAAATCTCTTAGCTAAGAGATGACCTTTAAAAGTCTCGAACCCCAAAGCACAGGAAGAAGAAGAAGAAGCAATTCACGAAAATGGCCATTGTGATGAGGCTGATACTGCTGTTCATGTCCTTCTCTTCCATCTTTTATCCCGCACTATCAAAGAAATCCTCGACAAACATAACATGGTGGTGCAGCAAAACGCCGCATCCTGAACCATGTGAATACTACATGAGCCGAAGCCGCCAACATTTTGCACCAAAACACACGTTCGAGTTCCGGCGAATGACAATCCAATTAGCCATGGAACGAGCCCTCAACGCGAAAAATCACATCTTGCAATTCAGGTCAAGTTGCGAGACCGAGCATCAGAAGGCCGCGTGGTCTGACTGTTTAAAACTTTATGCTAATGCCGTTCTTCAATTGAACCATACCTTACAAGGCCTCGGATCTAACAAGACTTGTACGGATTTTGATGCACAGACTTGGCTCAGCGCAGCCTTAACCAACATTGAAACATGCGAATCCGGGTCCATGGATATGAATGTTTCCGATTTCATTAATCCAATCATAATGTCCAATAATTTATCCCAGCTACTTAGCAATAGTTTAGCCATCAATGGAGTATTCGTAAAGCAAGAAAATACATCATATACAGGAGGATTTCCCAATTGGCTTACTCGGCAAGGAAGAAAATTATTGCAGAGTTCATCATTAACTTTTAAAGCAAAAGCAAACCTTGTGGTGGCAAAAGATGGTTCGGGGAATTATCGGACAATTCAAGCTGCCATTGACACTGCTGCAACAAGGAAAGGAACTGCAAGATTTATCATATACGTAAAGAAAGGTCTTTATAACGAAAATATTGAGGTCGGCCTCAATAACAATAATATTATGTTGATCGGTGATGGTATGAAGTATACTATAATTACAAGTAGCCAAAGTGTTAAAGGAGGTTACACGACGTATAGTTCGGCAACTGCTGGTAACTGAATTTCCATTACGTGCTGTGAATGTCTATTAATTGTTTTTTAATATGTAGACTTTTAGCCAATATTTAAAATAACGACTGGCAGGCATAGATGGATTTGGGTTCATTGCTCGGGACATCACCTTCAGAAATGGAGCCGGTCCTTCGAAGGGGCAAGCGGTGGCGTTACGTTCAGCCTCAGATCTCTCAGTATTCTTTCGATGCGCCATCCAAGGATACCAAGACACCCTGATGGTTCACTCGCAACGTCAATTCTATAGAGAATGTTACATCTACGGCACCATTGATTTCATTTTCGGCAATGCGGCGGTGGTCTTCCAAAACTGTTTGATTTATGTGAGAAGGCCTCTCAAAGGACAAGCAAATGTGATCACCGCGCAAGGCCGCAATGACCCTTTCCAAAATACTGCGATTACAATCCATAACTCGAAAATTTTAGCCGCATCTGATCTAAAGCCAGTGGTTAAAGCATTTACAACGTACTTGGGAAGGCCGTGGCAGCAATACTCAAGAACAATTATTATGAAAACTTATATCGATAGTCTTGTTAGTCCACTAGGGTGGTCTCCGTGGGCGCTGGCGAGTACGTTTGCACTTGACACGTTGTATTATGGTGAATTTAAGAATTCGGGGCCTGGTGCTTCTACTAGATTGAGGGTGAAGTGGAAAGGTTTTCATGTTATAACCAGCTCTGCTGCGGCCTCGCTTTTCACCGTTGATAGTCTTATTGCTGGCAGCTCATGGCTGCCGGCTACCGGTGTGCCATTCACTCCCGGCGTGTGAACCATGTGATCTTATAATTTATTAAATTCATTTGTTAACAATTATTTGCTGCCCTAACTAGTTTGTTTTTATATTTATTTATTGGATATGGATGAATTCAAGCTCATTGAGCTCGATTCTTTTGACCTCAAGCTCGATTCACTTAAGGTAAGTCAAACTTGAACTTGATTCGACTCAATTCGTTAGATGTCTTAAATGCCTAAAACGATATCATTTTGATGTATATTGGTCAAAATATCGTTGTTTTAGTCAATTTGAATAAATTTTATTAGTTTGTGAGTTTTATGAGTCAAACTCGTTATAAGCTCGAGCTTGTGAAAAATGAGCTTGTTTTGGGTTTATTCAAGTTAAGTTCAAACTCAATTCTAAATTAACTTGATTTGAATCTAGCTCTATTTTCAATTAAAAAAAATTAAAACTCTTAACATTGACTTCAACTACAATTGAAACCTTGAATCATGCAAACACCTTATGAATATAAAACCCACAAAATTTGTGCTTAGAAAAAGAGCTACTTACGTCAAATATCACAATAATGCAAAATTGAGAACGAAAAATACTGTATCAATTGATTGCTTAAAACTCTAGTAAAACATCATTATTCATCTCAACAAACTCTAGACCCTAACAAAAATAGTACTGATTTCGACAAACTAACTTGGTTGGTGTTTTCCTTACCAACAGGGCTTATCAAGATGGGCTTTTCGGATTCTTTGTTGTCACTGATGTCAAACAATATGTCATAACTTAAAAGCAACTTTGTCTTTACACAACACTTCATCATTTAAGGTTTGGAACATGCAAAAGTAGGTTTCCCAATTAGGTTAAAATCAGTGATAGGGAGCTCTTGGAGAAAGCTTACATTGGGTGAATCTTGTGATGACTCAAGATAGGTTAAGGGATCATATGACTATCCTAATAACTTTTGATGTAGCAATTAAAAGATGCAGGAGTAAGAGATACACATACACACACCCCATACAAATACTAGCAATTAATTGTTGTTTTTCTTTGTTAAACAACGTGAGATATATCAATAAAGAAACAAAAAATTGATTGAGGATAGAGTGAAAAAGCTTTCTATAAGAATCTATTTAAAAAAAAAAAAAAAAAGACAAAATAACCTCTCTTTTGTATTTCATTTTTATTAATTTCAAACACATGTTAGATATAAATTGAGTCAAGTTTGAATTTAACTTGATTTTAGGGAAGCCAAACTCAAGCTTATGCTTAATTTTGTCGAGTTCCCCTCTAATTAGTTTAAGTTCACTTACTTAAAGGAGTGAAATTAGAGTTCAATTATAGTACTAAGTTAAATTGAGTTCAAACTTAGTTGGATACTGTAGTTGAACAAAAATTGATCAAAATAATATTGTTTTGATACTTACTAGTCAAAACAATATCGTTTTAATTGATTTAAATTAAAGTTTTTCAAGCTCATGAGTTTGTTAAGTTGAACACCCCTTAAACTTGAGCTCAAAACTATTAAACTCGTGACTCTAAGCTTATCTAAGCCATACTCGAAAATGAGCTCAACTCAGTCCACCTTAAAAATAAACTATTTCATGCGACAACTGTAATATTCAACTATCGGGTCTGGATCTACCCATAATGGGTCGAATCAATTCATATGATAATAACTATCCAAAGTAGTTGGTTGTGGTTGGAAAAGTTATTATTTGGTTAGGCACATCCCAAAAACCACCACATTAAAAGAAATAATAATAAGACATGAAATTATTTCCTCCTATTCTTTTCTACACATAAATATGCAGTAAAGATTAAGACCTAAAATACGTAGAATCCATAAACAAAGTAAGAGGTAAATCATGTTGTAGAAATAATTAACATTAAATCACTTTTGTCGCTTTTTGAATTAATCCAAGTGAAAGAATTGAATCTAGATACACAATTTACTAAATTCATGTCATAATTAGGAAATTAAATCTACAATTGGTATCATACCCCATGGTTATTATTTATTGCAATTCTGTAAAATTAAAACAAATTGAATTATGGAATTTTGATTAAAATTGAATTAAATTTGAATTTTGGGTTTGATTTAAATTTGATAAAATTGCATGAAATTGGACTTTGAAATATGCTAGGTGCTTGCCTGGATATTTATTTATGATTTGTTTGTGAAATCGCATCAAAAAGACTGAAATTGGTGAAAAATTGGGACCTAATACATCATAATTTTTTTTGCAATTTCATCATATTTTGGCATCGAAAAGTGGCATGACTAAAATCATTGGCTTAGGCTAATCAAAAGCCTTATGCTTTTTGGCTTAATTGATTACCAAAATGGGTAAATTAAACACCACTGAAAAATTAGAGGTTGCATAGGGCTGTAATTAGGTTGGGAAAACTTGATTACCCCAACCTATTTAATTAATGTGTTACTCGAGACTGGTCAATCAAGTGATCAAACTAGTCAAACCTTTTAGGTTTGTTAACCAATCTTTAGTCAACGATCAATGACCATTAACAGTTATTTCTCGGTGTTTGATGATACATAAAGCATTGTCTTGGCATGTGATAGCATGTAAAGGATTATCCCGATACATCACCAACATGTAACAACGTATAAAGCTTTGTTACAATGCTTGACAACACATACAAGTGCATGACAACATTGTTTCATTACGTGAGAGCTTGTGAGTCACCAACTTAACACATGAAACATTTTTATGGCATGTAAGAGCATATGGAAGGCCTTTAGTGGTATATGACAATGTTTTAAAGCTCAGATTGATATGTGGACTCAAAGCCAATGAGTCTTATAACACGTTTGAGTGAGTAGATCCTTTTTTTTAGCTTATATAAAATACATGTTATTTTAAAGATATTCAAGAACTCAAGTTAAATAGTGGATACAATCACTGAACTCAGATCTATACAATACTTATGTATGACATTTATAAAGAATATACATTGTGGCACATGTTTAATACCATATATGCATAGTTAACTAATAAAAGTAGTAGATGAATGAATCTCTGCTTCCTTATTGTATAAGACTTTATAAAATTTACGTCATATTGGTACCTTTATACAATTTAGTACCATTCGATATTCATTCTTAGTGTTTCGATATCTTAGCTTATCGACTTATGACTATGTATGATTCAGTCTATGTAACATGACTAAAAAAACGGCTAAGTTTGAATTGATAATTTCATGTAGAAAAGGAAGGCTTATTTATTACATGTATCTATTGGCTAGCTGATCTTGTTAATCATATGTAATATATGACTTGATCATGAATATATAGAAAGATAACACAATTATTTCAATAAATTAGAGGTTGGTGTTATCGTATAAGTTTAAAGTATAACGAGATTAACAATTGGTATTTCATTTGGGTTAAAATGACTATGTTATTCCTAATAGATGCATAATAATAAGCTCTCAAGTATAGGTTGCTTGCAAGATCGCACAACACATTTGCAAGTATGAAATGTACTATTGTATGAAATTTTCATGTTTAAGTATGTGGTTTAGATGTATCATCACATGTGAGTGTGAGATATTGCTGTGAATGATAGTTAGAAGAGGTTACTAGTGGTTATACACATACAAAATGTCTCAAAAACTGTTACATAAAAAAAAAAAAAATACAATTATTTCATCGTCCCTTTTCTTTACATAAAAATGCAATAGAGATCAGGAGTTAAAACATGTGGAATCTAAAAACAAAATATAAGAAACATTGTGTTGAGAAAATAAATCACATTGGATTGTTTCAATCATTTTCTATATCAATCCAAGTAAAAAAAATCGAATTTGGATGCGTAATTTACTGAATTCATATTTTTACAATATTAAGAAATTAGATCCAACATCAACTTTACTCAAATATTGAATTTTCCCTTAATATCTACTTGCAAGAAGTGGTGCACATTAAACATGTGTTATTGATGAAAGGCAATTTAGATGAGTCTCTTTGGCTAAGAACTCAACAAGAATTTATTTAGGTTGTAATAACAACAACAACAACAACAATAATAATAATAACAATTACTAGTTAGTAGTTTAGATCGATTAAGATGCACTAGTATTGCTTTTTTTTTAGTATCTTAGAACTTTATCCATACCAATTAGTCAACCCTAATTAATCAAATAAGATAAACTCAAAAGTCTGTGACCACTTAGGCTTGTAATCACAAACCAAGTATAATAGGGTTATTGGCTTTATCGTAGCTTGAACCTTAGGCATCTTGGATGACCCCTGCCTATTACCACTAGGCCAAGCCCCAAAGGTCTCAGTATTGCTATTTTCACTTTTGCAAGTTAGTAATTGTTTGTAAGACCATTACATAATTCTTTTGCTTGCTAGTTTAATTTTTTATTAACTGCTTTTGATTTAATATTTTTTCATAAATCACAATTCTTCTTTGTAAAATATCTGTGAATTTGATTAATTAAAAATGATAAAGAATGTTAAAAATACATATATGTTAGATCATTAAATGAGTTGGACAAATTGGATTGTTTAATCTCAAGAAAGTGATTCAAACTGAATAAATTTCAAATCTAAATGGGTTTAGATGAAAATTTTTGCTTAAAATACTTTTAAACTCAGTCTTAAACCTAAAATTAGTGTTAAGGATAGATATATCCTGGTGCAAGATATAAATGTATACCAAGTTGGAATTCTTTTACTTTGTCAGTCAAAAGCATCATTTGCATGAAAGACTAGACTAACACTAAATTAGTGTCAACATACCTCACTTTCCACTACCTAGATATAACCATTTGTTTGGTAAGGTTTGCCATCTTTGAAAAGTCTTGTATAGACTTAAACAAGGTCTTAAAACCTAGTTTGCAAAATTCAACTCTAGCATTATTCAATTTAGGTTCTCTTCCAACTAAAATGAGAAAAACTATTTTGTTATTATTTGTAGGTGATAGGATCATTATTGACAATGATTTATAGAATATTATCAAATTAAAACTATTTTTTAGTACACAATTCAAAATGAAAAACCTTACACATTTAAATTATTTTCTTTCGTTGGATGGTTAATCTAATAATTCAGACAATTATTTATTTCAATTCTAATATACTACTAATTTTTTGACTCATACTTGCTTAATAGATTACAAAATTGCTAAGACTCCACTTGAGGTCAGGGTCAAATATTTATCTATGGAAAGAGCTATCTTGAATGATCTTATTCTATATTAAAAATTGGTTGGAAGAATTATCAATCTAAGAATCACTCAACCAGACATAACATATGTTTTTTTGTAACGTTAATCAATTCATGGTTACTCTCCATACTAATTTTATGGCAATACTTTATATCCTTTTATATATAAAAAGCATCTTGTTTCATGGTTTTCAATTCTCTATTTAATCTTCACTTGTATCATGTGCATTATTCTAAAACTATTTAGACAAGTGATTTCACATATAGACATTCTATCATTGATTAATGGTCCTTTCTAAGAGATTCTCTCATCTCTTAGCATTGTAAGAAATAAATACTAATTTCTCATTTAAATATAAAAGCAAAATACAATACACTTGTAGACATTATTTTTAAATTTATTTGGTTATGATGGATTTTTGTAGGACACGAGGGTTCTTTAATCTGAAGCTATGAATATCTATTGTGACAGTCAAAGTATCATTTAGATTGCTCATAACGATGTTTTAATGAGTATACTAACCACATTAAAATTAATTATCATTTTATTTATCATCATTTTATTAATGACTCTTTATCTCACTTTTATACCTTCTATTAATCGGATAGTAGACATCTTTATTAAGACCTATCATTTACTGATTTCATGATTAAATTTAATTTAACAAATTCTTTATCAAGACCCAGTATAAATTAATGTATCATACATAAAGGAAATAAAATTATTCATTTCATCACCCTATAAAACACCAACTTTTGACTTGTGAATGCGTTGTTTTTTTTGTTTAAATTCATTTTTCGAAAATTGTATATCATTTTTGTATCGTATGTATAACTAAAAATTTTATGAAACAGTTTGTTATGTTCTAATTTTTTATTTATGTAGATGATATTAATTTGAAGCATTTATTTGAGATGTAATCAAACTAAGTCGAATAACTTTGAAGTTCAAAAAATTATATTTAAATTCTTTAATTTTCAAAATATCGTTTTTTAACACCAAGTATTGTATGAAACCACTAATCTAATCATATTGTTTCTTCAAATATGATCATTTTGTGATCAAGTTTTCGAATCATATATTATATCATATATTAGAAACTTAATTTTTCTTATTGTGTCATGTATCATATCTTCAAATACGCTGGTTTTACATAATTAATAAACTAATAAAAATTTTCAACTATCATATCATTGCCTTAAAATATTATAAACATCCCTAAAGTTATAAAAATTTTCAAATAATACCCTTTTAACACATCATTATGTTATCTTAAACTATTACAAACATCCCCAAAGCTGTAAAATTTTTCAGATACAACCTTTCAACAAATCATTCTTCAAAAAGTATATATTGGTCCCTATTAATAATTTACTAACACAAACTGATACGTATGTATTGTACAGCCTATACTCTAGATCATATTAATTTTTTATGCATCATAAAATATATATCGTTTTTCATTTATATCACATTATACGATATGCAATGTGTTGTGTACAATACTAATAACCATATTTATGATCACTACAGTCACATTCGACATGTACACATGATCATATTCGTATATAAAACACAGCTTTACATATATTAGAAAAACAAACTTTGACAAATTTCTATCTACAAAATTTCTTGCTTTTTAGCAACTTGCAGGTGCATCATGTGTGTCAGATTTAGAATGCACAAATATATAAACCAATGAATCTTACCAAAATAAGATGAAGAAACAATACCCCAGATTGAGTAAGAATGAGCATATGCTGATCTAGAATTTCTTGCAGTCTTTGCCTTGGAAGTTCCCAGGGAGGCATAATAAACATCTGTATATGCAACAAAAGAATCATAAGATTTCTAAAACTCAAACCATGTTCCAAGTTTGTATAGCAAATTAGAATATAGAAATAAAATTAAATAGGTTGCTGAAAATCTGTTGAAAGAAAAAGATGCATTCTTCATCTGTCAACTCTAATACAACTGAGTAATTACAAACACCAAGTTTAATGAATTCAAAGCCAAAGAAAGTATTAAACAATCCTCACCAACGCAATGGCACGTGCAGGCTTGTGAAGATGAAGCAGGCATATTTCTTGACTTAAAAGCTCTATGTTGCCAAAACAGTGTTATTTTGCCCTTGTGAATACTCTTTCTCACAGCAGAAGATATAATTGCCTCTACATCACAGTTGCCTTATGAACATTTTTGGTTGATCTCTTCAAACCTCCGAATCTGTAGCTACATCTCCTGAATCGAAACATGAAAGACCCGATGAATCATTCTACATTTCAACTAATGATGTCTGTGTTGCTCAGTTGAATAATCGAAGCAAAGCCCAACAGCCAGTGGAAAATTGGAGAGAATGAAAGAGAGCAGGCAGCAAACCAGAAGCCATGTCCTAAATCAAGCATTTCTAAAATAGAGCTACAAAACACCAAACTCTTAACCAAGCAGTATAGATATTTGCTTTTTTTCATATGTAGTCTAAGAAAAATTTGGAAAAAAAAATCAAATCTTAGTGAAATTTAAAAGATGAGTATCATTTGATCAAAATGGACACAGACACTGGACAAGGGTGAAACTCATTACAGAAATTATAAGAAAACAGGTAAAAGAGGAAATAATGAACTTACCTCTAACCTCAATTAGATCTCAATGGCAAATTTACTGAGAGAAGTATCACAACAGATTATTTAAACACACAACGATAAAGCAGTCAGCTTTGCCTATGACCTGAAGCACATGATAATGATCAATTAATACAAATGGTACACAACTACAGAGTAACTTCAAGAGAAACAAAGGATTTGGCCAGCAACCTAATTCCCGTACTATAAGGGATGATAAACCAACAGAAGCAGATGAAATTGCACTGCATTGTTGATAAAAACTGCAGGGCAATCCTATAAATTGAATGACAACCTGCAATGAAATAAGCAAAACTAACAGAAAATCCCACAGCAAATTGAAATATATCCTGTTAATTCATAATTATGATAAACTAAACTGATGCTCATGAGAATAAAATACCACACTCCTTTAATAAGAGAAAATTAGGCTACTACTAGTGCCAGTTAAATCTCATGGCTAGCAACAAAAATTGTACCAACTGAGTCAGCTAATACATCCATAGAAGCTAGGTCCATTGCCATTGGTTTCAAATGCATCTTGAACCATACAAAGAAAAAACTTCTGCTAAGCAATAAACCCCCAGAATAAGAATATCAAAGCCAAATTCAACAAGAAGTTTAAAGAAACTAAAGATCTCACCGACCCAGTTCTACTTTAGTGCTCAAAAAAATGGTGATTGAATCTTATTTTCAACCAAAAAGATCAACTTTCAGAGTTGACACAGCAAGAAAATTGCAATAACTTGTTCAAAATTGAGTACCTGAGTGAAGATAATTGAAGATGAGGGCAATTTGAAGCTAACTTAGTGTTTACTCGGTATTCTCTTACATGTACATTAGAAAAATGAAACTGGAAATATATGTGGAAACAGTTAAAAACAGCATCAATGGCACAAAAGCCCATTCAACATAAAAGACAAAACGACATTTAGAAAATTGGTCCCACAGAAACTATGCCCATAATATAAGAGTAGGTCTCATGTTAGAATAATATCTAATATTAGTTTAGAATTGACTGAATGCAAGAAATAATAAGTAGTTTGCAAGGGACGAGAGAAACCAAAACAGCAAAGTTCAATGAATTGGTAACATGTAGACCATGTGTAAACCATGTGAGACATAGAAAACAGTAGAAAAGGCGTTATATTTTATCATATATTGTAGTGTGTGAAAAACACGTAATCTAATAAACTAGTCAGAATTGGCTACCAACATATTTC
>JAJEJH010000499.1:502722-577103 GCA_026122585.1 Anacardium occidentale
GCATGATTATCAGCATTAGCACGGCATGCCATATCAGATATTTTCAGACTGGATCCAAGGATCCGACAGCATGATTTTCAGATATACATATATGATTTTTCATATATCAGATAGGGGTGAATACGAGGGGGCGCCTGTGAGTTCGCACACCCGCTAGAGAGGGAAACCAGCGTCCGCCAGAGAGGACATGGTCACTGACCAAGCTCAATAGAGAGTGGTGGTTGTGCATCAGTAGATTTATTAGGATTTTGAATTCACACGGCCAGGGTGCCGAATCCCTGTATTCATCAGTCTGGCCAGCATAGCAGATATTTTCAGATATTTCAGAGATTTTCAGTACTTTCTGATACAGATTTCAGATATACTATACATATATATTCAGGATCTACGGATCACAGTTTTATTATCAGAAAGAGTTTTCAGAAAAGACAGTTTTCAGAAAAACAAGCCTGAGGGCAAGTTTTACAGTTTTTCAGTATACATGACATCAGCATATATATTTCATTGTCATGTACAACATCTCATGAGAAACAGAACAGTAATAGAACAGAAATATAACAGAAATCAGTAAGAAAACTGTCTAGTAGAACCTCCTACATGACGAGTCACGTAGTCAGTGATTTGTTTGACCTGCGAGTGTTGAGTTTGGAAACACTTGCTGAGTGACTTTGTCACTCACTCCCTTCCCTGTTTCCTTTTGCAGGTCAGTAGTTCGAGGGCTGAGCTGGAGCGAGACCGCTGTGAGATTTTGGGGATGTGGCTTGGCGCAGCAGATAGCATGTTGGCTCGCATGCTTCAGTTTTCTCATGTATCTGTGTGTATTACATGATCGTATGCACTGTATGACAGTTTAGTATTTTCTATACATGAGTAGCCTGGGATTTCCACGCTTATATTTTAATTTACTTTTACAGTAAATTATATTAGTAGTTTCTTTTATAAAGAAAAATTTTATCCAGTTGCAGTTTCTTTTCTGTAGTGGTCCCCGTCTCAGGTATAATTTATTATTATATGAACAGTAATTTCCGCAGCGCACAGTAACCTAGGCGGGGGTCGCTACAATACCGAAAACTAAGAAAAATGCTAGGCCTCCAAGCATAATAATAAACTTACCTTAAAGTTGTTATAAAGGGTGTGGAAGAGGTTAGTCTCTATCAACAATACAATAAATTTAGGGGTGGCACTCATATCACACGTTAAACTCTAATCTGTGAAATGATGAAATTCTTAAAAAAAAGGTTAGGCTGTTAGCGAAATAAAGACATGCCAAATTAATATGGGCTTATGTGATGTCAAGAGTTTGGGTTGAATTGAGGGGACACTTGGCTTATAGGTAGTGAAACTATCCTCGAAGAAACCAATACGTGGATATGGGCTAAGCGTATTAAGGCTTACGAGATGGTTGGGCTATACATCATAACCCTCAGGGGTTGACCATCTAATGTACAACCAATTGACTGGGTCATATGGGCGAGTTTAATTGTTACATTGTGTTCTTCTACTTGTATGATATGTTTTTTAGAAATGTCTCTTTGAGGAAATTTATCTAAAAAACCATGACCAAAGACTAGTAGCAAGACTAAGAATTGAAGAATATAGTCCTATCATCTACATGACAAGGAACATTGATAGACTTTTTAGCCTACAATGGTATTGTTGAACCCTTAGTGTTTTGATGATTCCGAAAATATGTTAAAATTTATGAAATGACCAAATTACCCCTGGCATGAACTTGATTCATGACCGAAATCGGGCCGAAAAGCTGTTTTGCAGGAACACGTATGCATACTGAGAAATTGAAGACACACACGGCCGTGTATTGAGCCGCACACGTCCGTGTATTGCAATGTTAGGACCGCACACGCCTGTGTTGAGCACTAGAGAAGACACAAGCAGCACACGCTCGTGTATAAAGGCCACACACGCCCGTGCATGGAATTATTGAAGACACACACCCGTGTGTGAAATGACACACAGCCGTGTGTCAAGGAAAAAGCACACACACGACCGTGTGCAGAAGGACACACAGCCGTGTGTCAAGGGAAAAGAAAACACACGCTCGTGTGCCAAAAGACACACAGCCGTGTGTCAAGGAAAAATGCCACACACGGCCGTGTAGCACAAAGCACACGCCCGTGTGCAAGGCTAAAGTGCAGCCGTGTGCTTCCTGTGCATTGATCGTGCTTGTGCCCGTGTGCGCTTCTGGAATCTGAAGGCGTCTGAAAGAAAAATTAACACACGCCCGTGTGTTACAAATGTGCACGCCCGTGCTAGCTCAAAATTGACCGTTGGAAAGTGCAGAAAAAGGGAAGCACGACCGTGCATCAAGAGGTCACGCCCGTGCAACTTTCCAGAAAGGCTCCAACGGCTCTCAAATCAGCAGCAACGGCTAGAATTTTCCATTTCCTATAAATTGGAGCTGATTTGAAGATGCAAGACAGAGAGAATCAAGCTTAAGAACTCCACTCTTTCATTCTCTAAACTCTTCTCCAAATTTCTCTCACAAACACATTTGTAAATCCTAAGAGAGAAAACATTGAGAGCTTATTGTAAATCCACCTTGAGAGGCAAATCTTTGTATTTTCCACAAACCCTTGGGCGCAATCCCGTGAAACTAGTGTGGGGCGTAATCCCTGCTAAAACTAAGTTAAGGGCGCAATCCCTTGTATCAAAACTAGTGTTAAGGGCGAAATTCCCTTGTCAAAAAACTATTGTAACTTCGGGGTTGAAGTTAGTGGAAGAAAAGTCTTCAAGCGGGGTTGCTTGGAGTAGTAGACGTAGGAGGCGTGGAGAAGCTCCGAACCACTCTAAAAATCGGCTGAGCAATTTCTTTCCCTTACTCCCTTTTTATATTTGCTTAGTCATTTGATTATTTGTGCTTAATTGTTTGTTTATATTTGAATGGTTGAATTGGTAGACTAGGAAAAGTTTTAAACTCTTGATAAATTTTTAATCAACCTATTCACCCCCCCCCCCCTCTAGGTTATTTGCCATATTGTTTTTGGGGTTTTACATTTGGTATCAGAGCTTGGGCTCTAGTTTTCGAAAATCTAACGGTTTTTAGAGCTTAAGATCTGTTTTTGAAACTTAAATGGAAAATATTTTTCAAAAACCATTTTTCGAGGAAGGGGGTAGTTCAAATAGGCCACCCTTATTTTGTGGTGTAAATTATAGTCAATGGAAAATTCGTATGAAATTTTTTATTCAATCCATTGATTATAAACTTTGGAAAATTATTGATAAGGGTGATTTTGTCCCTATTAATCCAAATACAAATTTGCCCAAGAATGAATTTGAATTTAATGAAAATGATGAAAAATTGATGAGTTTAAATTCAAGGGCATTAAACATGCTGTTTTGTGCTTTAGATACCACGGAATTTAACCGTGTCTCTTCTTGTGAAACAGCACATGAAGCTTGGATGGTCCTCCAAATGACTCATGAAGGTACAAGCCAAGTAAGGGAGTCTAAGGTGGAGATGCTTTTCCGTGAGTGCGAATTGTTCGAAATGAAGAAAGATGAAAACCTCACGGAGATGTACAAACGTTTCTCAAACCTAGTAAATGAATTGAGAGGATTGGGAAAGAGGTTTGAGAATGTTGAGTTGGTCAAGAAGGTACTACGGTCATTGCCGGAAGCTTAGAGTATGAAGGTGACGGCAATTGAAGAATCGAAAGACTTGACCAACATGGGCATGGACGAATTGATCGGGAGTCTTCTAACTCACGAAATGAAATGGATGCCCAAGAAAGAGGAGAAAAAGAAGAATATCGCACTCAAGGTTGAGGAGGATACAAGTGAAGATGAAGAAAACTCAACCGAAGAGGAGAGCTCGATGGATGAAGAAGATTTGAAGATGCTCTCCAAGAAATTCAGCAAGTTCTTTTCAAAAGGGAAGAAGAAAAAGAAAGAAGAAGTGATAACTTGCTACGAGTGCGGAAAGGAAGGGCATTATCGGCAAGAATGCCCTCAAGCGAAAAAGAAATATTCGAAAAAGAAACATTCGAAAAAGAAGATGTTTGCTGCATTAAGCAAGGAGGATTCAAACGATGAAGACGAAGATGAAGATGAACGAATCTCCTTGTGCTTTTACACCGAAAACAAAAATTGAAGAAGTGGTGTATAAGTAAAGGTTGAAACACAACACATATTCAAGTAAGTTATTTTAAACATGTTTAATTATGTGTTGTGAATGATTATTGTTTTAGTATGAAATTGTGGTTGTAAATATGTGCTGATTTTTATATGTGTGTGATATGCTTGATAATTTATGTGTTTATTCTGAATTCGAATCGAATCGATCCGAAAATATTTTTGAAATCGGTCAATATCAGAATTCACATATTAATGATCCTCTTAGTTGATCAAAATGAGCAAAAATCATATTTTGTTATGTTTTGATTAATTCTGAATTTCGGTATTGCATAGCAAATTTTTTTTTCAGATCACACGACCGTGTTTCATCTACACACGACCGTGCTTGACCAGCATACGGCCGTGCTATAAAAATACACGCTCATAATTTTTTAAACGTTGAAACACGCCCGTGTGCAAGACACCACACGACCGTGTTCCTTTGCGCATCATGCAGCACACACGCCCGTGTGTTTGAGAGACACACGACCGTGTGTATTTGGGGATCCAGACACACGCCCGTGTGTCCGCAAAACACACGCCCGTGTGTCCGCTGATATATAAATAAATCCAGATTTTTCTTCACATTTCAACGCACATTAGAACCCTAGCCGCCCCTCATTCCGATTTTCTCTCAAATTCTTCTCAAAAATCACTCATTTTTCATCATATTTCTCACCTACATTTAGTTTCTAACATCATTTCATCAAGGTCTCTTGCATTCCCATACATTTTCATACTAATTTTGGCATCAAATCCATCAAAATCATTTTCATTTCAAAGTCAATCTCAAAAATGCCTCCAAGAATGAAGAATGCGAACAAAAGATCGAATGAAGGGCCGTATGGAATTATTTTTCAGAACAAAGAGCAAAAGGTACGCCTCAATCGACTTTTGGAAAAATCAATTTATGTTAGAAGATGCTTGGATATGTCAATTTTAAGAGAAATTGGAATTTTGGAGGATGTAATGGTTTTAGTTAGAGCTTTGAAGTTGGAAAAATTATTTTTGATGAGATATAATGCCTATGAAGGATTGGTTTATGAGTTTTACAGTTCGTTACAATTATCGAAAGATCCTAGGGGAACGATTTTGGATTATACTATGAAGTTCCGATTAGGAAATTTTAGTTGGACTGTAAAACCGGAGGAATTAGCAAGTTGGTTAGAATGTGATTGTGAAGGAATTCTCGATATGCCTGGAGGGCGTAGTTCACAGGCATCATGGATTCATTGTACTGGAACCGAGTTTTATCATGCGCATAAAGCCAAGGCATCGGCCATGCGGAGTTCGAGCTTAAAAATTTTTCATCGGATGATTACTTACACATTAAATGCTAGAACAAATACTAATGGACATGTAAGTGTGAGAGATCTAGCATTGATGGAAGCCGCATTGGAAAACGCTCAAGTGGATGTAGCTCGGTGGTTAATTGGGAAATTAAATGACATTCAGGAAAATATAGATAAACCCCAAGTTCCGATCGACTTTGGGATGCTGATATCCTTTTTTGCTGAGAAGCTTGGATTGGATTTATCAAAATATGAGCATCAAATCATTCCCTTTACAGACATCCACTACCTTGGTGCAGATGCTTTGTTCAGAATGAAAATAATTGAAAAAGACGGTTCAGAGGGATGGAGACTAGTCGATACTATTGGAGAGACTGAACCTTCTACAGTTCCTTCAGGTGCCCCATCGCATGCAGCCGAATCCAGTGGAAGAAGAGGGAAGAGGACTCGAGTGGATCAAGGAATGGAATCTCAATCTCCCTCTGAAATGCAAAGGCTAATGGCATCATTTGAGACTTTTCAAGGACAAGCCTTACAGCATTTCAACTTCTTGGGCCAAGAGATAGTCGGCATAAGAGACAGAGTGGGACGTCTTGAAGATAGGGTAAGTGGAATAGAAATTCAGTTGCAAACTCTCAATTCTCGGTTTCCATCCGTATCAGTACAAGATGACGATGATGCCCCTCCACGAGCTCAAGATTGAAAACATCCTTCATATGCATTCATTCATGCATCATTTGCATATTTAAATTTTTTTTTTTTTGAGGAACATTTTTTTAATTGTATTGACTTTAACATTATATTGATAATGCTTAATTGATAATAAATTTTTTGTTATAATGACTTGTTATTGTTTTGGTGCTTAATTGTTGATGTTGATGTTGATGTTGGCGATTATTATTGATATTTTGGGAGTGTATGTTTCTTTGTTATGTTTGGGAAATATCTGAAAAACAGAGGAGACTCTGTCAAAATTTTTTGATTTATGACAAAAAGGGGGAGAATTAGGGTTAAAATCAATTAAAATTTTTTATATGTGCATAAAGATAGGGGGAGTAATAAAATTTTTATATGCATAATATTAAGGGGAGTAATGAAAACTTTATATGCATAGAGATAGGGGGAGTGTTAAAAGTTTTAATTGAATATGCTTTATTGAAAATTTTAACATATTTTGTCATCAATCAAAAAGGGGGAGATTGTTGAACCCTTAGTGTTTTGATGATTCCGAAAATATGTTAAAATTTATGAAATGACCAAATTACCCCTGGCATGAACTTGATTCATGATCGAAATCGGGCCGAAAAGCTGTTTTGCAGGAACACGTATGCATACTGAGAAATTGAAGACACACACGGCCGTGTATTGAGCCGCACACGTCCGTGTATTGCAATGTTAGGACCGCACACGCCCGTGTTGAGCACTAGAGAAGACACAAGCAGCACACGCTCGTGTATAAAGGCCACACACGCCCGTGCATGGAATTATTGAAGACACACACCCGTGTGTGAAATGACACACAGCCGTGTGTCAAGGAAAAAGCACACACACGACCGTGTGCAGAAGGACACACAGCCGTGTGTCAAGGGAAAAGAAAACACACGCTCGTGTGCCAAAAGACACACAGTCGTGTGTCAAGGAAAAATGCCACACACGGCCGTGTAGCACAAAGCACACGCCCGTGTGCAAGGCCAAAGTGCAGCCGTGTGCTTCCTGTGCGTTGATCGTGCTTGTGCCCGTGTGCGCTTCTGGAATCTGAAGGCGTCTGAAAGAAAAATTAACACACGCCCGTGTGTTACAAATGTGCACGCCCGTGCTAGCTCAAAATTGACCGTTGGAAAGTGCAGAAAAAGGGAAGCACGACCGTGCATCAAGAGGTCACGCCCGTGCAACTTTCCAGAAAGGCTCCAACGGCTCTCAAATCAGCAGCAACGGCTAGAATTTTTCATTTCCTATAAATTGGAGCTGATTTGAAGATGCAAGACAGAGAGAATCAAGCTTAAGAACTCCACTCTTTCATTCTCTAAACTCTTCCCCAAATTTCTCTCACAAACACATTTGTAAATCCTAACAGAGAAAACATTGAGAGCTTATTGTAAATCCACCTTGAGAGGCAAATCTTTGTATTTTCCACAAACCCTTGGGCGCAATCCCGTGAAACTAGTGTGGGGGCGTAATCCCTGTTAAAACTAAGTTAAGGGCGCAATCCCTTGTATCAAAACTAGTGTTAAGGGCGAAATTCCCTTGTCAAAAAACTATTGTAACTTCGGGGTTGAAGTTAGTGGAAGAAAAGTCTTCAAACGGGGTTGCTTGGAGTAGTGGACGTAGGAGGCGTGGAGAAGCTCCGAACCACTCTAAAAATCGGCTGAGCAATTTCTTTCCCTTACTCCCTTTTTATATTTGCTTAGTCATTTGATTATTTGTGCTTGATTGTTTGTTTATATGTGAATGGTTGAATTGGTAGACTAGGAAAAGTTTTAAACTCTTGATAAATTTTTAATCAACCTATTCACCCCCCCTCTAGGTTATTTGCCATATTGTTTTTGGGGTTTTACAGGTATGAAGACCATCTGTTAGTAATAAATCAATTCAAAATCTATCAAAATGAGTTTACTATTCTCCTTCGTGACAATAAGGAAATGTTATATTCTCCTTCCTAATAAGGATATTTTCATAAAATCATATTTGAATTAGGAATCTCTTGATTATGTTGTTTGAATTTAACTTCTTTCCTCAAGTCTTATAATTATAAATGATTATCTCACGGGAGAAGAGGAATTCAAGAGAAACTAAAGAGATCCATAGATACATCCCACTCTTATATATGTTCTTCTCAAGATATAATTTATAATATAAGTTAACAACTATACCGTTGATCGTAAGTACCCTAATCATTGGGAAGAACTATGGAGATAATTGCTCTAATCATCAGGATGAACAATGTTAAAATTTTATAAACGAAAGAACCAATTTTTGAATTAATTATTCATTTATTCCATGATTGATATCTACCATAGGTATCAATTATATAAATGGACATTTTTATAAGTAGGTATATGTTTAGTTCAAGCAATAGAGCCCAAAACAAGAGTGAAAAGATCAGCCCTGCCCTGTTATAAATAATGTTGAATTTTCTTATCAATCGCATATTTATAAGTTTCTTGTTATAGAGTTTTCAAGTTTATGGTAGTAAAATACTACCTTTTTGACATCTTTTTTCTAGACATTAAGTTGCAGACGTAAGGAATTACATAAAAACTGTGTGAAACAAATTTATATAAGGGATGTGTCAACCTGGCAAAGATTAAATTATACCTTCAACCTACTATGGAATTTTTTTTGTCAAGACTTAATCTGTCTGAACTTGAAATCCGCAGCTTCTTTTTTCTGTGAAATTTCATTATTCAACAGTGAAGAGATGACAAATTAAACGTATAATGCAAACTATAAATCACATGGATTCTTATGACATGCTAGCAGAACATGGCATTTTACTTTGACCAAAGAACACAGTCTAAACCAAGATTTTTTGTAAAGACAAAATTTCATCTCTTAACTTTTAAAAATTTAAGTATTTATTTATTAATCAAAATTAATGATTAATAGTTAAATATTACAGGTCAAAAAGGTATTTTGATTCTTTTTGATAAAATTAATTTTAAAAATAATAAAATAAATTTTTATAAAATAATAAAATATAAATAAATTTTAAATATATTTAAAAATTTTAAAAATCAAAAAAATAACTATTACTATTGATTACGGTGGTCGTCGATTCGATTTTTTAGTTTATAAGGTGATCAAATCTGATTGCTTAGTTTAATTGAGATTGTCATATCTGACTACTTTCTTTTCTGGTGAAAGCTATCAGTCTAACCGTCTCGTGAACTAGGAAGTCATTGGTGGTCATTATTATCGGTGACGTTACTTATAATAGTGACTGTTTTTTTGTTTTTTTATTTAAATATAAAATTATATTTTTATTATAGTTATTTTTTATGAGTACCATTTAATCATGTTATTAGTGGATGCTTGAGTTTGAAAGTTAGAAGATGAAATTTTGTTTTTTCTAAGAACTTTGGGTGGGATGAGTGTATTGGCCTTTTACTTTCAATAGACTGTTACTTCTAGTGCACGTGAGGTTACCGCATTATGCTACACAAAATTTAACACATAAATTAATACTTTCTTACAGGCTTCCATGTGAATGGAACGTGCTGACAGTGTTGAATATTAAGTCCACTCAAACCCGTTTGCTAATTGCCTTATTATTGTCAAACAAGCAACATTAGCCTCGTTAATTTTCCCAGATTTTTTCATGCCTCAATCAATAGAAATCATTAGATTTTTCCTTGCCCATCTTGACCCACCCAATGACATAATTTAGCCAAAAGACTTTTTCTCACCTAAGGTTTGATAAACTAACAAATTTTTCCTTACTAAATTTAAAAAACCAATTTGTCAAAATCAACAAATAATTTTAATTTTAAAAATCAGTTTTAATTCAAATATTATAATAAAAGTGTATTTAGAATGTAAATATTATTTTAAAACTTATTAAGAGTAAATAGATTTTTTATCTATCTTATTTTAAAATTTATCATATTTACTCCATATATTTTAAAATTACATTATAATCCTCAATAGTTTGTAATTATTCATTTATATCTCCCATTTGTTGTGTTTAAATAATATAATTGTTATTTTTTAAACCATTGAAAAATATATTAAATTTTTAAAAACAACCCCAAGTTTTTCATTTTTAGAAAAACTCTCTTATAATTTTGTTAATACCTTTAAAATTTTTAAAATTTTCAGTTTTTTTTTTTTAAACTATGCAAATATATGCATTACTAGCTCGACTGAAATTAATATAAATAAGAGTAAAAATGCATTTAATAAAATTTTAAAAATAAAATGATATTTAGTTAAATATTATTTTTTATCTAAAAAATTGATTTTTTTTAAAGTTAGTAGGAGAGGCGGGCGATATGCACATGGTTTCTTTTCCTTCAACACAAGTCAACCTTTGGCTCTATAATTTTCGGAAAGTGTTATAAGACTTATCTTCGAAGCCTCTGCATTATGAAATTAAATTTTACGTAAAGAAGGAATCACACACACACACATACACACACCTATATATATATATTGTAAGCAAAGGTTACAACATGTAATATAATTTTAATTTAATTTCTTTGCCTTGCAATTGCATTTATATTATCACGTTTGATTCCTCATTTCTCAAACAATCTAGCTCACTTTCCCACATAAAGAAATCTCTTAGCTAAGAGATGACCTTTAAAAGTCTCGAACCCCAAAGCACAGGAAGAAGAAGAAGAAACAATTCACGAAAATGGCCATTGTGATGAGGCTGATACTGCTGTTCATGTCCTTCTCTTCCATCTTTTATCCCGCACTATCAAAGAAATCCTCGACAAACATAACATGGTGGTGCAGCAAAACGCCGCATCCTGAACCATGTGAATACTACATGAGCCGAAGCCGCCAGCATTTTGCACCAAAACACACGTTCGAGTTCCGGCGAATGACAATCCAATTAGCCATGGAACGAGCCCTCAATGCGAAAAATCACATCTTGCAATTCAGGTCAAGTTGCGAGACCGAGCATCAGAAGGCCGCGTGGTCTGACTGTTTAAAACTTTATGCTAATGCCGTTCTTCAATTGAACCATACCTTACAAGGCCTCGGATCTAACAAGACTTGTACGGATTTTGATGCACAGACTTGGCTCAGCGCAGCCTTAACCAACATTGAAACATGCGAATCCGGGTCCATGGATATGAATGTTTCCGATTTCATTAATCCAATCATAATGTCCAATAATTTATCCCAGCTACTTAGCAATAGTTTAGCCATCAATGGAGTATTCGTAAAGCAAGAAAATACATCATATACAGGAGGATTTCCCAATTGGCTTACTCGGCAAGGAAGAAAATTATTGCAGAGTTCATCATTAACTTTTAAAGCAAAAGCAAACCTTGTGGTGGCAAAAGATGGTTCGGGGAATTATCGGACAATTCAAGCTGCCATTGACACTGCTGCAACAAGGAAAGGAACTGCAAGATTTATCATATACGTAAAGAAAGGTCTTTATAACGAAAATATTGAGGTCGGCCTCAATAACAATAATATTATGTTGATCGGTGATGGTATGAAGTATACTATAATTACAAGTAGCCAAAGTGTTAAAGGAGGTTACACGACGTATAGTTCGGCAACTGCTGGTAACTGAATTTCCATTACGTGCTGTGAGTATCTATTAATTGTTTTTTAATATGTAGACTTTTAGCTAATATTTAAAATAACGACTGGCAGGCATAGATGGATTTGGGTTCATTGCTCGGGACATCACCTTCAGAAATGGAGCCGGTCCCTCGAAGGGGCAAGCGGTGGCGTTACGTTCAGCCTCAGATCTCTCAGTCTTCTATCGATGCGCCATCCAAGGATACCAAGACACCCTGATGGTTCACTCGCAACGTCAATTCTATAGAGAATGTTACATCTACGGCACCATTGATTTCATTTTCGGCAATGCGGCGGTGGTCTTCCAAAACTGTTTGATTTATGTGAGAAGGCCTCTCAAAGGACAAGCAAATGTGATCACCGCGCAAGGCCGCAATGACCCTTTCCAAAATACGGCGATTACAATCCATAACTCGAAAATTTTAGCCGCATCTGAT
The DNA here is from genome assembly GCA_026122585.1 of Anacardium occidentale. NCBI lineage: Eukaryota > Viridiplantae > Streptophyta > Magnoliopsida > Sapindales > Anacardiaceae > Anacardium > Anacardium occidentale. The sequence goes on from JAJEJH010000499.1 coordinate 514,853, forward strand.
CTAAAGCCAGTGGTCAAAGCATTTAAAACGTACTTGGGAAGGCCGTGGCAGCAATACTCAAGAACAATTATTATGAAAACTTATATCGATAGTCTTGTTAGTCCACTAGGGTGGTCTCCGTGGGCGCTGGCGAGTACGTTTGCACTTGACACGTTGTATTATGGTGAATTTAAGAATTCGGGGCCTGGTGCTTCTACTAGATTGAGGGTGAAGTGGAAAGGTTTTCATGTTATAACGAGCTCTGCTGCGGCCTCGCTTTTCACCGTTGATAGTCTTATTGCTGGCAGCTCATGGCTGCCGGCTACCGGTGTGCCATTCACTCCCGGCGTGTGAACCATGTGATCTTATAATTTATTAAATTCATTTGTTAACAATTATTTGCTGCCCTAACTAGTTTGTTTTTATATTTATTTATTGGATATGGATGAATTCAAGCTCATTGAGCTCGATTCTTTTGACCTCAAGCTCGATTCACTTAAGGTAAGTCAAACTTGAACTTGATTCGACTCAATTCGTTAGATATCTTAAATGTCTAAAACGATATCATTTTGATGTATATTGATCAAAATATCGTTGTTTTAGTCAATTTGAATAATTTTTATTAGTTTGTGAGTTTTATGAGTCAAACTCGTTATAAGCTCGAGCTTGTGAAAAATGAGCTTGTTTTGGGTTTATTCAAGTTAAGTTCAAACTCAATTCTAAATTAACTTGATTTGAATCTAGCTATATTTTCAATTAAAAAAAATTAAAACTCTTAACATTGACTTCAACCACAATTGAAACCTTAAATCATGCAAACACCTTATGAATATAAAACCCACAAAATTTGTGCTTAAAAAAAGAGCTACTTACGTCAAATATCACAATAATGCAAAATTGAGAACGAAAAATACTGTATCAATTGATTGCTTAAAACTCTAGTAAAACATCATTATTCATCTCAACAAACTCTAGACCCTAACAAAAATAGTACTGATTTCGACAAACTAACTTGGTTGGTGTTTTCCTTACCAACAGGGCTTATCGAGATGGGCTTTTCGGATTCTTTGTTGCCACTGATGTCAAACAATATGTCATAACTTAAAAGCAACTCTGTCTTTACACAACACTTCATCATTTAAGGTTTGGAACATGCAAAAGTAGGTTTCCCAATTAGGTTAAAATCAGTGATAGGGAGCTCTTGGAGAAAGCTTACATTGGGCGAATCTTGTGATGAGTCAAGATAGGTTAAGGGATCATATGACTATCCTAATAACTTTTGATGTAGCAATTAAAAGACGCAGGAGTAAGAGATACACACACACACCCCATACAAATACTAGCAATTAATTGTTGTTTTTATTTGTTAAACAACGTGAGATATATCAATAAAGAAACAAAAAATTGATTGAGGATAGAGTGAAAAAGCTTTCTATAAGAATCTATTTAAAAAAAAAAAAAAGACAAAATAACCTCTCTTTTGTATTTCATTTTTATTAATTTCAAAAACATGTTAGATATAAGTTGAGTCAAGTTTGAATTTAACTTGATTTTAGGGAAGCCAAACTCAAGCTTATGCTCAATCTTGTCGAGTTCCCCTCTAATTAGTTTAAGTTCACTTACTTAAAGGAGTGAAATTAGAGTTCAATTATAGTACTAAGTTAAATTGAGTTCAAACTTAGTTGGATACTGTAATTGAACAAAAATTGATCAAAATAATATTGTTTTGATACTTACTAGTCAAAACAATATCGTTTTAATTGATTTAAATTAAAGTTTTTCAAGCTCATGAGTTTGTTAAGTTGAACACCTCTTAAACTTGAGCTCAAAACTATTAAACTCATGACTCTAAGCTTATCTAAGCCATACTTGAAAATGAGCTCAACTCAATCCACCCTAAAAATAACCTATTTCATGCGGCAACTGTAATATTCAACTATCGGGTCTGGATCTACCCATAAAGGGTCGAATCAATTCATATGATAATAACTATCTAGAGTAGTTGGTTATGGTTGGAAAAATTATTATTTGGTTAGGCACATCCCAAAAACCACCACATTAAAAAAAAAAAAAAGAATAAGACATGCAATTATTTCCTCCCATTCTTTTCTACACATAAATATGCAGTAGAGATCAAGACCTAAAATACATAAAATCCATAAACAAAGTAAGAGGCAAATTATGTTGTAGAAATAATTAACATTAGATTGCTTTTATCGCTTTTTGAATTAATCCAAGTGAAAGAATTGAATCTAGATACACAATTTACTAAATTCATGTTTTACATAATTAGGAAATTAAATCTACAATTGGTAATTGAATTATGGAATTTTGATTAAAATTGAATTAAATTTGAATTTTGGGATTGATTTAAATTTGATAAAATTGCATGGAATTGGACTTAGAAATATGCTAGGTGCTTGCCTGGATGTTTATCTATTATTTGTTTGTGAAATCGCATTAGAAAGACTGAAATTGATGAAAAATTGGGACCTAATACATCATAATTTTTTTTGCAATTTCATCATATTCCAACAATGTTGGCATCGAAAAGTGGCATGACTAAAATCATTGGCTTAGGCTAATCAAAAGCCCTATGCTTTTTGGCTTAATTGATTACCAACATGGGTAAATTAAACACCACTGAAAAATTAGTTCTTTTTTTTTTTTTTTTTTTTTTTTGCATAGTTGGGCTGTAATTAGGTTGGGAAAACTTGATTACCCCAACCTATTTGATTAATGTGTTACTCAAGACTGGTCAATCAAGTGATCAAACTAGTCAAACCTTTTGGGTTTGTTAACCAATCAATAGTCAACGATCAATGACCATTAACAGTCATTTCTCGGTGTTTGATGATACATAAAGCATTGTCTTGGCATGTGATAGCATGTAGAGGATTATCCCGATACATCACCAACATGTAACAACGTATAAAGCTTTGTTACAACGCTTGACAACACATACAAGTGCATGACAACATTGTTTCATTACATGAGAGCTTGTGAGTCACCAACTTAACACATGAAACATTTTTATGGCATGCAAGAGCATATGGAAGGCCTTTAGTGGCATATGACAATGTTTTAAAGCTCAGATTGATATGTGGACTCAAAGCCAATGAGTCTTATAACACGTTTGAGTAAGTAGATCCTTTTTTCAGCTTATATAAAATACATGTTATTTTAAAGATATTCAAGAACTCAAGTTAAGTAGTGGATACAATGACTGAACTCAGATCTATACAATACTTATGTATGACATTTATAAGAAATATGCATTGTGGCACATGTTTAATACCATATATGCATAGTCAACTAATAAAAGTAGTAGATGAATGAATCTTTGCTTCCTTATTGTATAAGACTTTATAAAATTTACATCATGTTGGTACCTTTATACAGTTTACTACTATTCGATATTCATTCTTAGTGTTTCGCTATCTTAGCTTATCGACTTATCACTATGTATGATTCAGTCTATGAAACATGACTAAAAAAGTGGCTAAGTTTGAATTGATAATTTCATGTAGAAAAGGAAGGCTTATTTATTACATGTATCTATTGGCTAGCTGATCTTGTTAATCATATGTGATATATGACTTGATCATGAATATATAAGAAGATAACACAATTATTTCAATAGATTAGAGTGTTGGTGTTATCGTATAAGTTTAAAGTATAACGAGATTAACAATTGGTATTTCATTTGGGTTAAAATGACTATGTTATTTCTAACAGATGCATAATAATAAGCTCTCAAGTATAGGTTGCTAGCAAGATTGCACAACACATTTGCAAGTATGAAATGTACTATTGTATGAAATTTTCATGTTTAAGTTTGTGGTTTAGATGTATCATCACATGTGAGTGTGAGATATTGCTGTGAATGATAGTTAGAAGAGGTTACTAGTGGTTAGACACATATAAAATGTCTCAAAAACTGTTGCATAAAAAATAAAAAATGCAATTATTTCATTGTCTATTTTCTTTACATAAAAATGCAATAGAAATCAGGAGTTAAAACATGTGGAATCTAAAAACAAAATATAAGAAACATTGTGTTGAGAAAATAATTCACATTGGATTGTTTCAATCATTTTCTATATCAATCCAAGTAAAAAAAATCAAATTTGGATGCGTAATTTGCTGAATTCATATTTTTACAATATTAAGAAATTAAATCCAACATCAACTTTACTCAAACATTGAATTTTCCCTTAATATCTACTTGTAAGAAGTGGTGTACATTAAACATGTGTTGTTGATGAAAGGCAATTTAGATGAGTCTCTTTGGCTAAGAACTCAACAAGAATTTATTTAGGTTGTAATAACTTCCTCCACGATTAAGAATTACAACTCTAAGATGTTGAAACTCATAATTATTTTCATAAAAAGTAGAAACAACAACAACAACAACAACAATAATAATAATAACAATTACTAGTTAGTAGTTTAGATAGATTAAGATGCACCAGTATTGCTTTTTTTTTTTTTTTTTTTATAAATCTTAGAACCCTATCCATGCCAATTAGTCAACCCTAATTAATCAAATAAGATAAACTCAAAAGTCTGTGACCACTTAGACTTGTAATCACAAACTAAGTAGAATAGGGTTATTGGCTTTATCGTAGCTTGAACCTTAGGCATCTTGGATGACCCCTGCTTATTACCACTAGGCCAAGCCCCAAAGGTCCCAGTATTGCTATTTTCACTTTTGCAAGTCAGTAATTGTTTGTAAGACCATTACATAATTTTTTTGCTTGCTAGTTTAATTTTTTATTAGTTGCTTTTGATTTAATATTTTTTCATAAATCACAATTCTTATTTATAAAATATTTGTGAATTTGATTAATTAAAAATGATAAAGAATGTTAAAAATACATATATGTTAGACCATTAAATGAGTTGGACAAATTGGATTGTTTAATCTCAAGAAAGTGATTCAAACTGAATAAATTTCAAATCTAAATGGGTTTAGATGAAAATTTTTGCTTAAAATACTTTTAAACTCAGTCTTAAACCTAAAATTAGTGTTAAGGATAGATATATTCTGGTGCAAGATATAAATGTACACCAAGTTGGAATTCTTTTACTTTGTCAATCAAAAGCATCCTTTGCATGAAATACTAGACTAACACTAAATTAGTGTCAACATACCTTGCTTTCCACTACTTAGATATAACCATTTGTTTGATAAGGTTTGCCATCTTTAAAAAGTCTTATATAGACTTAAACAAGGTCTTAAAACCTAGTTTGCAAAATTCAGCTCTGGCATTATTCAATTTAGGTTCTCTTCCAACTAAAATGAGATAAACTATTTTGTTATTATTTATAGGAGATAGGATTATTATTGACGATGATTTATAGAATATTATCAAAATAAAACTATTTTTTAGTACACAATTCGAAATGAAAAACCTTACACATTTAAATTATTTTCTTTGGTTGGATGGTTAATCTAATAATTCAGACAATTATTTATTTCAAATCTAATATACTACTAATCTTTTGACTCATACTTGCTTAATAGATTACAAAATTGCTAAGACTCCACTTGAGACCAGGGTCAAATATTTATCTATGGAAGGAGCTATCTTGAATGATCTTATTCTATATTAAAAATTGGTTGGAAGAATTATCAATCTAAGAATCACTCAACCAGACATAGCATATGTCTATTTGTAACGTTAGTCAATTCATGGTTACTCTCCATACTAATTTTGTGACAATACTTTATATCCTTTTATATATAAAAAGCATCTTGTTTCATGGTTTTCAATTTTCTATTTAATCCTCACTTATATTATGTGCATTATTCTAAAACTATTTAGACATGTGATTTCACATATAAACATTCTATCATTGATTAAGGGTCTTTTCTAAGAGATTCTCTCATCTTTTAGCATTGTAAGAAATAAATACTAATTTTTCATTTAAATATAAAAGCAAAATACAATACTCTTGTAGACATTATATCTAAATTTGTTTGGTTATGATGATTTTTGTAGGACACGAGGGTTCTTAATCTGAAGCTATGAATATCTACTGTAACATTCAAAGTATCATTTAGATTGCTCATAACGATGTTTTAAAGAGTATACTAACCACATTAAAATTAATTGTCATTTTATCTCACTTTTATACCTTCTATTAATCGGATAGTAGACATCTTTATTAAGACATATCATCTACTGATTTCATGATTAAATTTAATTTAATAAATTCTTTATCAAGACCCAGTATAAATTAATGTATCATACATAAAAGAAATAAAATTATTCATTTCATAACCCTATAAAACACCAACTTCTGACTTGTGAATGCGTTGTTTTTTTTGTTTAAATTCATTTTTCGAAAATTGCATATCATTTCCGTATCGTATGTACAATTAAAAATTTTATGAAACAGTTTGTTATGTTCTAATTTTTTATTTATTTAGGTGATATTAATTTTAAGCATTTATTTGCAGATGTAATCAAACTAAGTCGAATAACTTTAAGTTCAAAAAATTATATTTAAATTCTTTAATTTTCAAAATATCGCTTTTTAACACCAAGTGTTGTATGAAACCACTAACCTAATCATATTGTTTCTTCAAATATGATCATTTTGTGATCAAGTTTTCGAATCATATATTATATCGTATATTAGAAGCTTAATTTTTCTTATTGTGTCATGTATCATATCTTCAAATACGTTGGTTTTATATAATTAATAAACTAATAAAAATTTTCAACTATCATATCATTGCCTTAAAATACTATAAACATCCCTAAAGTTATAAATTTTTTCAAATAATACCCTTTTAACACATCATTATGTTATCTTAAACTATTACAAACATCCCCAAAGCTGTAAAATTTTTCAGATACAACCTTTCAACAAATCATTCTTCAAAAAGTATATATTGGTCCCTATTAATAATTTACTAACACAAACCGATACGTATGTATTGTACAGTCTATACTCTAGATCATATTAATTTTTGATGCATCATAAAATATATATCGTTTTTCATTTATATCACATTATACGATATGCAATGTGTTGTGTACAATACTAATAACCATATTTATGATCACTACAATCACATTCGACATGTACACATGATCATATTCGTATATAAAACACAGCTTTACATATATTAGAAAAACAAACTTTGACAAGTTTCTGTTTACAAAATTTCTTGCTTTTAAGCAACTTGCAGGTCAATCATGTGTGTCAGATTTAGAATGCACAAATATATAAACCAATGAATCTTACCAAAATAAGATGAAGAAACAATACCCCAGATTGAGTAAGAATCAGTATATGCTGATCTAGAATTTCTGGCAGTCTTTGCCTTGGGAGTTCCCAGGGAGGCATAATAAACCACTATCTGTATATGCAACAAAAGAATCATAAGATTTCTAAAACTCAAACCATGTTCCAAGTTTGTATAGCAAATTAGAATATAGAAATAAAATTAAATAGGTTGCTGAAAATCTGTTGAAAGAAAAAGATGCATTCTTCATCTGTCAACTCTAATACAACTGAGTAATTACAAACACCAAGTTTAATGAATTCAAAGCCAAAGAAAGTATTAAACAATCCTCACCAACGCAATGGCACGTGCAGGCTTGCGAAGATGAAGCAGGCATATTTCTTGACTTAAAAGCTCTATGTTGCCAAAACAGTGTTATTTTGCCCTTGTGAATACTCTTTCTCACAGCAGCAGATATAATTGCCTCTACATCACAGTTGCCTTATGAACATTTTTGGTTGATCTCTTCAAACCTCCGAATCTGTAGCTACATCTCCTGAATCGAAACATGAAAGACCCGATGAATCATTCTACATTTCAACTAATGATGTCTGTGTTGCTCAGTTGAATAATCGAAGCAAAGCCCAACAGCCAGTGGAAAATTGGAGAGAATGAAAGAGAGCAGGCAGCAAACCAGAAGCCATGTCCTAAATCAAGCATTTCTAAAATAGAGCTACAAAACACCAAACTCTTAACCAAGCAGTATAGATATTTGCTTTTTTTCATATTTAGTCTAAGAAAAATTTGGAAAAAAAATCAAATCTTAGTGAAATTTAAAAGATGAGTATCATTTGATCAAAATGGACACAGACACTGGACAAGGGTGAAACTCATTACAGAAATTATAAGAAAACAGGTAAAAGAGGAAATAATGAACTTACCTCTAACCTCGATTAGATCTCAATGGCAAATTTACTGAGAGAAGTATCACAACAGATTATTTAAACACACAACGATAAAGCAGTCAGCTTTGCCTACGACCTGAAGCACATGATAATGATCAATTAATATAAATAGTACACAACTACAGAGTAACTTCAAGAGAAACAAAGGATTTGGTCAGCAACCTAATTCCCATACTATAAGGGATGATAAACCAACAGAAGCAGATGAAATTGCACTGCATTGTTGATAAAAACTGCAGGGCAATCCTATAAATTGAATGACAACCTGCAATGAAATAAGCAAAACTAACAGAGAATCCCACAGCAAATTGAAATATAGCCTGTTAATTCATAATTATGATAAACTAAACTGATGCTCATGAGAATAAAATACCACACTCCTTTAATAAGAGAAAATTAGGCTACTACTAGTGCCAGTTAAATCTCATGGCTAGCAACAAAAATTGTACCGAGTCAGCCAATACATCCATAGAAGCTAGGTCCATTGCCATTGGTTTCAAATGCATCTTGAACCATACAAAGAAAAAACTTATGCTAAGCAATAAACCCCTAGAATAAGAATATCAAAGCCAAATTCAACAAGAAGTTTAAAGAAACTAAAGATCTCACCGACCCAGTTCTACTCTAGTGCTCAAAAAATGGTGATTGAATCTTATTTTCAACCAAAAAGATCAACTTTCAGAGTTGACTCAGCAAGAAAATTGCAATAACTTGTTCAAAATTGAGTACCTGAGTGAAGATCATTGAAGATGAGTGCAATTTGAAGCTAACTTAGTGTTTACTCGGTATTCTCTAACATGTACATTAGAAAAATGAAACTGGAAATAAATGTGGAAACAGTTAAAAACAGCATCAATGGCACAAAAGCCCCTTCAACATAAAAGACAAACGACATTTAGCAAATTGGTCCCACAGAAACTATGCCCATCATATAAGAGTAGGGCTCATGTTAGAATAATATCTAATATTAGCTTAGAATTGACTGAATGCAAGAAATAATAAGTAGTTTGCAAGGGACGAGAGAAACCAAAACAGCAAAGTTCAATGAATTGGTAACATGTAGACCATGTGTAAACCATGTGAGACATAGAAAATAGTAGAAAAGGCTTTATATTTTATCGTATATTGTAGTGTGTGAAAAACACATAATCTAATAAACTAGTCAGAATTGGCTACCAACATATTTCTCTCACTTCTCATGTCCTATCCAAACCATTATTAGAATTAAACTGCCAACAGAGCATATCTGGGACTGTCTCCAATAGATGAAATTAAAGAGAGACCCAAATTTTGGCAACAAGCTTATCCTTACAATAATAAAATTCTTCAATGTCTCATTATGATGGCTATATTTTAGTATTTGCATAATCTGAATTTCTGAACTCTAAGCTCAGCACATATTTTAGTTAAATAAGTTCTCACTTGAAGCTTTTACAAAGGGATAGAAATTGTAAACTACCTGATGGTTAGCAGCTGCAAACCATGAAAAATCTTTAGTGTGGCTGAAGAAGGGTGTGCATAAGCCCCAACAATTCCCTAGGAAATGCCTTACCCACTATACAACAAAATATATACTCTGATCATAAAAAGAGAAGTTCTCTTTGCCTGTGAAATGTTTACCCCAAAAGCCTATCCATTGATTTGTAACAAAGCTTCCCTGTTTCATACATCATATCAAGCACCATATGGGCTTCAGGCAATTGTTTTTCTTCGCATAGGATGTAAAGCAACCTTGTAACAATATGGACGAGGTACATAACCATGGGCAATCATTTCTTCAAACATTTTGAAGGCAGGAATGCTCAAACAGCTAGAACAAAGAAACTCCAGTATATATTCATAAGAAGCCTTACATGGGAAGAATCCCCTCTTATGCATCGTATATAATATTGACAACGCATCAGGCAATCGACCAGCCTGGCAAAGACCTTTTAGTAAAGTTTTATATGTGATTCTATCAGGAGCACAACCATCTGCATTCATCTTATTGAACAATCTGATAGCACAATCAATTTCACCAGCTCTGATATGCCCATCAATGAGAATAGTATAAGTCACCTGATTGGGGGATACACCTTCCCTTCGCATCATCTCCAAATGATCGTGTGCGTCCTGAATCCTACCCATCCCACAGAATCCAGAAATTATACAATTATAGAGGTACAAGTTTGGTATAAACTGAATTTCTTTAACTTTCTTCATGAGCTTCAGTGCAAAAGATTTCATTCCTTCAGGAGAATCAACACAAACTTTTAAAGTGTTTTTCCTCAGGGGTAAAGTTCTCTGATGGAGTAACTCAAACAACCTTTCCCTTGCATTATCAAATCCTCTGTCAACAGTAAACAATCTTTTTCTACCAGTCATATGTCTACAAACACCACTGACCAAAGTAATACACAAGCTCAAATCACTTCCTATCTGGTTTTTATCCATCAAATCAACTAGTCTAAAGGCAAATTCAAACTCCCCGCTCCTTAAAAAATGATCGATAAGAGAGGTATAGAGCACAACATTTGGTATAAGCCCATCTCCTAACATCCTATCAAGGTACATGCATCCCTTGTCTATCATACCTTTCTTCACTAATCCACTGATCAGGGAAGTGTAAGAATAAGAACTTGGTTGAATTGAACTCTCTATCATTTTCTCAAACAATTGGCAAGCTTCAAGAGCTTTTCCATTTTTAGAGTATCCATTGATCATTGTCATATAGACAACCTCATCAGGATCCACACCTGCCTCCAGCATTCTCTTGAACATATCTTCTGCTTCGAAAATCTTTTTTTCGCTGAAAAGACAACGTATTATTCTATCATAGATAGAAACACCAGGCTTCACTCCTCTCATATCCATTTGGTCCAAAACATCACAGGCTGAAGCTATATCTCCCTGTTTACAGTATTCACATACCATTATCAAATAAGTAACCGTATCTGGAGCTGTACCAGAGTCTTGCATAAGTTCAATTAAGGAATTGGCATCCTGAAAAAGTCCCTCCTGGCAAAGGCACTTGATCAAAGAGTTATAAGTAAAAAGCAAAGGTCTGCATCCAAGACTAGCTAATTTATCCATGCAAAGGAAAGCACAATCTGATTCTCCAGCCTCACACAAGGCACTGATATAGATACCAAATATCACATTAGCAAGATTCGGGTTGATTTTTACAATTTCTCCAATCAGAAACTCAATTTCTTTCTTCAAATCCCCAGTAGCATTTAGAGTAGTGGAGGTTGAGAGAGCCAGAGGATCAATACCACATCCATTCTTGGCAATTGCCTGCAACACCATGAGAGCAAGCTGAAGTTCTTGACCCTTAGGACACTTCTTCATGAGGATAAAGGATAGAACATGGTCAGGAACAACCCCGTTTTCCAGCATGCTTTTGTACAATTCATCTATCTCCATCAGCCTATTCTCCTTGTATAAAGAAGCAATCAAATCTGTATAACAGTGCACATTGGGAGCTACACTTTGACTTACCATGTTATTTAAAAGCATCAAAGCACAATCTACATTCCGATCCCTGCAATAATTACTAATCATAATATGATAAGTCACCACATCTGGCTGCAATCCCCACTCCATCATTTGGTTGAATAATACCCACCCTTTATTAAACAAACCCATAGTAAAAAAGCCATTAATTAAAGTGTTATAAGAATAATTATCTGGCTCACAACCGGTCTTGAGCATTCTAAAAAAAACTCGCATTGCCATTTTCATCTTCTTATCCTTACTATACGCATTCATCAAAGATGTATACATCATCTTATTTACAAAGAAGCCCTGTGACTCCATTTCTTCAAACAATGACTCAGCCTCCAGAGCCCACCCTCTTTTACAAAGACCATAAAACAGAGACTTATATAAATGAAGACTAGGTGTCAATCCTGCTCTCTTACGCATTAGATCAAACGAATCCATGGCTTCTTTTAAATACCCTTGATAACACAACCCATCAATCAAGATATTATAAGAAGAAAAACACATGTTTATGCCAGCCTCATGAATCCTAACAAAATAATGAAAAGCCTCCAAAAATTTTTCTTGCACATATAACTCTCTAAGAATAGCATCACAAGCAGGTTTAACAGGAACAGAACCCATCGAAAAAATTCTATCAAAATGCTTCATTGCATCTTCTAATTCGCCTATCTCACAGTAACAACCAACCATATAATTCAAAAAAGCTGGGTCAGGATCAATACCTGCAGCAACAATATTGTGACAATAAAGCGACTGCGCCAATTGGTATTCACCAGATTGTACCAATTTCTTTACGATAGCACCATAGCTACCCATATCAAGGTTCATGCCACGAACAATGGAAAAATTAACAATTGAAACGGCATCAGAAACAGAGGCAGCATTAGCAATGATGCGGCGAATCACTTTTTGGGCTGATGGTACTAACCCACGTTTAATTAATTGTTCTGCTAATGAGAGACAAAGTGATTTATGGTCATTGGAGGTTGATTGTGAAACTTCTGAGGGCTCCAGTTGAATTGTACATGTGCTTATTCTTCTTCTCCTGCTTTTCAACCAGTTGTAAGATAAACTAGTTCGTTTTGTAACCATTTTTGTCTTATAGAAGAAGAAATTTTGAATATTGAGAGAAAAAATGAAGGAGTTGCGCCGTCGGGTTGGTGACGGGGCGAAAACTGAACTGGCTAAAACCCTTACCGAGTGGGTTGTGTTCGGTTCTAAACCCTGACGCTGACTCTTAATGGAACTGGTTTCAATACAGGGTTTTAAGTTTTAGGGTTGTTATTTTATAAAGCAATTTTTAAAATATGAAAATTAAGAATATTTACAAAAATGTATTCCGTATGGTTAAAAAACTAAAATATGAAATTTATTATATTATTGACCAACAAAATTCTTAAAAAATATATCACTTATTTTCTTTATCTTAAAAACTCGTCTTAAATATATATATATATATATATATATGTTTTAAGTTTTAGGGTTGTTATTTTATAAAGCAATTTTTAAAATATTAAAATGATTTTTAAAATATGAAAATTAAGAATATTTACAAAAATGTATTCCGTATGGTTAAAAACTAAAATACAGAAATTTATTATATTATTGACCACGGAATTCTTAAAAATATATCACTTTCTTTTATCTTAAAACTGGCTTTAAATATATATATATATATATATATATATATATTTTTGTAAGTTATATTAAATTTTTAATTTTAAAATGAAAATTTTTTAGGAAAAGAGGATAGAAGATATATAAATGAGTAGATGATATTTTTAATCAAATCATTAATTTTTATATAAAATATACAGGTGCCTTTTTTTTTTTTTCATTTTTTCGAATTTTTTTTTCAAATTTTTGCTCGAGTTTGACTCGATATAAAGGGATTCAATCTCAAACTCGACGAGTTTTAATGATTGTTAAACTTTTGGTGTTTTGATGATAATTAAAATATGTTAAAATTTAAAATGACTCTTTTACCCTTGTATAAATATATTTCATGACCAAAAATAACAAGTTATTTGTTTTGCAGTAAATCCCAAACACATGACTATGTGTGTTAGACGCATGATCGTGCTTAATTTTTTGGCACTTGTGTGTGTTGAGACATGACACCTTAAGGGGTTCTCGTGCTATGGTTTGTGATATAAAGTATTATGGATTTGGTATGGCACAACCATGTAATACATATACATGCATGAGTATATGAAGATTAATGTCATACACAACTATGCACTTAATGCACATGACCATGTTATGCATAAAGGTTGGTCAATACAAGCATATGAGTCGTACAAGAGTTTAATGTGTAGCCAAAGTTAAGATAGTCAACTTTCATTGCCCACAAGACCATGCTCATAAAGGACACACACTCATGTGTCAAGGAAGATGAAGAGGCGCAAAAGGTGAAACGCTACATGACCAATTGATCCCATGTTATACAGTCATGCTGGTTCAACAAAGTCAATCTTGTTTGAAATATGACCGTGTATTAGAGACACATGCTTGTACACAAGCAAAAATTTATTTGTGTGTGTTCTTATATGGATTCTCATGCGACTACCAATGCAAACTCTTAATCTTTAAGAAATTTTCAAGTTATGAAAACATATGACCATGTGCAGGGAACAAATGACCGTGTGCAATTGGTTGGGTTAGTAAATTAGACTGTTAAATGCCTACTCGAGGTAATACATAATGGAAGCACAAATGTGCACTTAATGCACACATTTGTACATCTATGATATAATTTATTGTAGGTAAAATTGTTTAACAAGCAATGGATATTTTAACTAAAATGGCTCATTTTTCATTTTAAGCAAGTAAAATCACATATAAAGAAGTTCATTTGAAGATTAGAAGGTTAGAGAATACACTGCATTAGAGCTTTCATTTTTTTTTTTCTCTCGTCTTTCTTACTCATCTCTCTCTAAGCTCACACTTGTTATTATTTGAGAAAAACTTTATGTTCTAAACTTGTGATACCTTATAAAGGCATCAAACACTTTCAATCTTTGTATTTTTTTTCTCTTAGGCAAAATCTTAGATCAACTACTGTAAAATGAAGTAATCTCAATGCAAACTAGTGTAATCTTGCATAGATTATAGTAGAAACTTCAAATTGGTTGCTTAAAAAAATGGACGTAGGAGGCTTGAGTCAAAGAGCTTCAAACCACTATAAATCTTTGAGCATTGCTTATTTTTACTCACTTGTTTGATTATTATTTGGATGATTGCATATTCATATATATATATATATATATATATATTAATTGGTATTAGAGTTTGGATTTTTGTTTTATAAAATTTTATTAAAATGTGATAGCCTTAAGCTTATAATTTTGATGATTAAACACTCACAATTTGACCCTAAAAATCCAACCAAAAATATCTACCAATATCATGCATTTTCATGCAAGAATTTACCCTAAAATCAACTAAATTCGTGCTCCACAATATTCAATCTCCATTACAATATCAAACCACAATAAATACTCTAATATATCCAACATCAATCAACACACAACCAAATAAGAAAGGTAAAAGTATTGAAGCTCAGAACACAACTCAAATAATCTCAACTTAGATAAAAATTACAAGAGACATGAATATCAAACCTAGAGGATTTCTCTACCAACTTGACTGAAAAACCACCATCATATTTATCTTGCTCAAATTTGGATAAAAATTGCAAGAAAATGAACATCAAGTATAAAAGATGATTCTACCAACCTATGGGTGAATCAAGAATAAAGGAAATGAGAAACAAGTTTAAAGGATTCCCTTCACCCATTTGAATCTAATTTTACCATTTAGATTCTTTCACCACCAACATCCTCTTGCTAGAAAGATCGGATAAAGGATATATAAATTCACATAAGCCACCAAAGCTTTATGGAACCAAAGACAAAGCTCTCTAAATTTTCATTTCATCAAAATCTCTTTACGAAAGTGTTTAGATGCCTTTATAGGTAAATACAAACTATGGTTAAAAACAAACCCTAGTTAACTTAAAACTATAATATAAATTATATCTATGATAAATGAAATGAAAAAATAACCAAGTAACGAAATATTAAAACACCTTAATGAAAGTAAAACATATACCAAATACTAATAAAGTACATTCATGCTTCCTTAGTCTTCACATAAAGTCTTCTTGCATGGGAAGGCCTTTGTGCTTGATCTTTACCTTGATGAATTGGTCCTTGCATTAAAAGTTATTTGTACCCAAATAATTTTGAAGAACCCAAGGATTTCATTGCAAGTTGATTAGAGAAGCTTAGAATGAAGTGTGCATGCTTGGGAACCTTGGAAATGCATGGGAGAATCATGGAATTTTGGGTGGTTGGCACTATAGTAGGCTTTTAGGTGTTGTAGCACCATGATAAAGCTTTTTGGGTAGAAGTTAGGTGCTAAAACGCCATATCGTAGCCCATAGGCAAGGCAGAAAAACTATTTTGTCTTTCCAGATTCTGTTCTTGCTTGTCTTTCACCTAATTTGACTCATATTTTTTTTTCTTAGCTTTGTATGAAGTCATTTGATGAATTAAGGGTGTGTGAACTTAAAAATGCCTCCTCAAGTCCACCCTTAAAAGATGTCTAAAATATCATTTTTTTCTAATTTTTGTAAAACATACATATTCAACCTGAAAGTCTAAAAAACATGAAAAATCATTTTTCATACTTTTACTTAGAAATCGTTTTATTTGGCATGTCATATTATGAAAGTGCAATAAATATTATTTACTTTATTTTTCCTTAATTTTCTTTCAATTATCCCTTGCATTTTCCTCTTATTTCAACATTCAGGTTGCTATTCAAGATTATAAATATCAAATCTACATGAGCCTGACCTAATTTTCAAGTACATGTGGAAATGACGTGTCTTACATTTGTGACTCACCATCTCACAATTGTGATTTCAGGTGACAATTCATGACTGCCACACTTAGTTGTGTCGGTACATCCATACAGATGCATAATTATGACACTATAGATGACACGTGTACAAGTATGCATCTCTTGTATATACAGGCATACACGATGATCTACTTCGAAAGATCTCAACTAAATAACTAGCAATTATTACCAAATCATAACCAATCCGTAACATTTATCACAATTAACTCACTCATGGAAAATATACATCAAAATACATAACAAATCATAGTAACATGTTTAGGATTCATTCTCAACACATATCATCATTTCAACATTTTTATCACCATAAAGCATATTTATTACCTCAATTTTCAAATCAACAACATTGTTTCCATGTGAGTTATGTTTTGATTTAATAAAAAATTATGTTAAAATATGTAATTTGTTCTTGCAGAATTGAGTTATGACAAAAAGGACCAAAGGTTATTTAATTTGCAGATTTGGCTAAGCACATGACCATATCTATCTTGACAGCACAACCATGAAAGTCTTATATATATGGAACACACGAGTCAATTAGTTGTGTAGACATCCATGTAATAAGATGTAAAGATGCATGGTCGTTAAACTTTCAAGTGCATAATTGTGTGTCATAAAAGTGAAGATGCAAAACCAAGGTTCTCATACATATCTGATCGTGTGGAAACTAAACGTAAAAACTTGGACACCTTTATAGAGATCATACATTCTCATGTAAGAGATAATTTTTGATCATATGATGTTCATGAGTGGTATCGTATACAAGATCATATGGCCTTTTAAAAATTTGAAGAATTAAGAATATGAAGGCATACAACCGTATGTGTAAAACGCATGCCCTTATTAGGTTGGCATGATAGAAAGAAGTTAACCATTGGACTATATATATTGATAGGAGCATGATCATGCATCTTCCCAAATTTCACTCCAACAACTTTTAAAGGTGATAATAATATTTGTTATTACTCCAAACAAAGTGACAACAACACTATTTATTAACCACTAAAAATGCCATCATTATTATTATTATAATCAATATATTTGTGTGTGATTGTGTGCACACGGAAAGGGAAAATGATTGATGCCCTTCCATTCATCTTTTACATTTGTATAATCCTAACCAATCAGTAATTAATCTGTTTTTTTTTACTTACAAGTATTCTTAAAAAGGAAAAGTTCAATCTTTTTCAGGTTTTTCAAATCCATCTATGGTGGTAGAAAATGTGCTTTTATGACAAATTAAAAATGGGACAAATTTTGAAAGCCCTAAAGTCCACTATATACATAAACTCAACCATTGTTGTGTTGAAGTTAGAATTTGATTTTCTAGGGCTAGTGCATGTATATAAAGTTTCATGCCAAGTTCATAAAGCACAAAGCTTTCTACATGTGATGATATCCTGAACCCGAATGGCCATTGGGGCTGGTCTTCATCTTTTTCATTCTTTTGTTCATAAATAATTTAGGCATTGATCAGTGCTGGTAGACTCTCTCCTTCGTTTCTGTACACAAAATGATTATGTATAATTAATATCTCTATCACATATGGCCTTCCTGTATTCATACTCTGCTTGAGTATTGTATACTTCTGGCAGGTGGTACAGTATACCTTTTAGATATTTATATTTTTTTTAATTCCTTTATTACCCCCTTGAGATAATTTCTATAAAATTAGTCCTCCCACGGCTCATTAATTTAACTTAATTTAACATCTAAACCAATAGTCTTGAACAAGGGCATTTCCGTCCACGTGGATCAATCTCATTCGAATAATAAGAGGCTTAAAACTTCTCCGCATTGTAGGGGTATAGTGTGAACCCAGAGGAATTGCCATCATGAGTTTAAAATTAGACATCAAAAGTGGGGCCCAAGGAGTTTTGGAGAAGCCGCATTCCTATTGGTTGCGGGGAAGTTCAGCCATCTAATTGGTGCCACGTCAGACGTGACAGAGTTAAGTTTTGGCCCGAAACACTTGATGGCTTGAAGCGAGCCGTCATGATTGATTATCACCCCCCTCATAAAGTGCATATTTGTAATTAACATGTTTAACGAATTTAGTTGCACAAGGAAGGACCCGATGATTTCATGTTTCGCGGTTGTATAGGTGCTATGGATTTACTCACGTGCGCTTAAATTAAATCCACCAATGGTTTTATGTTGTTGTCCAATCACAGTAAATCGATCTTTGATATAACGGATGAGACACGTCTCATGCGTTAAACAGTAGGGCCCACAAGTGGGACCCCTCTGAAACCGCCTAGTGCGACCCACAGTCAGTCTAGTGGGATCCGCCTGAGACCAAAAGAGGGACCCACAAGCACAACTCAGCGAAAGCCTTAACCACAATAAGTTGAGAGTCTAATGATAGTGGCTAGCCCATGCCGGACCGCAAGCCGCCACGTACAGAGAAGCAGGGGCATCATTGCTTCTTTTCCCCTCACTGGGACCCGCATTCCACCCTACTCACCCAGTCACCGGTGTCTTTTGTTTTTCAGCTCAGCTGCAATTGAAAAAGATAAGCCGGCTTCAACACGACTCTTGTAATTCTTATTTGGAGGACTGTCGATTTCCGAAAATCATTGGTCGGTTTGTGGGGCCCACCTTATCAGAGTTCCCACATACGAAATTCATGTTTCCTTAAAACTATTTTTAATTACATTTTCTTTTTTTAATGGATGACGGAAAGACTAACCATAGGATTATTTTTTTTCCGAGTTCCAGAATTGCCCATTGAAATCGGGACGGAACGGGATGAAACTGTGGGCTGTTGGGACGGGGCTTGAGCTCCGTAACAACACGACTGAATTTAGAAAGATGCATACAGAAAAATGTTACCATCATGGCTGTTAGGAGTGGATGAAAACGTATCAGTCACGAGCCATAGAGTAATAGTATTTTGAATATGCTTATCACAAATATGGCTTCAAATTATGTGTTGAACCAGGGCAACGAGAATTTTTCTCTCTACATGAACTCTTTTGTTCGAACTTTGTTCTATAAGGATCAAATGAATAAGGGATTTAATTTTCTATATATGCATGGACGACACTTAAAGTCCATCATATATCAAAGTACAATTGGCATGAATAAGAAAATCTGTTGAAAGAAGGAAGAAGAATGTGTGAAAAGAGAAACTAGTTATTATTATTATTAAGGATGTAATATATACATAATATTTTTCCATTCTTAGCAGGACACTATTCACACTATTTCCCAATATATAAACCAATCCCAAAAGTAATATATCCTAATAATTTGATAAGTATTTATTTCCTTTTATTCATAGCGTATCGCATGCTCAGAAAGCTCAAGAATTGCATATTATTGGGGTATCTGAGTTTGATGAATCGAATAATCCAGTAACATCGAGCATTATTCGCAGTAATTACAATAACGAAATATGCTTAATCCCCAGATAAAAAGAGGTAGCCAATTCAATGGAAGCAAACATCCATGAGAAACTGGGCCACTCCGAACATCATGATATTGATTATAATATTACAGTTGAAACTTGAAACAAATGGTAGGGACGAGGGAGGAAGTCTTGGATAGTAGCAGTGGCCACCATGCCCCTCTCTCTCTCTCTCTCTCTCTCTCTCTCTGAGTTTAAGTTACTTTTTGGCTGGTGGCTGTCCCATTACGTCACTACCAATATCACCAATGCTTAATTTATTCCCCCTTCTTGGGGTCTTCTGGAGACTTAAAGATTGGTGATTGGCCTGTGGCGTTAGTTAATTCCTCTCACTTCTCCCTTTGCTTTTTTCTCTAATTCATTTACATATACTGTACAAAATTTAGAGACAAATCTGCCACTCTCAGTCATCTCTCTCTTCTTCATTCATTCATTCATTCTTCTTCTTCTTCTTCCTCAACTCTTTTATTGTTTGTGTCTCTATCAGTTGCGGGTAGACTTGGCAGTAGAAATAGCTCCCATTCTCTCTGTGTCAGCTTGTTTTGCGCCACCTTTTTTCCCGCCACCCTAAGCTTGTGCATCAATTTAGCTCAAACCGATAGTGAGAGACAATGACAGTATATGATATTGATATAAATATGGTATTAAGCTAGCTACTAAGTTTAATTCTAAATTTTTCATCATTAGGGCTTTCTCTGTCTTCTGGTTTGGTTTTCTTATTTAACCCTATCGGTTCGTCATTCTTCCATTCCTTGCAGCCTTTCCTTTTCCAAGTTTATTTCTCTCCTCGGGATCTGATCCAACAACTAGAAACTTTTGAGAGTGCCAAAAACAGTTGGGGTCGATTCCCGAGGTTACATATAAACATAGTTATACTTTGCACCTTGTTGTCTTGCTGCTTGTCTCACTGAGGAACAGTCAATTTATCGATATATTTTTGGAGAAAAGAAGGTTTGATTCTTGGAAGAAGATTCAATCAACCCAGATCTGTGGATTACAAGAGCTAGAGATCTTGGTTGCTTGACTTCATTTGTGAGCTTTCTCTTTCTCTCTCTTATCGATCTTCATTTTCTTTTTAGTTACGATATACATACTTTTGTTTGCTACTTTCTTATGTATTAGATCTTTATGTTTTTGAACCTTGATAAAAAGTATCAATGAAACGCAGATATTCATTGCAACTCACATTTTAAATTTATTTTTATGATCTAATTTTATTCGTCCTTTACCACTTTTCTATTTATTTTTGGCCATCCCTTCGAGGTCCAAACTCTTTAGATTTTCTATAAGTTAATGCATAAGAAAAAATATATATCAGATGATCTTCTGGCCGCGTATCCAGTTTTTGCCACAAATCTTCTGAGTCTTTGTTCACAAATCTGCTACTTTTCAAACAGAAAACTTTACCTGTTCCACTTTAACCTCAGATTGTGCATATTATCATATCACAAGTAATCTCTGCTGCATATGAAATCAGGCTTTTATAAAATACACAACGTTTTTTTTAATATAACAGGAATAAGAGAAGCATTATCGATAATTAAATGAGGAGAAAGCTACCTTGGCTATACGGATATGGATATTTCCTCTAATTTGGTACCTAAAGAACTTTTTATAGGACTATGAGAGGACAAATATCATAGGCTTTTTTTTCTTTTTGTCACAATGTTATAGAATCAATTATACTTCCTTCTAATGTCATAGATATAGTTATCAAGATAAGAATACTGATTTCATCTGTTTGTTAATGATGCGCATTAATTTGCAAGAGATATGGTTATTCATTTTGTATGTTCTCTTCACTCTCCCTATATAAACAGAAAAAACAAGAAATAGTTTATATACTCATTACATTTTGTCAAGAATATATATGCATAAATTAAAACAGAAAGATGATTTTGTTTACTTGTCTTGATTGCATTTTTTATGAGCGAAGCTGTGAAGCACTGACCCATAATTTCTTTTCGCCTATATCTATGACAATGATAAATGTAGCTTCTCCTTATTCCTTATATATCGAAAATCTAGTCTTGCCTTTCTTCGCTTCTTTTTTTTTTTTTTTTTCTTTTTTAAGGTAAATATTTTTTATTAATTTCCTGTTTCATTGTTATAGTAATCGCTTAGTGATTTTTGTATATGTTATACATCATGTATCTTCACAAAATTTAGAATCAATTTGGAAACTTGTTTCCTAACTTGAAGCTTTGGTGCAAATAGCAGGAAACATTGAACTTAGGGCTGACATTTATGCATTTAATTTGACATTATATAAAAAATATTTTGGGAAACTCAAGATGTTGCAAAGCTTTTTTTAGTTAAATTTGTAAAACAGATTAATTTTATGTTATTGATCAATTTAAATTCTCTCAAACCATTAGTTATATTGGATTAATTGTTAGGGATTTGTATCCCAAACTCATAAAAAAATATTTGTGTTTCAATATCATGTCACATCACATTAAGGGGTCAATTATCAACTAATATTTTTCATTTCCAAGACTAAATCATGCATACATTCATAGTTTAGAAACACTCATCGACAAAATTATATTTATGAATAATAACTATTAATTTTATATACTAATAATATAATATCATGTGATTGGTTTATGATAAATTAAAGATAAAGTAATATTAAATCATATATTAATTCATATAATTTTATCCTAAGAAAATAAATGGCACGGAATTATAAAACTTTAATTTTGGCTGATATATACGTGTCCTTCCCAAACAACATTAGATCAGTTCATCTACTTTTTCCTTATGAGTCTCCTTTATATTAATTCTACTAGATATTTGAATGGTTTGATATTACTGAATTTTTTAGCGTATAGTAATGTGCCTCTACAATCTAGGGTTTATTTATTATATGGAAAAAAATGGTCTAACTAAAATATTTTTCATGGTACACCTAATTCTCTGCCTTCATTTGGAATCGACAAACAAAAAGATAAAAGCACTTTCTTAAATGGTTTGCCATATATTTTATTTGAAGGATAAAAAGAAAAAATTGTATCATGTGATCCATATCTCATCCGCTTATCTGAAACTAAAAAAAAAAAATGTAGAAAATGGTGATCACTGTGTTGTCCTCGTTGAATTATTGGTGGAAGAAAGATAAATATTACATGGATGAATTATTTCATTTTGCATGGTATGTTAAACTGCATGTATCCCCTATCAATTATATACAAAGAAGAAGGTTGTATCATTTTGTATATACATTTGAAATGGGCATTGAAACTAAAATGAGCTGATTGAGTTTTTTGAACGGACTGATGGATTCAGGTATCGATCTAGAAGGGAAAATATGAATACTTTTTCACATGTTCCCCCTGGCTTTCGGTTCCATCCAACCGATGAAGAACTTGTTGATTATTACCTTCGGAAAAAGGTCAATGCAAGAAAGATTGACCTAGATGTCATTAAAGATGTGGAACTCTATAAAATTGAGCCATGGGATCTTCAAGGTATATGGATATAAGCATTTCTTTAACTAGTTCAGAATTTCAATCTTGAACCTTTTTTATGGCCGTGTGTTTTCAAAATGTGAACAGACCTTTGCAGGATAGGATCAGAAGAGCAAAATGAATGGTACTTTTTTAGCCATAAAGATAAGAAGTATCCAACTGGAACTCGAACAAATAGAGCCACTGCAGCTGGATTCTGGAAAGCAACTGGTAGAGACAAGGCTATTTATTCTAAGCATGACTTGATTGGAATGAGGAAGACCTTGGTCTTTTATAAAGGTCGTGCTCCAAATGGACAAAAGTCAGATTGGATCATGCACGAGTACCGCCTTGAAACAGACGAAAGTGGAACTCCACAGGCAAGCCTTTACACCCATTAATAACTTCAGTCTTTAAATATTCTTTATAAAAAGCCAATGCAACACTCTTACAACAATATGTCAACTAAATGGAAGAAACGCAAAGGGAAGTTTTCTTACTAAGCTTTTAAATAATGATTCCACCAAAGCTTAATTACGTGAGTAAAGATAGTTTCTTGGCAATTTTCTACCAGTTTGGTTTACCAAAGTTTAATCTTTTTGTGTAAAACTTAGATAATTCAATAATTTTGAGTACAATTAAGGCTGATGAAATATTTGTGTAATTAAAAACAGGAAGAAGGTTGGGTAGTGTGTAGGGTGTTCAAAAAGAGAATGACTACCATGCGTAAAATGAATGAGCATGGATCTCCCTGCTGGTATGAAGATCAAGTCTCATTCTTGCAAGACTTCGATTCACCGAAGCAAAATTCCCAGCCCAATTTGGCTTACCACCTCTCCTATGCCTGCAAGAAAGAGCTAGATTTGCAGTACCAAGTTCCCCATGAACACTTTCTCCAGCTTCCACTTTTAGAGAGCCCAAAGCTAATGCAAATAACTGGAAATATAAACTGCAGTTCAATGGCTGCCTACGGACTGGAGATAAACCATGCAAACGCTTTGCAGTCCTCATCACTTGCACGAGAAGAACATATCCAGCAACCCCAGGACCAAAATTTGCATCCATTCTATGGCAGAGACAACAACGAGCTTGCGGTGGATCAAGTCACAGATTGGCGAGTTCTGGACAAGTTCGTTGCTTCCCAGCTCAGCCAAGTTGATGTTCCTGAAGAAAATAGCTACTCAAATAATATTCTGGTGAGACACTTGAACAAGAAAGATATGCTGCCGGAGAATCCCTCTACCTCAACCTCCAGTTGTCAAATTGACCAATGGAAGTGACAACTTAATGTTCATAACCATGAGACAATATGCACTGATTATAGGTTATTCAATGCTGAGGTAAAGGGAAGTGATTATATAATCTAAATTCCTGTACATAATAAAATTAAATAATATATCTTTGGTTAACTCTTGAGCTTCTAGCTCTTCTCCTAATGTTTAAGTTAATATCACCGAAACTCTAGAAGCGAGTGTTAAGTTCTTGTAAGATGTGAAGGTGAAGCAGCATTTGTTTGCTTGTAAAGGTCTTCTGTGTAGCTTATATTTTTCTATCAGCCATATGTGCTGTTTATTATTAATGTTTATGGAATCGACTTGGAGGTCGATTTCAGGTATATTTGTATGTTCAATATGTTGTTTGAATCGTAGATTTACAATTGCCTCTATTAAATCTTTGCCTCGATAGTGGATTTCTTATTTCCTCTTACTTTGCCTATTTGAGATCATATAAGATGGCATTAATTTGAAATATTCTTTTTGGAAATTTATATAGAATAATAATCATATATGTTAGGAACAAATGCGTTAAAAATCTAATGTGATTTTTGTATAAGGAGATTTCCCCGAGTTTGTGAAGGCTTAGAATATATTTTGTGGAACCATATAATTATTATCTTTGTATATAAAATTTTATCCAAAATATTCAAATGGCACATGCGCTTTGCAAAACGAATTGTAAAAAAGTAGATGAATGATAATGTACTGAATGCTTTGTTGGTAAGTTTGGCAAAGAGACATGAAATGTGCACTATATTCTTTTTCAATCTTAGATGACACTCAATTGATTCAATCAAGCTATTTGGGATTCGGGCACAACACTAATTAATTAGCACAACAACAAGATAGATTTTAGTACTTGGGCATCATTAAGTTTGATTTCTTTAGTAGTTTCGAAGTTAATTTTCCCATCCATCAAGTCTTCATGATCAAGGTTATTAAAAACACTCTCAAGAGAACCATTTTTTTTTTTAATAATAGGGTGTATGCATGTTCAAATATTTTTTTGCAAGATTTTGATTAAATTTTATAAACTATTATTAATGAGAGTTAGCATATATATGTAGATACAAATATGAGTATATAAGATATATTTTTTTAAGAAAAGCAAATTTTGAGCTTAATTAGGTATAGCCATTCAATAAGGGATATTGTTATTTACGTATGCATGATGCAAAGATGCATGAAAATTAACAAAGCTATCTCAGAGGTATTACACAGAAGATCAACAGTGCTTAACGAATTCAGCTATGCAGGAAGACACTGTAATTTCCTTGCGTTGCAAGCAGCCAGTCATTTTCTAAACTGAGATTAAAGTGCAGACGACGTTTGTGTAGAGAGAATTAGGCTAACGGGGACAGGAATTTGTGCGATAAAGTTCTAGTCAACATCAGCTCTTTTAGCTTTCGTGAACCATTTGATATAGGAGAGGACTTTCGTCATTTATGAAGTAACCAGAATAATAACATATTCTATTTTAAAGGGGATTATCTTGTACCTTTTCGAGCTTTACAAATGGGACCCCAAAATAATAACAATAAGAAGAAGAAGAAGAAGAAGAAGAAGAAGATCTAAACATGACAACTACTATATTGATATCAAATGTGAATAAAAGAATTTTAGTAAATGTATATCATACATATACCTCTACCAAGACAGCAAAAAGGGGACTGAAAATAGGCATAAAAGGAAGACTCATTTTCTTAAAACGAACTAAACCTTATGAAGTTCCACCATTGAAACGGAAGAAAGCCATGCTGGTTCAAAATCATCACCTTAAAGAGAATGAGGAAATCCATAACCCAAAATAATAATAATAATATTAAATTAACGGCCCTCCATATCAGTAGTTTTTATGGTTATTGAAGCTTTTATTTATTTTCTTTTTACTGCATGAGCACTTGCCATGCCAAAAGAGGATTAACAACTTCTTACTGCAATCATGCAAACAAAGAGGGATAGTTCATGAAATGCAAACAATATTTAAAATTGGCAACCTAAATGAGACCATATTTAAGTAATTTATTACCTACCTTAAAGAGAGCGTACCAGATTTGTTGATCGATAGGTTCAGATGCAGGCAAGAGTACGTACTTGGTGAAGTGGAAGACCCGAAGATTCTGACGCATGCGCATTTTAAGCTAGAATAAAAGATTAATCATCTAGCAAGTAGCAACCGAGAGAAACCTTAAGAATTGGACCTTAGTTTCAAACATTCACTAATGTTATATATATATATATATATATATATGGGGATAGAGATCATTTACTTGGGATGAAGTCAGGCCTCTGGTTGTAACTTTTAAGCAAATGGGACTGTTTTCAACGACATATTCATTGTGCGTAGGGCTCTCAATCTCATGAATGGTATGTCACATAATTCTGAAGAGACAGTTGAAGAACATAAAAATGGAATCCTAAGAAAGGAAAAAGCTAATCTTGTAGTCAGTGCTCATCTCTGACAAACTTTGACGCGTGGATTCCTTTCTTTTGATTAGGGGTTCGAGAGGGAGAGAGACTGCTGCTTTGTGAAGTCAAAGATACCAGCAGCAGGCATGAAATCAATGAAGAAGCGCATGCCAGTGAGGGGGTGACTGAATAATTAGGGTTTTATAAAATGTTGTTTGTAGTAGAAGGTAACATGATATATTCACATTCTCAACGAGTCCATGTGACTGCAATTATTTCCTTCTCACCCATAAATATTATCCATCATTTTCCAGTCCACCGTTCTTTATTACCCTATTACATTCTGGTCAAATTCAAAACCCAGCTGGTTGACATTAGAATAATCATTTATATAGCGTTCACAAGTCAATAAAGTTATACTTTATGCGATACATACTAAGAATACTCTTATTTTTTATTTGGGTT
The DNA here is from genome assembly GCA_026122585.1 of Anacardium occidentale. NCBI lineage: Eukaryota > Viridiplantae > Streptophyta > Magnoliopsida > Sapindales > Anacardiaceae > Anacardium > Anacardium occidentale. The sequence goes on from JAJEJH010000499.1 coordinate 542,470, forward strand.
AAACATGGAATTATCAACGTTTTAAGTAATCTTACATGAAAGTTTCATATTTAATAAACTCCAAAGGCCTTGTAAATGTCTTCAATGAGTTTTTGGCTTTTTAGGGTTTAGGGTTTATTGACCCATTGATGGATAGAATATTTTACCTTCATGTACTTAATTCAGAGTCTATATAGAGAACAAAATGCACAGTAAACCGTTGATGGGATGAAGTTAAAGAGTTATTATGTAAAAGATTATTGTTCAAGATAAGAAAGGGTGAGAGGGACAGGGAGAGTCAATGGCTGCCAAAGAGGAGAAAATAATTTCTCACCACCGATGATGTCTCTAACCCACATGAAGAAGGTAGCTTGGTCCCCTTAAAGCATTACTTCATAATGTTTTAGTCATAGAAATTTCATGATCAGAGTCTCAGAATATTATACCCTGTATGCTTTTGTAAAATTTCACAAAAAAAAAAAAAAAAAAAGCAAAAGCAAAAACTTGCAGTGTTATTTAGGCGTCCCGTTAATTGTCGAATGAAATTCAGTTGACAATGAACTCTTTCTCTTACTTTTACAACAGTCAAAGGCTTAGTTTGACTTGTGATCATTACCACATTGATATGCTTGAGTCCTTATATACAGTTATTTATCTTTCTGATCATTGGAGAGACCCCTTTGTTTTTGCTGGCTTGACAATTTACCTAGTACTGGTATCCAAGTTTTGGACATCTTGGAAAGATCCATTGCTCTTGTTGATCTGAAAACAGTAAATATGTCGTAGCCTCTCCCTCATCTGGTCTCTTCTTTAGGGGCGTAGTGTCCAATTTTTATTTAGTTATTTTATGGGCAAACTACCCAAGGTTTTTCTAAACAGCAAACTTCTACCCAAAAATTTTAAAAATATTAAATACCCACTGATTGACAAATTTAACGAAATTAGTCAAAAATATTGATTTTTTAAATAAAAAATTAAAAACAATAAATAATAAAATTAATTTTACAAAAATAAATATAATATAATATTAATATAATACTAAAAATTTTAAAAATTAATAAATTAATGAAAAATTATAAAAATAAAAAAATCATTTTGAAAAAAGGTCACCACCATCAACGACAATAGTCTGCTTAAGTATAACTAAAGAGTTAAAAATAGTCACTTAATTCGATCGATGATTAGATCTAACCACGTCAATAGTTAAGACAATCAAAGATATAGTAAAGACAGCTAGATTTGACCACTTTTACTATAAAAATTAGTGGAAAATGGCCAATTATCTTTAAATCAGTCAATTTAAGCTTTTTCAATAGCAGAAGTAACCAGATCTAACAGTCTCTATAAAATCTTTGACTATCTCAACTATTAAAATAGCTAGATCTAGTTGTCAATCAAACTTAGTGACCATTTTAAGTCATTTGATTATGTTTACGACGATTACAATCATCTTTTAAAATTTTTTATTTTTATTATTATTATATTAATATTATTTTATATTAAATTTTATTTTAATATTAATATTATTTATATATATTTTAATAAAGGGTATTATAGTCATTTCATTCAAAATATTAATAAAATTAAATGGAAATTGATTAAGGGATGGGTATTTGGCTTTTTAATAGTTTTTGGGTGAGAATTTTCATTTAGGAAAACCTTGGGTGGGAACAAGGTTTGTGGCCCTATTTTATATTTTTCAAATTTTTTTTATTCTTTTTGGTAAAATTTGAACTTTTGCTTTGTATCATACACCCTTCAATGAAACCTCATTATGTTTCATAACAGCTAAAATTGTCCCAATAGTAGAAGTGTATTCATCCGACTCAAGCATGATTATCTATTCAGACCAAATAATTTCAATTCAAACTGAATTTAAATTGATTATTGTTTAAACTCATTTTGACTTAAATTTACCTGTCGAGAGAACTATTCAAAAAAATATAAAAGAAAAAGATAAAAATAGTTTGGGGATGCAGATTGAGCACAATAGCCATCAAGAAGTTAAATGAATCAAGGTATAAAATGTAAAATGATTTTGAGAAGTGGTATGTAAAATTATAATGATGATGGATCCACAACATTCAAATTAAAAATAATGTCATTTAACACCAAGAAAAGAATTCGTATAAACATTTCAAAACCTAATCTAAACATCGATTCACTGTTAAATCACCCAACAGCATGAGAGTTTATAAAGAAATGAAAATTCCAACAGAGTGCCAGCATAGAAGTCAGGACCATCTTGGATACTCCTGGTAGAATTGATGTTGCAGCTGAATGACTCTGTTGTCTGGAAGATGCCCAAAAGAAAAAAAGCAGAACATTAATTATGGGATTTAATTGTTCTTACAAGGGAAAAGGAAAAGAGATTTAATGAAAAGATTTCAGATACGTACTTCTGCAAGCTTTGTAGGGCACCACAATATAGAACATTATCAGGGGGAGACATCTCTGTATCACCATTTTCCTGAGGATTGATAATTCTCATATATGTTTCTTGGCCAAGGTACCAGCGATCCAGATTTTCTACTCTAAGATTCCATACTCCAACATTATCAAGAGAGATCAGAATCGCCGTCCATCCCCCTGGATAAACCTACACAGAACAAACATGAGAGTTAATAATAAGGCATTGTTCAATTAGCATTCTGAAAGAACTTTCTCATTTTCAATGCAAAAACTCCATCTGATTTTTCATTCAGAAGAAAAAAGTGAGCTTTTCGATGTGCAAACTAAATGTCCTACACCTCTGTTCACAGAACACAGGCAAAAGGTTAGTTAAAATCACATAATCCCTAAGAAGTTACAGCTTTCAATGCAACAAAAGAGCATTTTGTTTTCCCTATGGACTAAAATAAAGGACTCTGTTAGAACACCAACATCAGTCTGGAAGGTTTATCATGAAAGACAGAGCAGGGGATCATCATACCAAGGGACTACAACTGGAATTAGAGAATTCTTCAATAATGAGAACAGACACAAGGCTCAAAGATGAAAAAAGAGTCGGTTAGGCAAAGGAGGGGAAATGACAGAAGAGAATGCAAAGAAGAAAGTTCAGGAGAACTTTTACTGAGTTTCTGTTTTTATTTTGCAGAGTACTGAGCTGTCAAAAGCCAGCTTGAATATTTTCAGTTTTGTTATGTTTCAATTCAACCCTTGTATTGACAATTTTGTAATGAACTATGAAGAGTTGTTGAGTAATGAAATTGGTGAATTCCATTGTTTTCAATTTCTGCTGCTGAGTGTTGGAGGAGCAGGAAATTGCAGTAATGACTTGCAGATCCAGGTTTGTGACACACTCTCAAACAAGAATGATTATGATTGTGCTCAACATTAACAGTCAAATCCATACTCTCAAAATTTAAAAATTTTTAAGCTATACAATTAGAAATGTAGGTGCACAAATTACAAACCTCAGTGGTGCAACGAAAAATTGCATCCCAGTTGTTATAACTATTTCTATTGCTTTCTGACCACACACCAAAGTCCATCCTGCAGTCAACCAAATTATTACGATAGTTGAAGTTCTGATCAATTTAGAGAGATGGATAATCGAATTTTGTAAACAATATAAAATTCTTACCCAACCACAAAAAATGAATAACCATCCATGTGAAAGCTCTGCATCCTGGTGTCATTATTTTGCAATATAACTTCTATAAAGCCCTTGTACGTAGTATTAAGAACAGATCTGTCTGTCCGAAGAGTTCTATCAAGCGGCTTAGCAGGAAAATCTAGTTTATAAGTTCCTTTCACATCATGCTTGTCAGCAAGCCTAATTGGTAGATCAGGTTTGAGAAAGGAAATCCCATTCATTGTAGCAAGAAGTTTCCCATCAATAGTTGTTGGTGGCAAACTCCTTATAATATAAGTATCAGTCACATTGATTGAACCGTAATGGAAAGACCCCTGTGGGTTTGGACGAGCTCCACTTGCAGTTGTATTTTGCCTGGTCAAAGAAAAAAATTAGAATTAGGCTGATAAGCTGCTATTAAAGTACCACAATTTGGTACAAAATATCCAAGTGCAAGAAAAAATGAAGAAACTTTATAATTTTGAATTTACAATTCAATGAAATCAGAAATACTTGAAAAACAAGTTTTAAAACATTCTGATTGCTGGACAGTCTCTACCTACACATGGTATGAGAAATGTCCACCTCTATATAAATTCCCTTCTTTGGGACTTGAAAATTTTTTCCTTTTGGCTTGATTATTTTAAAAATTCAGAAAAATGTTAGACAACTAAAGAACTTTGCAGTAGATGAAGTTATAGTATTATCATCACCATATTTAAAAGAGTGAATTTAACTTAACACTGTTATCCTAACTCCCTAACCTTGACAATTGCTTTTAACCACCTCTTATCTCCATCTTATTTGTTATGTTCTCAGAAAAAAGGTTCATTGCTCTCCTTTATTTTCAGAATATACAGAATAAAGAAAGAGGCCAAAAGCAAACTCAGAACATATACACCCACATTGTTACTTTTAAAAGTACCATCTAAATTTGCCAATTTAAGTGACACATTCATCACAAGAAACCTAAAGCAGTAAACAGAGAAAATTTTGATCTGACAGCCAATTGCCGCATACATATGTAGCACAAGTGTTCAAATTTAGAAACAAACCTGATAGACCTTGGCTGGTTCATTGCTGACCATGTGTTATATATGTCACTAGGTGCTTCGGGCAAAGGACCAGATGCTGGACCTTTTGAATTTGAGTAGTGCAAGATGGCAACTCCAGTCACCTTTTGCCAAACTGATTCATTCACAAATCTAGCACTGGCCACAATGTAATAATCAGAAGTTGCATTCTGATCCATTGTAACTAAGAACGAATAAGACTGACCCACATGAATTTCAAAGCTGGAATAATTCTGTTGCACTGTGTAATATCCCTCTGTTTCAATAAGAAGCAGATTATGATTCTGAATTCTGAAGTTCAAACTTGTTGAAGTCCCAACATTATGCACACGCAGTCGATAAGTTTTTCCTGCACGACATTATGTCACTGTCAATTAAATTTTAAACAGTTAAAAGTATTTTCCATAAGAATTAGTTGCAGCACAACTAATGAGATGCACGAGTTTCTCGGGACTTGCATAAATCATATGTAAAGGAACATCTAGGGCTAAAGAAACTAAAGTATCCGAAGAAAACCATGGAAAAAAAGGAAAAATAAATGAAAGAACAAATCACCGGGGATGAGGCATAGTTCTAGCTAACCAATAAAAGAGCACAGATGTCTTGCAGTACAAAGCAAAGTCATTGCTAACTGCAGGAAAGAAAAATGGTTGAACAAATTACAAATGCCAAAATCTATATTACCAGGCTCTACATTAATAGTTTCATATTCGATGCCATCAGGAACAAGGGTGGTATTGTATCTATATGGCCCCTTCCCATTAATGAGAACTCCATCTGGCATCCCAAGGTCCTTCCCTGAATCCAGATCATTCCTCAGTGCCTAACATCAGGAAAGAGACCAATATTAGAGATAAAGCTACCATCACAACTTCAATGTTGTGAAATACAGAGTGTATCAACCCTAAAATAAAGTACTAACCGTGTGGTTTCGGGTATACCAGTCACCGATCAGAATAACAATATCCCCATCTGGTGGTGCAAAAGGGATTGGAATGATTGCCCTATTGTTAATGATAAAACTACCAAAGCCACCAGATGCTCTCTGAAGATTAAGTGATGGGTAGTAGAAAAAGCTTCCAACCTGATCTTTGACTTGGAACTGGTAAGTCCAGTTCCATTTTGGTGGGATTGGACAATTTGTACCAAGTACACCATCCTGCCATGAATTACGCCGCAATTGGATCCCAGGCCTGCCAAAGCCATCAAACTCATTTTTCTCAAAATGACCAAATAAAAAAAAAGGAGAGAAATAGATAGAGACTAATTTGAAGTCCATTTAGTAATATAAGCAAAATAAGTTTGGCTTAAACCTACCAAGTCATTAGGAGATCTACATCCAAATCATTCGTCACACCAACAACCACATTGTAATTAGTAGTAGCATTAATTGGGGGCCCAGGGAACATACCATTAACTGCTATAACCTGCAATCATAAGAAATTTAATCAAATTACTGCTAATTCAAAGTTCTCACTCAAAAATAAAAAAAGATCAGAGTTCTAATTTCATACCCAATAAACTTTATACTGAAGGGAAAAGAAACTGGAAAAAAGTCGCTACTATGCAAATTGCATTAGGAAAAATAAAATTCACTCACTTCAACGTTTTTTTTTTTTTCAATAATTCTAGTAGAGGATAGAAAAAAACTGTAACTAGGCAAACGGAGAATTTTAAAGGCACATAAAAGGTTTAAACAAAGGTAAAGCGAATACTAAGAATAGTTTCAACAATAACTACAAGCCAACCACAACATTTAATTGAAAAGCATAAAAAATCCACTAAAACTCCATCATTACAACCGTTTCTGTTTCACCTATAATCAAACCGCACTATCTAATGTGGCTGAATAAACAGCATTCAGCACAAATTAAATAAAGAGAACTTTTTTCCTGATAAACCTGAAAATGCCCCATCAATCTAACCCAAGCACATTGAAACAAATGATCTCTAAACCAACCCAGAGAAAAATGTGAAGAACATAATAAACTCAAACAGACGTTTATGGACCTAGACCTATCCCACCAGCCCTTAAATCACGTTTACTGGTTTAAATGAAAAAAAAGAAAGAAAAAATAAATAGTATCCAAGCGAGTAAAAACTCAAAAACAAGTTTGTTCCTTTAATCTACAATCACCGTTAAACAACACCATATCGCACAACTCCATATTCAAGATAAAGCTCAAATCCTCCAAAAGCAAACAGAAAACCAATCAACACCCGAGCAGAGAAAAAACTTCTATAGTGTTATTTATTTCCAGTAGATCCAAGGCCAAAACCAGATACAAAACAAGAAACAAGAAACAAAACCAGGATGCCACTTTTATCCATTTATGTGTCAACCCAGCAAAACCCCAGATAAAAAACATAAATTTTATTCTACAAAGTGAGTAGAAAATGAACCTGTTGAGGAACTCCCAAAGGCGAGGCAGTGATGTAAGAGACTTTAAAATTGTAGTTGACATAAGGGTCGGCGGCGAAACAAAGACCCGAAAACAGAGCAATGTGAATGAAAACACAGAGAAGGAACCTCAACACAGCCATGAGTATCCGTACCGTGAAATGACTTCCTAGTTTACAGAAGCTGTTTAGAACGTATTACACTAATCTGTGAAGGATTTTACTTAACGAGACAGAGAGATGGGGAGAGAGAGAGAGAGAGAGAGAGTTGTTCTTACAGTTACTTGTTTCTGAAAGTTTTGACCAATAAAATTACAAATTACCCTACACGCTCTCTGATTCTGGCAAGTTTGTATCTTCAGTGTATGGTGACCGGGTAAGGACTAAACCAGTTTCTTCTCATTTTTTAAATCAGGGTCATATAATTATGTAAAATTAAAAATCAAATCAATTTATTTAATTATAAGATTTGAAACTTAAAAACTATTCAAGGTTTTTTTAAATGATAAAGTATTATCTAAAAAGTTCTAAAAAGTTTAATATTTATTCGTTGATGAAAATTAAAGGTTAAATTTAATAGAAAAATATTAAATTTAATTCGAGATATTTTTATGTTTTTGAATAAAAATAATTTAAAAATAATAAATAGTTAAATTAAATTTATAAAAATATTTAAAATATCAAATAATATTAATATAATTATAAAAAATTTTAAAAATTAATTAAAAATTTTTTAAAAATATAAAAATAAAACAAGTGAAAAATCTAATCAGGTAATTAAAAATAGCTATACGATCGTTTTGATAACGGAGATAATTATTATTAATATTAATCTTTTTTAATTTTTTATGGAAGATATTTTGGTTATTTATTATAAATTATTAAAAAATTAAAAAAATATGAATATCTGATTTTTAAAAACTTTTTAAATAAGATTAAACCTTGGTCATTAGGAGCTTAGCCTAAACATAAAAAGTTTAATCTTTATAATAATAGTGACAAAAATGTTTGACTGGGTCGGCCGGTGACCAAGCCAAATAGTAGTCAAGGCACCGCCTCTCATGGTGGCGCAAATTTCGGCGTCTCGTTCCTTTGTTTGATTCAAATCTTGTATTTTTTTCTTTTTCTTTTTTATTTATTAAATTAATTAATTAAAATTCTAACGTTCAGATTTTTCCAGAGAAAAAAGGGGCCTCACGCACATGTAGACCTCACCAACTCTGTATATTCAAATGTAAACGCTCACCTTTATTTGGTCTGGCTTTGGCCCTCGCCATGTGTAAGAATGACACTTGGAACAGAGACAACAAGTTTCCAAGTTGGAAAGAAATCTGCCAACTTGGAAATTAGTTTGCGGATGGTCGTGTCTCCGCTCGAAGCATTTTGTCCAACTTCAAATATGGAAAAGAAATGAAATTGAGTACGTGAGATCTTCCAAATATTTCCTTACTTTGGTTTTCACAGCATAAATCATATTTTCTTATCTGGTATTAAATTTTATTTCAAATGATCAAAGTATAAAGATAATTAACAATTTTGTTATTCATTAATTACGAAAATATATTTGAAATTACTTTTTTTACAAATCCTACTTTAATGCTATAAATATATAGTTTAGCTCTTTTATATATCTAAAAATTTACTTTAAGTCCCATAAAATCTAGTTGCCAATGACTAAAATCTCAATGTTGTCCTCGACGAGTCATAATGCAGAGCTCCTAAAAATGGAAAGGTCATGCAACAATGAGGTGCAACCTAGAACAAAGAGAGATTGAGTCATGTCATATAAAGAGATTTAAAAAAAAAAAAAGTAGCATCATCAAGTTTTAAGAATAAATGAGTAATCGACAATGAAGTCAATGTTGGATGAAATAGGAAAAGGTGGTATTGTGTGCATGAGTGGTCGAAAGGCATAATTAACACTGAATAGATATGCCACCAAAGGTTTTGGTCAATGTAAATGTTTGGGTTAGTGCATTGTAGTCATGGTTCTAATGTATATTAGTTGAATTATTTATGTAATATTGTGATTTATATCATGTATTGATATTAATAATATAAGATATTTAATTTATATTGTTCTTTGTAACATATATCGTGATCTTAATATACTAGAATTGAGATGATGGATTCATATGACTAATATGTTTTTCATGCGCACTTATTGATGATCATACTAAAATAGTTTATAGACCCAACATCACTATGAACATTGGGCACTAGTGTACATAAGGGGATTATTAGAGTATGGGTGTGGGGTGGCAATGGTCTGCATGCACTAAGGTCTATTGTTTACAACCTAGTTCCATACATGAGTATATGATTTGGTGGTCATATTCACTAGACAACCTAATGATGATGATTTTATATAGATGGTGCTACCTATGTCTCTAGATTAGTCATCAAAACTTGATGGGTACATGTGGTCTTTTAATTTAAGATCTATCAAACTAGCTTGTACTATAGGTGATGTCATTTAACATCATTAAACACACCACCATAAATGAGGAGTTATATAGATGAGTGATTGACTACATCAAGATCAATATAAATATTATAATAAATTAATATAGGATTTGTCAATTCTAAATACGAGATCGGTGTCTTAATTGAGTTGTCTAAAACTAAAGTTTATGATCACAACCAGATCAAGTGGTGTTGTACTTAATCTCTAATTTAGACATTGCATATATGAGGAGTTTTAAGATAAACATGAATCTGTATCTTAATCTTATGAGAGATCGTAGGGTTTATATTGTACATTAACCATTGAGTTGATCATGCTTAGAGTTGTTCACTAACACTTTGTTATTCGAGTGATCATGATACCTTACTAGAGGCTATTCATGATTTGTGTTCATATTCAACTTGAATTTGGACGCCATCGATTTAGTAAAAAGATTACAAGTCACAAATTATAGGAATTGGTTTGCACCAAAAGCATAAGATCATTGTCTTAATGCTTGTGTTATCAAGTTATTTTAAGTAAGACTTATCAAATCCTTCTAGATCAAATTGAAAAGTTTGATTTAAGGATTAATCTTAATGTATAGTCGTGAGTCTTGGTTGGTCACAAGCATACATTTGGATGGTTGATGAAATCCTAAGTGTTTGAATGGAATTAGGTTTGATAAAGTCGAACTTAATTCAAAATTCAAATGATCTACTAACTTATGGACACACAGACATCAATCACTGACATATATATAGTTAGTTAAAGATTATAAGAATGTTATGTAGATTTTGCATAACATGCATACGTAGACAATTATCCAAACGTTATTGTATGGCTATGACTATTTCAATCACGAGTATACATAAGGTGTTAACAAAATGCACTTTCACAGTCACCTGTGATCGTTGGTGTCACAGTCACCTGTGATCGTTGGCGTCACAGATATGCACCAAAATAGTCACAATCATGTCTTTAATTTTATATAACAAAACATGACAAATTTTTTAATCAGATTTGAGTTTTAAAAGTTCACACCCATCCATTGACATTCACAACCGTACACTTATAGATTCTAGTAGATTAAAAGTGTTTAAAGCCTCTATCGCTACTCATGTGGATCATCGCAAGTGTCTTTGGCCTTTTTGATAGATTAGCAAACTTGTTGTTTTTCATAAAAAGACTGATGGAGCCACGAATACAAATATGCCTTCTAAAACATCCTATGTATGTTTCATGATGTTTTAATATTTGCAATTTGTAAAAAACAAATCCTAGGCAGGTTTTTTGAAGAACTCTATTTGAGTTTTTTTTTTTAATTTTTGCTACATGGTCACCCTTTTAGTGATCCCGAGATTTCTAATAGTAAATTGAGTTAGAATGATAATATTAGTGTGAGAATAAGCTAAAGATGGTAAGATCAATGTTAAGAATGTGTATAAATGTTCAATCAATGTCAAAAACAAGTTGTTGAAAGTGAGAATGGCAATTAGGGTTTTGTGAACTCCAAGGAAAATAAGGATAAGAGCAAAAAGAAATGAGAAGAGGCGGATTGTAATGTAAATTTAATATTTAATTTTTTTTTTATTTAAGAACGAGGTTTGAAGACCCAAAAGTAAAAGCAAAAGTAAAACAGAAAAACTAAATAGGCCTTTTGGCCCTAACATTATCAGCCATAAAAATCCTTTGAACTCTTAAAACAAGATTCTAAAATAATGTTATCCTATTTGAGCATCCCAGTGCATATGTAAACATCTAACCAACTTTCATGTTAGCCTCTCTTAGGACATGAGAACAATTTATGTGAACATTCCCTTTGCATTCTTCTTCGATATAAGCAATAATGGGATTGTGAAATCCCTTATGGTGACACTATTATATATTATATTATTTATTATCATATATGTTATTCTTTTTTTTTACTGTCGAAAATCATAACCATTATATTAATCATCTTTAATATATAATAGTATCACACACATACTTACTGAATATATACATGTTACAAAAGCTTAAAGCATAAATATGTAGTACAATACAATGTATGCTAAAAAGCATCATATTTTATTAATTCATAATGATATCTAAAACATAAATGAGTCTATACAAAAAATACATGCAAATTTTACATAATATATGAGCCAAAATAATACTCCATGATGTTTACATGGGTGAAAACTTGATCCAAAATCATATACCATCTATAGTTACCTTATGTCCCATCTCAAGAGTTAAATCATCTAACGTGCAAAGAAAGCAAAATTTTGAGGAATGAATGACAAGTCACTCGGTAAATATTTTTTTAACTGTAAGGCATGTTGCTATATATTGCTATAGACTAGGATTTTTTTTCACAACTGGAATGAAGTATGTGGTAGTAAGCTGAAACCCAATTTATAGTATCCAAATTAAAACTCATATTTTATTATTATTACTTAATATCTTAAAATATATATGATACTGTACATCTCTTATGCATGAGCAATACAAAGCATGCAAGCCACCAGCATGCTATCTACTGAAAACTAAATACGTATGTATATACATATATAAAATTGAAAATATCGGGTAAAGACTTGCTTAAGCCATATACCACTCTCCAACCATCTCGTGCTCTAATCAGCTCTCTAAAACATTGACCTATAAAAAAGAAGACTGAAGGGGATAAGTGACAAGTCACTCAATAAGCATTTTCTATTTATACCCTCGAGGAGGCTCTAATTTGATTTATCATTGAGTAGCTGCTAAACTAAATAACTAAATCAAGTTCCTGACTAGCCTAATAACTTTTTTTGCTATAGTATATCTTATTGCTCAAGTTTTGCTTCACATCTTGTCATAATTATGTATATGAGTATACATATACAACTCGGTATGAAAGGGAGTGTAAACTGAGACTAACTTACTGAATTCTCTTTTGGATATTCATTATCTTGTTCTTTTTTTTTTTTTTTTTTTATTATAGGTTTAGAGTACTCTCGAGTTCTCTTAAGATTTTAGCTGAGTTCTTTTTATGCTTCTTCTTATAACATATATCATGTAGTTTTATGTTTTTATATTCTTTTCTTACATGTTTCTTCTCTTACTTTCTGTGTACTAATTCATGTCATGTTATGCTAGATCATGGTATAAAATATGTTAAAAATATATTTTTGCCCTTGGGCTTACTTACTAAAAATATTTATTGAAAATGCTATTTAGATCTAAAGATGCTAAACTACTAAAAAACTGATTAAAAAAATATTTTTGAAATCTTTGTGTATCCGAAGATACTTGTTATACTGATCAAACTAATGAATATAAAGATTTGATAACTTGACCATGTAGGCTGAAACATGCCACCGAAGTACTAGTAAGTTGAAAATCCTACCATATCAGTCCTTGGACTAGTAAGCTCAAATATAACCAATCTGACTAAAGTTAGAAATCTGAAATTCTATAGATACCCCTTCATATTCATCCTCAATAATTAACTTGTATATGAAGCTTAAAACTGAAAAACTAATGCTTGTGGATAATTTGATCTATTTTCCTGAAAACACTACTTTAGCATATCATGTCATATAATGCATATCATGCATGTACTCTTATTATTTATCTTTCTCTGATTATATTCTATGTAATTGTACAGCTGTTATAGTTATATTCTGTGTATTCTTACGGAAGCTTCTAGTTCTGTAACTTATTAAGCTTGTTAATAAGTTTTGCATAAACTATTTTGTATTCTATTACGTGTCTGTTAGTTTACTGTTCTATAGATTTCTATAGCAGTTTCTATTTATATTTCTTGTTTCTATTTTGTAATCTAATCATAATCTATCGATTATATGTGTTGTTTTTAGGTTGTTGATAAGTTTTCTATATTTTTATGAGTTTAACAGTGTGATTTTGGAAAAGTATTCTTTTTCTCTTTGTTCTTTTATCATTTTCTACTGTTTTCTATTAATTAAACTATTTCTATAACTTTTACTATTCGCACGAATGTGCATATGGTCATATGTCAAGGCATGCTAACTTCTGAAATCTTTTTACAAAAATTTGGCTTACTATATGGGTAAGTGTTTCAAGACACACAATCGTGTATGCACTGCACACAATCATGTCCCTATGTAGACGAGCCTATGCCAAAGCACCTACACCGTTATGGTTTCTGTAAGACACGACCATGTATAATTGAAAAAGTGCATATGATCGTGACCCTTACTTGCATGGTTGTGTGCCCAAAGGCACTAGCACACTGGCTGCAATCGTGCATTCTTAACACAACCATGACCATATAGAGAAACATACACTTATAGGCATGCGTATCACATACACAAGTATGCATCACACTCTATTTCTGCAATTTTCATCTCCATAATTTATAAAACCATGCTCAACTCAACCTAATCTCAATCTATCTCTAGCTAAGCTCATTTCAGTTTATAAACAAGCAAACCAAGCTTCCATCACAACCTTCATCATCTTATAACTCTTAATCTCAACTAAACATGTTTTTAAATGTATAAAACACATATGTGCACATACAAATGTTCTAACCAAGCTCTAACTCAAATTTCCCTTCTATCTCATCTTTATTATCTGAAGATCATGTTTACTAAGCTGAAAACATGCTAAATCACTAGTTAGACTCATCCAATAATTTACATGCTAAGGAAAACAAGAAAAAGATAAGGAAATACTTACTTAAAGCTGCTAAAATCTTCTATCTCTTTAAATCTGGTTGAATCCTTGCTAGATTAGCTATTAGAAACTGGTTTCTCTCTCTAAAAATTGGTTGGGGTTAATTGGAGAGAAAAAGGAAAGGAAACTGAAAAAAAACTCATGAAAGGAGAAACTTTCATGTAAATAGTTGTGTAACTTAAGGGAGACACTCAGTCATGTGTCGTTAGAGCACACAATCATGTGCCACATACAATAAATGCATAAGCGTGTGTCCAAAGGATGCATGGTCATGTTCCATGCACACACCAACCATATATAGCCTTCAAAAGACTATTCTACCCTCTTAACTCCTCTAAGTCCAATTTTGGCTAGAGAAATCTCTCTTTTAACCCTAATTGAAAGCTTAAAAAGATCATTCTAATCTTGGGATGTTACATTAAGTCTACCCAGAAACATGTTTATATCCTTTTGCATTCATGACTTATCATGCTCCTTATTTTCTTTCATGTCTTATTTTATTGTTTAACTTATTTGTAGTCTTATTTTCTTGTTTATCTTATCTCTTGTCTCATAACCTTTGCTTTTCTTTTACTTATTAAGACATCTTTACTCTGGTTCATGTCATGTTATGTAAAGGTATGAAATATACTGAAAACTAACCCAAGGAGCTTAGCCTGGTGATAAGTGTAATACCCCGCCTGCTATATATTACTGTAGACTATTATTTTTTTTTTTTGTTTTTTTTCTTTATAAATAAATAAATAAATATATATATATATATATATCTAATATATAGTAGTAGGTATTACTCTGACTGCTTACTGAAAATATGCGGAAGCTGATTTATAAATTTGTGATGGAAAACTGAAACCCACTGTACAGTATCCTGAATAAAACTCATATTTATATAATAATAATAATATCTAGAAACATAAAAGATATTGTATAATCTGAATGTATGAGCAATCTAAAGCATGCGAGCCACAAACATGCTATCTGCTGAAACTAAACATATACATACATATATCTGAAAACTCAGGTGAAAACCCGCTCAAGCCATATCCCACACACTAGCCATCTCGTACTCCAAGCTCAGCTCCCCGAAACACCAACCTGTAAAAAGGGAAACCACGGGGAATGAGTGACAAGTCACTCAGTAAGCATCTCCTACCTCTACCCTTGGGTAGGCTCTAGACTAAGCTGCTGCTAACTAATTACTATCTAGGCAAACTTACTAAGTTCCTGATAGCCTAATAATTTCTTCTAATCCTCTTCTTTTCTTACTAATTCTTGCGTTCTGTTAGGATTAGCTAAATTCTTTTATTTCTTTATTTCTAACGTATATCGGGCAACTTTATCTTTCTTTTATTTTTTATCTTACATGATTCTGGTATTATTGTCTATATGTTTTGCCATGTCATGTACTATGTATTATGGTATGCTGAAATCATGTTATTTACCCTTGGGCCTGTTTATTGAAAACATGTTTCTGAAAACTATTGTTAGGATCTGAAGATTCAAAACACTAAAAAGCTGAATAAAACTATTTCTGAAATCTCTGTATTTGAAGATACCTATTATGCTGATCAGACTGATGAATACAGAGATTCGACATCCTGGCCAAGTGGGCTAAACCATACTAGCGAAGTGTCAGTAAGTTGAAATGTCCTACCATACCAGTCCTCGAACCAGTAAGTTGAAATCTAACCAATCTGACAGAAGTCAGAAAGCTGAAAACCCACAGATGTTCCCTCAAATTCACCCTTAATAATTTACTCAGATATCAAGCCCTGAATATTAAAAACTGATGCAATTGAATCACTTGATCCCTTTTCTGAAAACACTGTTTAACATGTTATGTTGGATGATGCTATTTATGCATGTTATATTTTAAATTCTCTTTTCTTTCTGATTACAGTTTATCTTACTAATATACTGTTTCTGTTTTATTTCTCTTTCTGTTTCTGTTTCTGTTCTATTTCTGTTCTGTTTCTATTACTATTTTTCCTATTTTCTGTTCTATTTCTGTTTTCTGGCTTGATTTCTATTTTCTAATCGTAACCTATCACTAGATTACGCTACTTAAGTCTGATGATGAGTTCTTATTCTATTAAGAGATTAAAGCTTGATTCTGGAAAATATCTTATTCTTTTTCTCTATTCTTTTCTTCTTTTCTTTTTTTCTTTTCTTGTTATTGAAATTCTGCTTGTTCTCTTATTTTTTCTCATTTTGCTAAGGCGCACGGGCGTGCACTATCGGATGCACAGGTGTGCATGCAGATGCACGGGTCATGTCTCGGGCATGCAGCGCAACCGTGCAAGCTTATGGAATTTCTGGCTAAAATCTCACTCTTGGCTAACGCACGACCGTGACCCTCGAGCACATGGGCGTGATCCCTCTCAAAAGATAATCGTACATGGCTCACATGCACAACTGTGACCTTGCTTAAAAACAGAATGCACGGGTGTACGCGTACGAATGCACGGGCGTGCATTCAGCCCTATTTCGATACCCACGGTCGAAATCCGTAAGATCACACCAAAACTCAACCCAAAACTCACCATATTTCTAATTAAACATACTAGCATGCAACATACAATGCTAATAAGCTAAAAACATGCACCAATCACTGAAAAACCCAACCAAGAAAACACAAACCCAAGGAAACAAGGGAAAAAGGTAAGGGAATACTTACCTGGAGCTGCTAAGATCCTCTAACTCTCTATCCCCAACTGAATCTTGGTTGGAATGGCTGCTAAAGCTGGCTAATCTCTCACTCAAAAAGCTAGGGTTTCCTAGAGAGAAAAGAAAAGGAAAAAGCTGACTAAAACGGGCGGAGGAAAACATTGGTTTATATACCAGCAGGCATGCACGGGCGTGCATGGTGAGAAAGGGACACACGGGCATGTGTCCAAAGACGCACGGGCGTGTGTCCAAAGACACACAGGCGTGTGTCCAAAGATGCACGGTCGTGCTCCTTCCACAAGTTGCATATAAAGCCAATCAAAAGACTATTCTACCCTTTTATCTCATTGAAACAGATTTCTAACCCCGAATCAAGGCCTAAAAAGACCATTCTAACCTCGGGCTGTTATAATAAGGGCAAGAATCACCCAAGATGGCCAAGATTCAAGTTGTGATAAAGCCAATAACTCTTGATTTACTTGGTCTATGGTTATAGGTCTAAGTTGTCATAAGCTATTAAGTTTATATTATCTGATCAGTTAGAATTGATTAACTAGTGTAGGTAGGGGTTCTCAGGTCATTAAAAAAATATACTAAAAACTCATGGCTTAGCCTTTAGACTTGCTTTCCAAAATCATTTTCTAAAATGATCTTGTAATAAATCATATATAGAAATCTCTCTTTTATATAAAACACATATAAAAAGTTATATCTAAAAAATGTTGTACTGATCAGATTGATGAATATTAGGATTCTACACCTTAACTGTGTAAGTTCATCCATACTAATACATAAGTAGTAAGTTGAAATCTGAAACACAACTAATACTTTCTATAACGAGCTTGGTCAAAAATCATGTATTCTCTAATAGAAGTTGGCTCCCACTCTAATAGACATGTGAACTCACAAATACCCTCTCGTATCACCTCTAAAATGAAGTCTAAAACATCGATTGTTTACTTAAAAATTTATGCAGATAGATCACTTAATCCCTTTTTAAAAATTTTACTTTGACATGTTATGTCATATAATACTTATCATGCATAAAACTTATTATTATTTTTTCTTATTAAGTTCTTCAAAACTTGATCAAATTTCTTATTCTTTATTTTGTAATTTAAGGGTTGAATGGTCGTGCTCATTTAGAATGCACGATTGTGTGCAACATATGGTTATGGCCTTGTATCGCATGACCTATAGAGCTATTGTATACATATAACTGTGACCCTTCCCTATACGGTCATGCCTCAAATAGTTATTTAGTCGTGCACTCTTGGTATACATGACCATAAGGCTATAGAAATATGACTGCACAATCATGTGCTTATTAGGTGCATGGTCATGCATCATACTATACTTTTGTAAAAAATCATGGCTGAAAGCTACAAACCCATACACAACTTAATCAAGGCACACCAACTCATTCCAATATCAATACATGATCAACATACTACTTTTGCACATATTTTTTTTTATCAATAACATTAAACTCATAATAAAATTCCTTAAAACCTTTAAACTTTCCTATCAAAACACACATATGTCAAACATGTTTCTAAGTAAACAAACTTTACCGAATCATTTCTATCATATCATCTTATCATATTTTAAGGCTTTTCAACTATGCAAACAAGATTCATCATCATTACATCAAAGAACAAAGAACATATGCTTAGAAAATAAGGAAATAAGGTAAGAAACACTTGCCTCTAGGCTTTTATATTAATATATATTCATGTAACTCTTATCCTATTTGGGATTATCAAGAAAGGCCAATCATACTCTTATAATAGATGACTTGAGGCAAAAAAACCAATTTTGAAAGCATTATGACATATGAGACGAACAAGCCCGATGTAAGTCATGTATTCAAATGGATTTCAAGTATTGTAATCCTTATTTTTGGCAACCTAAGGCAATCTAATCCATCAAGTGGCTTCATACAAAGCAAAAAAATAAAAAACAAAAGTCAATTCAAATAAGAAACAATTTGAAAACAAAAATAATAAGAAGCTAACCTACTTGCATGTATGCTCATACACATGTCTGTGTAACTCGTACCAATCCAACCAAGATTCAGCCAGAGATAAAGAGATTGAAGCTATTAGTAGCTCCAGGTAAGTATCCCCTTACCTCATTCTCTGTTTCAATGGGTTTTATTTCCTTAAATAAGTTTATTCAGCCATAAAAGCATGTTTTAAGTTTAATAGCATGATTATAAGATGATAATGATAATGATGAAATAGAAGAGAAATTCAAAGATAAAATGATTCTTAATTCCCTTTATGAATGTTTGTGTGTGTTTAAGGGTTTAGAAACATGTTAGGCTTTATTTGGTTGTGATTGATGGGAAAAATGTGTTTATAGCAATGTACTTAGCATGAATACATGTTAGAATAAGTTTAATTGAAGATTGATAGAAATTTAGGTTAAGATTGGATGTGATCTTGTGTCTTTCAACCATAAGAGCTGAAATAGAGCATGGCTCATGCCTGTGCACCCGATGGATACATGCCCATGTAGTTTTGTTTCAATAGGGTCATGGTCATATATGCGAGCCATGCATGACTATATTTGTAAAAGGTCACGATCGTGTAGGTTAGGATCACGATTATGCATTAATAGATTAGAAAAATAAGTAGAATTCCATAAGTTAGCATGATTGGGTTGTACGACTGGCACACGGCCTGTACACCTTCATGCACGCCAGTAGGTCCGATAATGCATGCTCATGTGTCAAGTGAAAATTTGAGATTTTCCTTCCCATTCAGCAAAATATCAGTAATAAGGGAACATACCAAGTATTCTTAATAAAGTAAGCAAAGAAACATTAGATTAAAAATAAGAATGAGCAGAAAGAAAGAAAAAAAGAGACATAAAAAATTATAATAGAAAACCTTTCAGATCAAAGAGTAGAGAATAGTTAGATAAAATATATTTATAGAATCAATAGACCTAAATTCATATAAGTAAAGAGAAACTCAATAATAGACTAAAAACAACCTAAATAACTAGCAAAATACAATCAAAAAATTGATGGAAATAAGAAAACAGTCATAGAAATAATAAAGAAAATATAGAACTGAAACTAACAGATATACAACAAAGCACAGAACAATTATACAGAACTTATTAGTAAGTTTAATAAGTTATAGAAACAGTAACTTTAGTAAGAAATACAAAGAGTAGAACCATAACAGATATATATCTAAACTGAATGTAATCAGAAGGAAAGAAATGATAAATTATCATGTATTATATGCATTATATGACATGACATACCAACTCAATGTTTTCAGAAAATGATTAAGTGATTTACATGTATATGTTTTCATAGTAGAAATTCGATGATCCAAACATTATTTTAGGGGTGAATACAAAGGGGCATCTATGAGTTGCCTACCTGCTAGAGAGAGAGTCAATGTTATATTTATATATGTTGGTGTGTAATATATACGCCCGCTAGAGAGGGAGCCAACGTTAGATACACTGGTGTTGTAACATCCTGAGGTTAGAATAGTCTTTCTAGGCCTTGAATCGGGGTTAGAAGAGAGATTTCTCAGTTAGAAATCAAATTCAGTGAGTTAGGAGGGTAAAATGGTTTTTTGTTGGCTTTATATGCAGCTTGTGGAAGGAGCACGACCGTGTGTCTTTGGACACATACCCATGCATCCCTTTCTCGTCATGCACGCCCGTACATCTAGCTATGTACGCCCGTGCATGCCTACTGGTATATAAAGTCAGATTTTTCCCTCCGTCAATTTCAGTGAGTTTTTATTCATTTTCCCTTTCCTTTCTCTTCAGCTAACCCTAATCAATTGAGAGACAAATGAGTTAGCTTTTAGCAACCAATCCAACCAAGTTTCAGCCAGAGATAGAGAGATTGAAGTTGTTAGCAATTCCAGGTAAGTATCTTCTTACCTTTTTCCTGTTTCCATGAGTTATGTTTCCTTGGTTGGGTTAATTCAATTAGAGAAGCATGTTTCCAGTGTAATAGTATGTTTATGAAATGATAATGAAGAAATATATGAGAAATATAAAGGTAGAAGCATGCTTAGGTCCCTTGATGCATTTGTTTGTGTATTTGAGGGTGTAGAGATATTTTTGTATGATTTGGCTATGAATGATGGGGAAAATGTGTTAATAACAATATATGTTGCATGTTCATATGTTATAGTATGTTTGATGAGTTTTGGGTTCAGTTTTGGTGGTGACCTTGCGTGTTTCAACCATGGTTTTAAAACAGAGCTGGATGTACGCCTGTGCGTTCATGTATGCACGCCCGTGCATCCTGGGTTTTTTAACAAGGTCATAGTCGTGTATGCTAGCCATGCATGACCAGCTTATAGTAGGGTCACGACCGTACATGTTCATGTCACGATCGTGCACTAGTAAGAAATAAGAAAATGTAAAGAATTTCCAGAACCTTGCACGGTTGGGTTGCACGACTGGCTCACGGCCCGTGCAGGCTTATGTATGCCCGTAAGTTTGATAGTGCACACCCGTGCGCTTAGTGAAAATGAGAACCTTTCTTTCTTTTCAGCAGAATTTCAATAATAAAGCAGTTAATTGAATATTTTAAGTTGAATAACACATGAAACCGCTCATGTTGAATAAGAATAAGTATAAAGAAGGAATGGACAGAGAATTCAATTGTTCCTACGAGAAACTTAATAAAATTCAAAAATAGCTTAAATAACAGTTTTTGATCAGAGAACAAATGGAAACAGGAAAACAGCAACATATACAGTTTGTACATACAACAATAGAAATAGTAAAATAGTGACGAATATAATAAATGTATATGTATGTATACATATACGAGGACAGATATCAAAACTATATAGAAAAGAATAGAAGCAGAACTAGCAATAGTTATGAAATGTATGATACAGTAAACTGACAGATATAGTGACAGAATATAATGGAACTCAGAACAATTTACACAACTTATTAATAAGCTTGATAAGCTTAATAAGTTATAGAAACAATATAACCGTAAGAACACACAAAACAGAACTACAACAGATGTACATCTGCATAGAAAGTAATCAGAAGAAAAGAAATGATAATTATCATGCATGATATATATTACATGACATGGCATGCCATACAGAGTTTTTAGAAAAAGGATCCAAGAATCTAATTTCATGTTTTTAGTAAAAAAACACGATGATCCGAACATTGATTTCAGGGGTGAATACGAAGGGGCATTTGTGAGTTTCAACACACTCATTGCATCATGAGCTATATGCTCATTACTAGTCCTATGTACTGACATATGCCAGGGTGCTCAATTAGTAGATTATAGATTTCCTGATCCGAGGATCAAATGCAGTTATAGTGCGAGGCACTCAGTTCAGTATGAGATTTAGAGGCATCATGTGACCCATATAGTTTATAGCACGTGTTTGCATAGGAAACTCACATGGCCAGATTGTCGAATCCCTAATTCATCAGTCTGCGTAGCACAGTTTTCAGATATGATTTTCAGTATTTCAATAGCTGTTATATCAACTTTTCAGTTATTTTAGGATCTTCAGATCCAACAGCATTATTTCAGTAAAATAGCTTTTGAAAAGTTATTTTCAGTATAAAAGCCAAGACCTAGATTTGATTTTAGCATATTTCATAATATGTCATTTTCACATGACATATACAGCAGAGCATGTTACACATATGATTAATCAGTGAGAAACAGTAAAACTGTAACATTCAGAATACATGAGAATCATGTGACAATACATAACAGAACAACCAACAGAACAGAGAAATTATCAGATAATCTGATTACCAGTAATACAGACAGAATATGAAATATTAGAAAGAAAAGCCAGTATAGAATATTATTTTTATGTAACAGAATGAATAGGTTTACAGAATAAGCCTATAGCAGAATAGTAAAAGAGAAAAGATAATGAATATCAGAAAGAGAGCTTAGTGAGTCAAGTTAGACCGCTCGGATTACTCTTCATTCTAGGTTGTTTACATATACTCATATGTATTTATGACACAGCATGAGGCAGTATCCAATCAGTAAGTTAATTAAAGAAGAATATTCTATCAATCAGAAATAAACTCAGTAGAGGTTATTAGATAAACAGTCAGACTAGCTATAGGCAAATTTGAGTCTATTAAACCAGTAATCAGATTAACAATGAAATAGAAACATAACAAGAAAGTATTAAAGGAAGAAAACAAAGAATAAGATAAAAGAAGAAGCTATTAGGCTACCAAAGAACTTAGTTAAGTTCATCAGCTTAGCAGCTAACCAGAGTTGCATTAGCTTAGAGCCTACCCGAGGGTAGAGATAAGAGATGTTTACTGAGTGACTTGTCACTCATCCCTCTCAGTTTCCTTTCTTACAGGTTGTTGTTTTGGGGAGCTGAGCTTGGAGCACGAGGTGACTGATGAGTAGGACACAACTCGAGCGGGTTGTCACCCAATATTTTCAATTAGACATATATGTATGTATATATTCAGTTTTCTGTAGATAGCATGTTGGCTCGCATGCTTATGTTGCTCATGCATATGGGATGTACAATATCAAATTATGTTTTCAGATACTAATCATTGATATTAAAATACAAGTTTTATTAAAGATACTGTACAGTGGGTTTCATTTTTCCACCACATTTATTTTATACACTTCCGTATTACAAATGTTTTCAATACAGTTTTTGTGTAAGGTTTCTTGTTGGATGTGATGGGTGATGATTTTTAAATAGTCAATAAATAAAATAATACAATATATTTTTTATATAATAAATAAATAACAGCAACGCAGTGACATCCAGCGGGGGGTCTTACAGGTGTACAGTTGTACGCCCGTTAGAGAGGGAGTTAGCATTAGTGCATATTGATGTATGGATTGGTGTGCATCAGTTATCTGATTTCAACCTACTAATCTAGTGTTAGAAAGTTGATGACTCACATGGCTAGGTACCAAATCCATGTATTCATTAGTATACATAGCATAGTAGGTATCTTAAGATATATAGAGTTTTTAGATATAACTTTATTCAGTATTTTCAGTATTTTAGGATCTTTGGATCCCAATAGTATTTTCAAAAAACTAGTTTTTAAAAATATTTTTTCATTAAACAAGCCCAAGGGCCTAGCTATAATTTTCAGCATTATTATACATGATTTCAGCATACTTCATATCATGTTATACAAAGCATAAAAATAAGCAAAACAAAAAACACTAATATATATGTGTGCTTGTGTGTATGTATATAACAATAAGATGACCAAGAAACTATCCGACATACTAATAATTAGTAAATACAGTCAAAACATGCAAAACCAGAAATATAAGTATGTACAACATACCATATACATGACAGAATAAGCCATAACATAACAGTAAATGAGAAATAGAACAGTTATGAATTAGAATACAAATAACAAGATACGAGAGAAGTAACTCATGAATGATAAATAAAAAATAACAGAAACTAGTTGCACATATATATCGTAAGTAGAAACCTAAAAGAATTTAGTTAAGACCTTTAGAGAATTTAAGAGTACTCTAAGTGTCAAAAATCATATAAGAGAATAACATAATGAATATTAGAAATGGTAGAGAACAAAGTGAGCTAGTTCTAGCTAAATACCTTTTCAAGCTAAGTCATATATGTATACTCATATACGTACTTATGATAAGGTGTAAAACAAAATAGAAATAGTAAGTTGAGTTAGAGACAAGAGAGGAAACTTGCTTAACCAGTTGAGGATTGAGTTAGGTTAGTTAGTTCAGTAGTGAAACTAGTCATAGGTTAAGCAGAGTCCATTCGACTAGTCACGTAAGAGAGATAAGAAGTCAGAATAGAAAGAAGTCTAGAGCTAGAGTAGAAGAAGCTATTAGGTTATTAGAGAAATTAGTTAAATTTATCAGCTTAGTAGCTAGCCAATGATAAACTAGCTTAGAGTCTACCTAAGGGTAGAGATAAGAAATGCTTACTGAGTGACTTGTCCCTCATCTAATGTAGTTTCATTTTCTTGTAGGTTAAGTTGGGAAGCTGAGTTTGGAGTGCGAATTGGCTGGAGAGTCAGATACAGCTTGAGCAGGTTCTTACCTGAGTATTCAAATTCTTATATGTATGTATGTATGTGTATATATATATATATGTAGCATCCTAGATTCAGAAAAGCCCTTAGAGAAAGAGTTTTGGGGTTAGAAATGAAATCCAGAAATAGATTAGGAGTCTAGAAGAATTTAGGGGTGAGTTAGTAAGTTTCCAGAGCCTATGTGGCTTTCGTATGATTCCTTTAGGGAGGATTCGATCATGCAAATGCACGGGAAATGAATTAAGTCACGGGAAATGAATTAAGTTCATTTTCCCATGTGCACGCCCGTGCAAGTACATGTATATAAATAAGAGAGCCGAGAGATTTAGTCATTTTTCTCACCTAACTTTCATTTTAGCAAAATTTCTCTCTTGTTTCAGCAGCTCCCAACCTTAGAGAAGAAGTGCCGCCTCCAGTAGCTCCCGATCAAGCTAGAGAGCCAAGAAATTAGTTGAAAGAAAGTCTTCCAGCGGCAATGGCGAGGGGTAAGTGTTCACTTACTTCTCCTTGTGTTTCCCAGCTAGCTTTGATGAAATGTGATGCTTGAATGAGTTCATTGCATGTTGATGAGCTTTATGCATGCTTATATGATGATGATTGTTGCGTGAGATGCTGAATTTTCCATCCTTGAACCATGCATGCGTGTTGATTGCGTTTAGTGAGAGAATAGACGTGTTTCCATGGCAGAATTCTTGTGAATTGATGCATGTTGAATTGGATGCTTATAATGTGCTTATTGAGGTGCTGGGAATGTGTATTAGAAGTGGATTTGAGATTGATTGAGAAATTGGTATGGATTTATGCATTTTCCAGACGGGTGTTCTTGTTGAAGAACAAGACACACGACCGTGTGCTTGCATGGCACGGTCGTGTGCCTTTGTTTTTCCAAACACACGCTCGTGTGCACGCTGTGTACACGGCTAAGATTGCAGACACACACCCGTATGTCCTGAGGTACACGACCGTGTGCAAGCCTTTTTCCATGAAAAATGTCCAGAATTCCAATAGCATGCACGGCCAGCCGCACGACTAGCGCACGACCCCGTGCGTCTGGGTACACGCGCGTGTGCCTTTGGCCTGCACGCCCGTATGTGACCTCTGCATGCCCGTGTGCCTTCCTCACACACCCGTGCAGCAGCAGTTTTTCAGAAATTAATTAATTAAAGCATGAGAATTCAGTTAAAGGCCAAATAAGCATCAGATAATCAGAAATTCAGTTAATAAAGCTGCATATGCATACCATAGCATGACATGTAGCTTCAGAAAGGATCAAGGGATCCAAGTTTAGTAGATTTCAGTATTCAAAACCTGACGTACGGGTGAGAGTATGGGTGAACTCAAGGGGGTATCTGTGGGATTCAGCTTTCTGACACTAGTCAGATTGTTCAGCAATTCAGTTTCAGCCTTCTGACACTAGTCAGATTGTCAACACTCCAGATTCAGCTTTCTAGCCAATAGCTAGACTGTTCAGCCCATATGGCCAGGATGTCGAATCCCTGTGTTCATCAGTCTGATCAGCACAGCAGGTACCTTCGAGTACATACAGATATTCAAATATTCAGGTGCATGCATCAGCATTATCATCAGATAATTCAGTTAGCATGACATGACATACACATCATGACATGAATAATAATGATATCAATAAATAAATGAGATTCAGATTAATCAGTTTCAGATTCCAGCAAATAACTAGATGTATGAATAGGGCCAAGGCCAGGTATGTTTGTGATTGTATGTTGCTTGCTTGGGTTAAGGGAAGTAAGGAGCGCTTACTGGGTGATCTTTATCACTCATCCCCCTCCTTCTTCCATCCTTTTCAGGTGTTCGTGTTATTGTCGAGGAGCGGGTGGACCGAGGCTAGCGGAAGAGAGCCCACACCACAGTTTTCAGTATGTATATTTCAGTTTTAGACCTGTTGGGTCATATGTAACTTTTGTATATTATCAGATGTATCCAGATTGTACAGGAACAGTTGTAAATATATGAAAAAGCCATTATGGGCTCATTATGTATTTCAGTGTATGTATTTCAGCTTCCGCAATATTGTATTCATATTGTATAGCAGCAATAAGAAATTTTATTTTTGTAGGATTCCTGTCGCGTGTATCCGTATTTCTAGATTATTAATAAAATCACCTCGGTATTTAGCAGCAGGGGTACGCGTGGCGACGAGTCCTACAATATATATATATATATAGTTTTCAATAGATAACATGTTGGCTTCCAGGCTTATATTGCTCATGCATAAAGAACATATAGTATCATTGATGTTTTCAAATACTAATTATTAGTAATAAAAATATGAGTTTTATTCAGGATATTGTACAGTAGGTTTTTAGCATATCATCACATTATATTTTTCCGCATAGCATAGATTTTTAGTAAGCAGTTGTGTAGGATCCTACTATATATACTAATAAAGACTTCTTTTCTCAGTAAAATATAATAAAGTATTATTATTTTGATGATAAATTATATAATATAGTAATAGTAGTACATACGATAGTAAGGTCTTACAATTGTCAACATGTTCTTTAATCTTTACTTATCATTTCTTATACTAATTTATACTTAAATTCATGCTACATTAGTCAGATGTATGATATGGTATGGTATATGCTAAAATCATGTTATTGCTTTTGAGCCTATTTACTAAAAACATTTTTTGAAAAACTCAAGTGTAACCCAAAAGTCCTAAAATAATTCAATAGTGGAAAGAAATAATTTCTAAAAGTATCTAAAAACATTTATTGTGCTTATCAGAATAATGAATACAAAGATTTGGCACCTTAGTCATGTGAGTTTTAACTGATTAAATATTGATAAGTAAAGTAATATTGATATCTAAAACTGAACTAAGTCTGTAATCTAAAAATTGTTAACTGGTAATTGATAGTTGATAACTAATAACTAACACATAACCAGCATATATTAATATTTTCCTGCATCATGGATGCTGGTTTCCCTCTCTAAGGGGCATGCATACTCATTGGTGTCTCCTCATTTTTACCCCTAAAATGATGTTTAAAACATCTAATTTCTATTTGAAAAAATACAGATGGATCTTTTGATCTCTTTCTAAAAACACTATATAGCATATCATGTTATATAAATGTTTTTCATGTATAATATTTTATTATTTTTTCTTTTGTGTATTTACTGTGCAAACTAACTTTACTGTTACAGTTTTGTTTTATATATGACTGATTGAAAATTTTCTGATTCTTTAACTTTATATAATGTTTTGAATATGTTCATCGTATTCACGTAAACATTTTATTCTGGTTCTATAATTTATCAAACATGTATAAGGTTATGGCTCTGATTAGGAATTATGTATGTTGTCTAGTTTTGATTTCATATAAATGAAGTTGACTATTATATGATTTTCTCTGTGTTTTGCTTTATATTCCATAATTTACTAAGGTTGCACGATAGTGCTTTTTAAGACACATAGTCGTGCACGAGCACACAATCATGATTTAAGTTTTGCTTAAGTTTGCAGACTAAATCCTTTATACAGTCATGACCCTCAAGAATGATTATGCATACTTAAAACAAGCACACAACTATGATCTTAAATCACACGGTCATGCCCCTACACGATACTGTCTTTTTTTATCTCAGTTGTGTATATGCATACATGACTGTAAGGTACCCAAAAACATGATTACACGATCGTGTGTCGAGTACATAGTCATGCACCATGCTCTACTTCGACAATATCAGGACTGAAATTACATAGCTCCCTGTAACCATAACCCAAACCATAAACAAATTTATTCAAACACTTTTATACGCCTTTCATGCTACAAGGCACATGTTATTAGCATCAATAACACCTAATATCACAAAGGCAAATATCAAACCCTCAAAGAAAACATGTACAAACACATATACATATTTACATGCTTTTTAATCCTTAAATTTCTAAAAGTTTCTCATCAACTCATTACATCAACATGTTAAATAACCATCATAAATGTGTCCAACATAACCATGACAACGAAACCACAATCTAAAACTTAAAGGAAACAAGGGAAAAGGTAAGGAAAACATTTACCTATGGTTATTGCAAACTCAATCTCTCTCTAGCTTGATCACTCTCTCTAACTTGTTTGGGTGAGAAATTATGGTTGCTCTTTTTCTTTTCAGGGATTATGGTTTTCTAAAGAAAGAAAAAAATTTGGATGAGAAATTATGTCTGATAAAGATGAAACTAACTATATATCTGGTAGTAAAACTCAAATAGGGTGCATGCTTCTATGGAAATCTCATATTTCTATTTCTTCTAGCACTATGCATGGAATAGACTCCCAAAGAGACCTATGCACAAGTTATACATGCCTCAAAATGATTATTTTACCCATTAAACTCTCTCATATCTATTTCTCATCCTAAAATATTTTTTTAACCCTAATTTTCAGCCTAAAATGACCATTCTAACCTTGAGATATTATAATTGTGCACGAAATAATCTTTTAAGGAGTCTCATGCACATGTCACATATAGCTTCTAAATGATTATTTTACCCTTAAACCCTCTTAACTTCATTTTTTTTTTTTCCTAAAATCTTACTTTTGATATTAATTTTTAGCCTAAAAAGACTATTTTAACCATTACTCATATAATGAAATTTAGTAATCTTTTTGACAAGATTTATCTGTTAGACATCGAGAATTGGTACTTGCATGTTACAAATTTGATATTTGAGCCTAATAACCAGGGTTACCTAGTTTATTAAAAACAATCTTTGTGTAATTGCATGGTGGCAGTAAACAAATAATATATTCTTGACGGGAACTATCATCTACATATCAAGAGATGGTATCTAAGTGTTACCTATCAATGCGTTGGAGGAAAACAATGATAATCTAAATCGATGACCCTCACCTTTTATTTTTATTGATGAAAGTTTCACAAATGTCACCCAAAATTCTAGCACCAAAACAAGCCTTAAAATCATGCAATTTCATGCACAATCCATGCTACATTCATCATAAATTCTATTTACTTCAAGTCTAGCCAAAATCAAGTTTAAATCCCCAACAACCAACCTCCTAAGATCATCAAACAACAACCAAAGAACGGTGGGAGAAGGAGAATCAAATCCACAACCAATATGTGATAATTTGTAAGAAAGAAGAATTCAATTCAAGCCTAAAGGAACTAGCCACCAATTTGAATAAAAATCTAACTTATTTGAAAATTATTTGCAAGATTGTAAAACCTCAAACATAAAGAATTGTTCTACCAATTTAAGGGTGAACCGAGGATAAAGGAAGGATTCCACCACCAAGGTTCTTCCACCGATAAATTCCTTTTGCTAGAAAGTTGGATAAAAGATATATAAATTCACATGAGCTAACCAAGCATCATGGAACAAGAAAGCACAAAGCCTTTTTCAAATATTCATTTCAACCAAAAATCCTTACAATGAGTTAAAGTTGCCTTTATGTAGGCAAGATATAAACCATGGTTAACTTAAATTAAACCCTAGTTGCTTAAAACATATTACAAGTTAAATAAGAGAAAATATTAAAAGATAAATTACAAAAGTATTTAAAGTTGCCTAAATATTAATTACAATGCAAAAATTATAATATAAATAAATCTAAAATATTATATCTAGCATGCATGCATTTTTCCTGGATTAAGCTGTCTTGGGTTCGAACCTTCACTTGATTGTTTGAATTTGATTTGAAGATTCATTGGCACATAAATCCGTATTAAAATTCATTAGAAATTTAAAAATATCAAGGCTAGAGCATTGGAGCAATTCTGAAATCAAGAGCATACAAAACTAGTTGAAAAGGTAGGAAAATGAAAAATAGAGGTAGCATCCAGCCGCTGCGATAGTAGGATACTGGCCACATGTATGCGTGCATGGACAACATGCAGGAGCATGACGTGGTGCGCACAGGCGTGCGTGTGGTTGTGCACACTAAGGCACTTCTTCCTTTGTGTATTTTCAGTCTGATTCTCATCCGATTCGATTTTTATTATTTTCGTTAGCTTTGTATGGAGCCATTTGATGAAATTACACTCCTTGATGTGCCATTTTTTATTATTACCAAGCTCAAGCATGATCTGAAGGCTTTAGGGAAAATTGTACAAGATGATTCGAAATTTTTTTTGAATACTCTGATTGAAGTCGGATAAGTTTATTTTTTTTGTGTTGGTGGCTTGGAAAGATTGTGATTGGCTTAAGAGACAATTTGGAGGCACCAAGACATAGATCAATGATAATATTTCCAAAATCACAATTGGATTTGAATTTTAATTTATATCAAATAAGTCCACAGAGATGCACATTGAAAATGATTTTAGACCTCATGCTCAAAAGCACCCTATTGTTATTGTTAACAGTGAAGATGAAAGATTTGATATTGCTATAGCTCAAAACCACCCCAATCATATTTCACGGGGTAAAATCAGTAATTTGTAACTCTTGATGACTTAAACTTTTACCCTTAAGACAAGAAGTCAGTCAAATTATATTTGAGGCTAATCTTTGGGGCCATTATCCTACCTTTACTTGTTAAGAAGGTTACAAATTCTGATCATGATCAATGCAAATAAACAGAGAAAAGATATAGTTGAAAGGGACATGTAAGAAATTGGTGTTCCTGTAATAGGCAGCCAATAAGAGAAATAGGGTCCTTGATAGTGCTATCAAGACAATATTATGTCTCTGTTGGTGGAAACGTGAGGTGATATGGCCCCCGATTAAGTGCAAAACAAAAGGATTTGAATAATGAAACTGAAGGGGGTTGAATTTGGTCACGGTTACCTATATATGCCATATAATGCAGGTAGCACAGAGTTCATTCCTGTTGAGCACGTATATTTGAGCTGGCATTTTGGTTAGTCAAAATTTAGCCAGTAACATCAACAGGGGTGTTAATTATAAGATATTGAATTCAATTATGAATTATGATAAATCTGATTTTTCATGCATGGTTAGTAGAGTAGTTGAGTATGAGAATAGTCGGAGCCAATATGATTAAGTCGTCTACTCCATGCCCCAATGTCTGTACATTTCTTTTTATTCAAATTTGGAATAATATTGACAAATTGGGAAACTGAGTAGGCCAAATGAATTTTAAATGTTTTACATATATTTTAAATTTTTTGAATTTCAAAAATACCTTAAATTTTTCATTATCACTCTTCAATTTTTTTTTTAAATTATAATTTATCTGGAAGCGTATAATTTTACATCATTAATACTCTTATTTATGTTTATGTTATAAAATTTTTATTGAAATTAATACAACTTAAGATAGCAAAAATTATTTAATAAGATTTTTGAGGTAAAATATTATTTATCTTATTGCCTTTTGAACAATTTTAGAAAAAAATATAACATATTTTGTTAACAAACTTAGAAAACAAATGAAAATTTCATTTATTTTTTTAAAATTTAATGAATAAAAACTTGTCATTTTATCAAACTATTTGTATAAAAAAAAAAAAAAATCATTTGACCATCAATACAAAGTCTCCCGCATAATATGAACAATTTCGTCGGCTAAGCATATACATTCTCATCTTCTAGCATTAAGGCTTCTCATTTCTCATAAATTCATTGGGTTGAAATTCAAAATCGAATCAACTCAAAATAACCATTAATACCCTACTTTCGGATGAATGTCTTCCTTATTAACGAGAAAATATGACCCAATAATTTAATTGAGTAATATCAGATAATTGCCCTAATAAATTATAAGAAGACTCGAACCCATATCATTATTTAGAACTTACATAACATGTCTCCCTCTTGGAGCTGCTATGTGTCACAAGGTGACAGTCCAAGGCGCTGGAGTCGCGAAGAAGCAGTTCAACGCACCCGGACTTGTGAACGGGCAATCTACCACACGCAGAGCCGTGGGCGAGCAGACAAAGGCAAAGGCAAGCAGATTGCGTGTGAAAGGCTACGGGAAAAAGCGACATTTCAACTACTTTCTCGCGACTCCCGGGCCTTGGACTGTCACCTTATGACACTACTACCTCGACGTTTACATGTCTGGCTTGTATTGTATGGCATGTGCCACAATTAGTTATTTAATTAAGGAGCCCATGATTATCGTTGCATCAAAATTTTAATTTAATAAATATGCTGTGGTCGGTCTTTGTATAACTACTTCCTATAATCAAGTAAATAAAAGTCATGGCAATTAAGATTAAAATTTTCCACCTAAAAAAAAGAGAATTAATGGAAAAAAAGAGTCTGGTACAAAATTTTATGTTGATGAGTTCTTGAACTTTAACTGTATCAAAATTTTAATTTGAGTTTAACTTATTTAAATTGAATACAAATTCAAACATAAGTTGATTTGAATTGAATCTACTGTTTTTTACGGTAATTTGAATTGTCTCTACATGACGGGCTAATTTGGGCCAACTAGATAAAGAATGGATACTCAAGCCCAACCCATGCAAATTCATAACTCATTGAAGGTAAATAATCATCATGTCATTCATGTTTCGTATGTATATAAAATTTTGATAATAAATCTTTAATTTATTTTATCGCATGTTAATTTATATGCAGCGTTTTAATGCTTAATATTTATCATAATTTCTATGAAAATTTTCTCCCACTTCAAATATCTGTCATAATTAAAATGTTATCATGTTATTTTTTATTTTAAATTAAAAAAAAAGTATTTTTGTCTTACCATTTTAAAAACTTAAAAAAACTTATAATTATGTTGATAATATTTAATAATTAAAGTTGAAGGTTTGGATGGTAATTAGATTACCATTACATTACTTTATTTGTATATCATTTTTGCTAATATAAAATTATTAAAAAGCCAAAAGACACATTCCTAAGCAATGTTTGTTAAAATGAAAAAATCAGGTTTGTTAAGTTTAAAAAAACTAAATTTTTATCCATTTATTAAATATTTAAATAAAATTATTAAAACAAAAATACCCTCAACTTAAATAAAATTTTATTCTTAAAATTTCATTAAAATTTTTACTTTTTATTTATAAACCAAGGTAAGGTAAATATATATATTAAAAATTTATCACTATAAATATAGATAGGGTTCAATAATAAGTAACTATATATTTATGTTAAATTATAATTTTTTTAAAATTTTAGGGTAGTTTTAGCAATTTGAAAAAAATTTAGGTGTTTTGAAATTTGAGAAAGTTTTGAGTGTTTTTAAAATTTAAAAAATGAGAGTGTTTTTAAATATTTTAAAATTTTAGTATATCTCTTAATTACTACTTGGGGTATATATATTTTATTATAAATTACTAAAATTATAACATAGTTTTAAAATAGATAAGTGGATGTAATAATTTTTAAAATAAAATAGAAAATTTATCTATTTATCCCTATAAATTAAATAAATAACATTTATACCTCAAATACATTTCTATCATAATAATTCAATAATATGATATAAAACAGATGACTAATGCCCAGCCAAGGTTTTCTTAAATGATAAAATCATACTCAAAAAGTTTTAAAAAACCAAATACCCATCTTCCAATTTTTTTAATATTTTATAGTAAATGACCAAAATACCCTGCATAAAAAATTAAATAATGTTGATATTAAGATAAAATTTAATATAAAATAACATTACAATAATAATAATAATAAATTTAACAATTAATTCAAAAATTTTAAAAATTTTAAAAATATAAAATATAAAAAAAGTGGCTATCATCGTCGGCGACATTATCAAGGGATAAAATATGA
>JAJEJH010000499.1:577118-629590 GCA_026122585.1 Anacardium occidentale
TCGGATGCTTTTACTTTTCTCATGTATATATGTGTGTATTATATATTAGTATACACTGTATGACTAGTATGTTTTATACATGAGTAGCCTGGGGCTTTCACGCTTATATTTCAGTATATTTTAATTTACTATTATAGTAAATTATATTTACAGTTTCTTTTTATAAAGAAAGTTTTATTTAGTAGCAGCAGCAGCAGCCTTTTACTGTAGAGATTTCCGTCTCAGGTATATTTTATGTATAAATTACAATATATTTCCGCAGCGCACAGTAACCTGGGGCGGGGGTCGCTACAATGTGCCATTTTTTATTATTACCAAGCTCGAACATGATCCGAAGGCTTTAGGGAAAATTATACAAGATGGTTCGAAATTTTTTTCGAATGCTCTAACTGAGGTCGGATAAGTTTATTTTTTTTTGTCTTGGTGGCTTAGAAATGTTGTGATTGACTTGAGAGGCAATTTGGAGGCACTAAGACATGAATCAATGATAATATTTCCAAAATCACAATTGGATTCGAATTTTAATTTATATCAAATAAGTCCACAAAGAGATGCATATTGAAAATGATTTTACGCCTCATGCTCAAAAGCACCCTATTATTGTTGTTACTAGTGAAGATGAAAGATTTGATACTGCTATGGCTCAAAAACACCCCAATCATATTTCACGGTGTAAAATCAGTAATTTGTGACTCTTGATGACTTAAACTTTTACCCTTAAGACAAGAAGTAAGTCAAATTATATTTGAGGCTAATCTTTGGGGCCATTATCCTACCTTTACTTGTTAAGAAGGTTACAAATTCTGATCGTGATCAATGCAAATAAACAGAGAAAAGATATAGCTGAAAGGGACATGTAAGAAATTGGTGTTCCTGTAATGGGTAGCCAATAAGAGAAAATAGGGTCCTTGATAGTGCTATCAAGACAATATTATGTCTCTGTTGGTGGAAACGTGAGGTGATACGGTCCCCGATTACGTGCAAAACAAAAGGATTTGAATAATGAAATTGAAGGGGGTTGAATTTGGTCACGGTTAACTATATGCCATATAATGCAGGTAGCACAGAGTTCATTCCTGTTGAGCACGTAACATGTTTGAGCTGGCATTTTGGTTAGTCAAAATTTAGCCAGTAACATCAACATGGGGTGTTAATTATAAGATATTGAATTCAATTATGAATTATGGTAAATCTGATTTTTCATGCATGGTTAGTAGAGTAGTTGAGTATGAGAATAGTCGGAGCCAATATGATTGAGTCGTCTACTGCATGCCCCAATGTCTGTACATTTCTTTTTATTCAAATTTGGAATAATATTGACAAATTGGGAAACTGAGTAGGCCAAATGAATTTTGAATGTTTTACATATATTTTAAACTTTTTGAATTTCAAAAATACCTTAAAATTTTCATTTTCACTCTTCAATTTTTTTTTAAATTATAATTTATCTCGAAGCATATAATTTTACATCATTAATACTCCTATTTATGTTTATGTTATAAAATTTTTATTGAAATTAATACAAATTAAGATAGAAAAAATTATATAATAAGATTTTTGAGGGAAAATATTATTTATCTTATTGCCTTTCGAACAATTTTAGAAAAAATATAACATATTTTGTTAACAAATTTAGTAAACAAATGAAAATTTGAAATTTTTTTTTTTTAATTTAATGAATGAGAATTTATCATTTTATCAAACCATTTGTATAAAAAAAAATAATCATTTGACCATCTATACAAAGTCTTTTGTGTAGTATGAACAATTTCTTCGGCATTCTCATCTTCTAGCATTAAGGCTTCTTATTTCTTGTAAATTCATTAGGTTGAAATTCAAAATCAAATCAACTCAGGATAACTGCTAATACTCTACTTTCGGATGAATGTCTTCCCTATTGACGAGGAAATATGACCCAATAATTTGATTGAGTAATATCGAATGAATGCCCTAATATATTGTAAGAAGACTCGAACCACCCATATCATTATTTAGAGCTTACATAACATGTCTCCCTCTGGGAGCTGCTATGCTACCTTTACCTTTACATGTCTCGCTGGTATAGTATGGCATGTGCCACAATTAGTTAAATTAATTAAGGAGCCCATAATTATCGTTGCATCAAAATTTTAATTTAATAAATATGCTGTCGTCGGTCGTTGTATAATTACTGTATCAAAATTTTAGTTTAACTTATTTAAATTGAATACAAATTCAAACGTAAGTTGGCTTGAATTAAATCTACTATTTTTTACGATAATTTGAATTGTCTCTACATGATGGGCTAATTTGGGCTAACTGGACAAAGAATGGATACTCAAGCCCAACCCAAGCAAATTTATAACTCATTGAAGGTAAATAATTATCACGTCATTCATGATATTTTAAAATTTACGTGTTTTGAAATTTCAGAAAGTTTTGAGTGTTTATAAAATTTAAAAAATGAGAGTGTTTTTAAATATTTTAAAATTTTAGTATATCTTTCAATAACTTTAAAAATAACAATTATACTTAAAAAAAAACAAATTAATGATTTATATATTTTATTATAAACTATTGAATTATAACATATTTTTAAAATAGATAAGTGGATATAATAATTTTTAAAATAAAATAGAAAAAATATCTATTTATCCCTATAAATTAAATAAATAACATTTATACCTCAAATATATTTCTATCATAATAATTCAATAATATGATATAAAACAGATGACTAATGCCCAGCCAAGGTTTTCTTAAATAACAAATTCCTACCCAAAAAGTCTTAAAAAGCCAAATACCGTCCTTCCAATTTTTTTAATATTTTATAGTAAATGACCGAAATACCCTACATAAAAAATAAATAATATTAATATTAAAATAAAATTTAATATAAAATAATATTAAAATAATAATAATAAATTTAACAATTAATTCAAAATTTTAAAAATTTTAAAAAATAAAAAATTTAAAAAAGCGGCTATCATCATCGGCGACATTATCAAGTGATAAAAAATGACCACATAATTAGATTAACAATCAAATCCGACCACTATCGAAGCTGATAAAAAATGATTGGTTTCATACATACTGACCATTTCTAAACTTTTAGATGGTGAAGACAGTCAGATCTAACCATATCTACTAGATCTTTGACAACTAAATCTAGTCGTCTCTACCATTGAGACGGTAAGAACTGGATGATCATTTTCGATCACCTGTTAGGTTTTTGGAGGTCACCATTATCAACAACGATGACTATTTTTTAAAATTTTGTAATTAATTTTTAAAATTTTTTAAAATTATTTTGATATTATTTTACATTTTAAAATATTTTTATAAATTTAAATTTATTAATTATTATTTTTTAAATTCTTTTTATTTAAAAAGACAAAATGACATTTTTGATCAATTAAATTTAATACTTAATTGTTAAATTTGACTGTCTTTAGTTAACGAGTAAATATTTAACTTTTTAAAATTTTTTGAATAACATTTTGTCATTTAAGAAAACCTTGGGTGGGAATTAGTCATTTGGCCTATAATATAAATATTTGGGATAAAATATACTTTATTAAAAATTTTAGGGGTTCTTTAAAATTGAAAAAATTTAAAATGTTTTTTTTTTCTCAAAATTTTAGGAGATTTTTAAAATTTGAAAAGAATTGAGATGCAAACACATACGATAAACTATTAAAGTTATAAAATATTTTTAAAATATATAAGTGAATATTATAATTTTTAAAATAAAAAATAAAATAAATCATTTACTGTTATTAAATTTAAAAAATAACGTTTATATTTTAAATATGTTTCTATTATAATATTTAGATAAAACAATATAAATACTCTTTTGACAATTAAAATTAATCGTTGAGTTTTAATAAATAATGAAAATTTAATTATTTTTTTAAAATTTAATTAATAAAATTTTGTCATTTAAAAAAACAAGAGTAAGTTTGATTGAAGAGATAGACAAACAAAGTCTATGCTTAAGGTCTCATAAAAGAGTGGTCTCAAATATTTTAAATATAAATTATAAAATAACATAAAAACATATTTATTATTTAGATAATAGTATCTTATTGTTAGTATTTTTAAATTCCAAATATACTAATAAATGTATTTATTGAGTTTTTTCAAATTTTAAATAAGTTAATAAATATAATAAATTATTTTATATTTTATTATATAAAAACCATCTAAATAGCCATAGTTTAAAACTACAAATATTCTTGAACTTAACTTTTAGGAATCACTTATTAATTGACAATAACAGGAACCAAAATAATTAAATGACAGCCTTACCAAAAAATGGAAGAAATAAATAAATAAAAAACATAATCAGGTTGCCACAAAATTAAGAGCCAACTTTGGACAAGCAGATGGGGCTTGATTTCTAAATTTGGTCCAATGGGAAAGGATGAATGAAGGCTGAATTCAATTGCCAAATTTTGAGCGTGGCCGTAACATTAACTCCCGTTGCATTGTTAAACAAAAACAACCTTGCATCTCCATAGATCGCCTCTGTTGGATAAATTCTTGATGTTATAACTCTCCTGCCTCCTTGCCCAAAGCTTTCCACAATCGAATGATCAACCTGATCGTTCATTCATTCATAACCATTGTAGAGAAATCCATATGGTGTGCTTAAGATTATACAGTATATAATGTAAAGATCAGAACATACCAGTACTCTCATGGATAATTTTTCATCTTCAAGAACAGGGACACTGCTTCCATAAACTTGTTTAGAAACTTCAGGAGCCAATGACGACCTGCATTTCAAAGAACAAGCTCTCTTTCATTAGGATTATTGCTTTTTTTTTTTTTTTTTCTCTTTTGGTTGGTTTGTTTCTTGGTGAGATTAAAGAAGGAAGTTAACCTTGTTTCATCAGCGCAGAAGTAAGTGGTCAGAGTGCCATTGGTGGCATTTGTGGGGCGGAAGAAGATTGGGGTAAGCTCTGAAAGTGAGTCGTCCGCCAGGACTAACAGGCCAAAGGGTCCCGATGTGCTTCTGTCAACAGCGCCGACGCTGCAATTGTATCCTTCTTCTTCAGTTGCTGAGGCTAATAACTCTGTTTCAAACTCTGCAAAAATGTCTAACTGAGTGGCCATGCCTATATCAAGCGGAACAATTGATCCGGGTTCAATCACAATCTTCTCAAATTCTGTACTGTTATATCTCAAGCTTTCTATTTCTTCCACCGGCCATTGAAGGATATTGGTTCCAGTCTTGTTATCAAATAACACAGTCCTCGGAATGGTCTACAGGACACCCAAAAAATTATCAGTTTCGGAAATAAAGGCTTGAAATTCGGTTATGAAATGTTGATAGAAATTACCTGAACAGAGGCCCAACCCTTTCTGAGGTCATCGGTTTCAGAGTCAGTTTCATTAATCCAGCCCAACAGGATTCTTCTCTTCTTGCACTGATCAAAAAATGATTTTGATGCATAGTATTTTCCATAATCCACCCGTAAGCCGATACCCACATCTTCTTTCGGGTTATCAGGGGTCCATGTATCAGTCACCGGGTCATATATCCCAATTGCATAATGATCAATTTTAGTGTTATCCAAACTAGCCTTCAACACATGCTTGATTCCAGGGCCACCAGCTGAGGTATCCAACCCACTTGATCCGTTTATAGCAACCGGGTAAAAGTCCACACATTCCCACATACCTGTACCCGGAACCGCATGTAACACTCCTTCCAAAAGCTCATACGTTGAGAAATTTGTAGTTTGGTACACAAGTGCAATTCCAATGGTAGTATTCAGCCTTGATCCGATTGCCAGCCTCCATTTTCCGTCGGGTCCGACCCAAGCTGTAGTGGGGTCTCTGTATTCATCGGTTTCAATTCCTGGCGGCGGAACCAAAACCGGATTATCCTCGTACTTGACCCAGTCAAGGAGGAGGGGATCAGATAGGTTTGCCGGGTATGCTAGATTTTGCACCTGCACAGATTCGTCAGTGTCCCCAGTGTAAAGCATTACAATCTGGCCGTCAGGAAGGCGAGTGGCGGAGCCAGTCCAAACTCCATTGATATCATACCAATGATCGGGGATCAGAGCGAGCGGGAGATAGAGCCAATGAATCAAGTCCCTTGATACGGCATGGCCCCAGGTGATGTTGCCCCACACAGCCGAATCTGGATTGTACTGGTAGAATAGGTGATACCAGCCCATGTGAAAGAGCGGTCCTGTAAACACTGAAACATTGATCAATTTTTTGTCATTTGTCTTTGGCCAACGAATATTCAAATCTCCTTGTGTCTAAACAGTTGAGAAGAATCAGAATCAGAAATCATAAATTAACGACGATCAAATCCCCCAGAGATGATTACATGGAGGGATCCTACTCGAGGTCAGGAAGACACTGGACTTTTATTCCTGATTGGTCTAAAGGCCTATCTCTTCATTCTATATCCTTCTATTTATAATTTATTCATTTATATGTTGTGGAGAAAATTAATTATCATTAGCCATTAGTAGGAATAGAAGTTTCGTGAATAATTTAACGAAGCTAAGCTCAACTGGGTACTTGAAGAAAAACGGAAAAACATAAAACAAAAGAAGAGATTTTCACTTATCATCAGGATCTGAAGCAGAGACGTCCACATTTCCCCACCAAACCAACAATGGAGAAAGCCAAATGATAAGTAATTAGCAGTTTATAAATAAAGACTTTGATGTGTAATATAGAAATAAGGGACAATGAAAAAAAATACAAAATCTTATCTCAACCGCCAATAACAAAAAAGCATGTGATTTCTGAGCTAAAATTTTCAAACTTGAGAGCTTTTCTTCTACCTACCATTTGTCCAGTTTTTCGGCGGTAGAAAATGGTATGCAGTTCTTTGCCATGAAAACATAGCATTTGTCCAGTTATAAGAAACTTCTTCATCGTCAAAAAGAGATGGATTTGACTTGGCGGATACGCCTTCGGCTACCACTCTTGGCATTCGTTTGGAAAATGACTCATTTTGTGAGGAGGGTTTATCATTGTTTGGCATTGGTGATGGCGTTGATGGTTCTTGGCTTCGGTTGAGGATTAACCCCACCAATGACAAAAGGAAAATGATGGAGGCAAAGATCGCTACAAAACTCTTCAAGGGTCTCCGGAGGGTCGCCCGAGATCCGTCGAGGGAGGGCTTCTCCGGCAAGGGAGTGTAGAATGTAGCATGAGCAGGGATAGGAGTGTTCATGCTTTTGTGGTGTATGGAAACGAAAGTCGAGAGGGGAAGCTAGAATGATGAAAGAAAGTTTAAATAGAGAGCCTTAGAGAAGAGAAAGAAAATATATGTAATATTATATAATATATAGACTCCAGGAATTTACATGGATAATTTGGACGGTGTGGTGGCTGAGAATGGAAGTTCTGTGTATGAGCTTCAAACCAACCAATCAAACAACAAGGACAAGAAGGACTGAGGGATCCCAACAATATTATGAGGAAAGCATTTGAATTTGTAAATTCTTATACGGAAAACACTTCTTACATATTTTGCTTTTGAGGATTTCATTATTCCATTACAGAAATCAAACATTTATTTTTATCATCTGACCAAATAATAATCAAAAGATTAGAAAATAGCATATGAATTATGAAGAACATATGTAATTTATTAATTTATTTCTTGATCACGTCAAAGTTGGTTCATCGATTTCGTATTTTTCTTGTGCCTTTGTCTACATATCCACCAATGGGACTAATAGTTTAATTATATATAAAAACTCTGGGGCATTTCTATCCATCTGATCAGGAATATCAAGCTTCCATTTTTGAAGGTCTCAAGAAATTCATTCACCTGTGTTCATCCATCAAGTTTAACACGAAAACACTCTATCAAATTTGCATGATAATTATTAGATGTTAATATAATATTTTCATTTTACTTTTATACTTCTTATGAATTCGTGTGTGTGTGTACATATATATATATATATATATATATATATATATGTACGTATTGACTCATCAATAGTGTAAAGAATAGCTGCTTTCAATTTCTTTATTTGTCTCTTTTCTTAAATTGTACATGAGAAGCACGTGAGATTTACCAAAAACAGTTTGTAAGCCTAAATTATTATTAATTTCCAACCGCTTGAACCTGATACATCATCAAATCTTACCTACGATTCATGGACACTTCTCATCTCTCGAGTAAACAAGATCGCAGATTAGATCATTTTATGAAAATGGCTCCATATTGGGAAATTTTGAGCAAGACGTGGCGATGGGAGTGTCAAATAATTTTGTTTAATGTTGACAGTTTTTTTGAAAATTAAAAAGGAAAAAAATTTAGCATCCAAATAGGATATGGAAGCTATGCATGGCGGTCAAAAAATTCTGGTAAATGATATTTGAGTTTGTCTCCTTATAATTATTGTTGGATGAAGGATGAAGAAGGTTATACGCATACAGCCGTTTTAATTTAAGTTGTGATTGAACTGAAAGCAGTCCCCTACATTATATAGTGATCTTTAATTATGTAATTAAGGCTACCCATATCAATGGCCTGAAACGTGTAAAATCGAGACAGTTCCATTGAAAGATAGAAGCATGTTCTGATATATCATATTTCCAGGACAAAAGAAACTTAATCAGCTATGAGACATGCCATGTGAGAGAGATATTCCAGGCTTATTTTTTCGAGTTTTCAGGTTGACAGATCTTGGAACTGCTTCAATTCGTAGGATGCTTTAAGGAAAGAATGGTTGGTACGACCATGCATAGCACTGGTAGAAATAAGTGACTGAGATCTTGTACTGGAAATTATTAAGTAATTGGCTTGACTTGGAGTGACTTTTTTGTCTTCCATGGATGTGTTAGTAAATAATGTAAAAATACTGTTGCTTCTGAATCAGATTTTTTGCTTGTATTTGAGTCAGTCAATAGTTGTTATTAGTGTCCTATTTTATTGCCATTTTGTTGCTGAACGTGAAGTTGTGCTTGCTGGATTTTAGGAAGTAGTTTTTTTTTTTCAGATTGTATTTAAGGGAGTTCAAATTGAATAAGAAGCAGCTCATTTTTTTCCTGCATTTTTTCTGCTCCTATCAAGTGTTTGATTAAATTCCTCTTAGACATTTTTTGCCTTCTTTTTATTGTTTCAGCTCTGTGTTTTAACATCTTGATTTCTAGCTGGAGGAGGCCTGTGAAACTATTTGATGGCGACTACTAATGCTAGGATCAATCCAACCGTGTCGGCAATTCCCTTCTTCAAAGGCAGCGACTATGAGGTCTAGAGCACAAAGATGAAGACGCTCTTCATGTCGCAAGATTTATGGCAGCTGGTAGAGAAGGGTTATGCCGAAGAGGGTGTGTCACCTGAAACTCTTAAAGATGTTCATAAGAGAGATGCCAAAGCTCTCTTTTTCATCCAACAAGCAGTGGATGATTCAATCTTCCCTCGAATTTCAGCAGCAACAAAATCGAAGGAAGCATGGGATGCACTCAAGGATAGGTATCAAGGGACAGCAAAGGTGGTCACAGTCAAGCTTCAGACTCTTCGACGAAAGTTCGAAAGTTTCTTTATGAAAGATACAAAATCAATGGATGAATACTTTAACAATTTGATAGAAGTGGTGAATAAAATGAGGAAATACGGTGAGCAACTTTCAAACCAAAAAGTGGTGGAGAAGATCCTTAGGAGCTTGCCAAGGAAGTATGAATCCGTAGTGGCTGCCATTGAAGAGTCCAAAGATTTAACGGTGCTCACGGTTGATGAGTTATTGGGATCTCTACAATCTCATGAAGATAGACAGAGGAGCTATGAAGAAAGCTCAATTGAGAAGGCCTTCCATACCAAAATGCATGTGTCTAAAGACAATCAAACAACGCAAGAACGTGGCAACAGTAGTAACAATCGTGGAGGCAATTCCTCAAGAGGCAAAAGAGGTGGATGAAGCAACAAAGGAGGAGCAAAGGGAAATAACCAAAACCAGTCCAACAATAATGGTGAGACAAGTACTCGTAAGTTTCGTTGTTATTACTGTAACAAGTATGGCCACATAGAGAAGTATTGTAGGTTGAAAGAAAAACAAGCAAACTTTGTTGAGCAAGAAGATAAAGGTGAATGTGAAAGTTTATTTCTTGCATGTTTTACTGCTAAAATTTGTGAATCAGACTTTTGGTATATCGATAGTGGTTGTAGCCATCATATG
The DNA here is from genome assembly GCA_026122585.1 of Anacardium occidentale. Lineage (NCBI taxonomy): Eukaryota > Viridiplantae > Streptophyta > Magnoliopsida > Sapindales > Anacardiaceae > Anacardium > Anacardium occidentale. The sequence continues at coordinate 587,270 of JAJEJH010000499.1, forward strand.
ACAGCAAACTTGGATGCCTTTATCAATTTAGACAAGTCAATAAAGACTAGAGTGAAGATGGGTGATGGAGCTGTTCGTGAAACACAAGGAAAGGGAACTGTAAAAATCAATTATGGAGGAACTGGGTGCATTGAAGATGTTCTTTATGTCCTCGACTTGGATTCAAACCTTTTGAGTGTTGGGCAATTTCTAAGACAGGGTTACTCTTTGATCTTTGAAGATTTCTTATGTTCAGTCTTTTCAGACAACTCAAAGATGAACATGTTGTTCAAGGTTCCTATGGCTAAGAATAATTTGTTCCCTCTTGCTCTTGATGATGACAAGAAAGCACTCTCAGTCTCATTAGAGGATGGCAACTGGTTGTGGCATCATAGGTATAGACATCTAAACTTTACGAGTTTGAATTTACTGTCTAAACATAATATGGTGCATGGGTTGCCTGTTATAAAACATGATACTGATGTGTGTGAAAGCTGTGTGATTGCAAAACACCATCGAGATTCTTTTCCTAAAGGAAAAAGTAAAAGAGCCTCTCAAGCAACTGAACTGATACATGCTGATGTTTGCGGACCAATGCGCACTTCGTCTCTTAATGGCAGTAGGTACTTTGTTGTTTTTGTTGATGATTATAGTCGAATGACTTGGGTTTTCTTTATTAAAGAAAAATCAGAGGTGCTGCCAATATTCAAGAAATTCAGGAGCTCTATTGAGAAGCAAAGTGGCAATGCAATTAAGACTTTGCGGACATATCGTGGTGGTGAATTTATCTCTATTGAGTTTGATAAATTGTGTGAAGAATTAGGAATACATAGGCAATTGACTGCTAGTTACACTCCTCAACAAAACGAAGTGACAGAGAGAAAGAACCGAAGTCTTGTGGAAATGGCCAAAAGTATGCTGAAAGCCAAATGTCTTCCAAAAGGCTTCTGGGCAGAAGCTATTCATACTACTGCATACATTATCAATCGGTGTCCTACATCAACTTTGTCCAATCAAACACCTTTTGAGGTATGGAATGGGTGGAAACCAAAGGTAAAACATTTTAAAATCTTTGGTTGTGTTGCTTATGTGTTAGTGTCATCTCAAAAGAGAGAAAAATTTGATGAAAATAGTGTGAAATGCATATTTGTGGGCTATAGCATGGAAACAAAGGGGTATCGCTTCTATAATCCTGTATCTAAAAAATTGCTAATAAGTCATGATGTTGTTTTTGTAGCATCCTAGATCCAGAAAGCCCTTAGGGATAGAGTTTTGGGGTTAGAAATGGGATTCAGAGAGAGATTGGGAGTCTGGTAAAGTTAAGGGGTGAGTTGGTAAGTTTTCGGAGCCGTGTGGCTTTCGTTTGAATCCTTTCAGAAGGATTCGATCAGGTGAGTGAGCGAAAAATGAATTAAGTTCATTTTCCCTTGTGCACGCCCATGCATCATTGATGCACGACCGTGCGTGGCATAGTATATAAGTGAGCCGAGAGAAAGTTTGTTCTTTTCTCACCCAAGTTTTGCTTTAGCCAATTCTCTCTTTCATTTCAGCAGCTCCTCTCATCCTTAGAGAGGAAATTCAGCAGCCAATAACTCTCAATCCGGCGAGAGAGCAAAGAGATTAGTTGTCTGGAAAGTTTTTTTCAGAAGCATGGCGCGAGGTAAGTGTTCCCTTACCTTTTCCTTGCGTTTCCCAGCTTGCTTTGTGAGTTTTGTTGCTATGGATGAGTTAAATGCATGTGGATGAATGTTTGAAATGCTTATATGGCCTTGCATGTTGATTTTGATGATGAATTTCCACCCTTGGAGCATGCATGTGTTGTATGTGTGCTTTAGTGAGAGAATCAAGAAGCTTCCATGGTAGATTTCATGTGGATTGTTGCATGTAAGATATGATGCTTGAATTGTGTTATATGGAGTGCTGGGAATGCATATATGAAGTGATTTTCAGATTGAATGTGAATTGGTATGCGTTTAAGGCAAGTTTCTAAGCGGTGCTTTGTTGAAGAACCAGACGCACGACCGTGCGCCTGCATGGCACGGCCGTGAGTCTTTATTTTTCCAGATGCACGCCCGTGTGCATGCCCTGTGCACGGCCAGAAAATGCCCATGCATAACTGTGTGTTCGCATACGCACGCCCGTGCATGCCTTTCAGTGAGAAATTCCAGAAAATTCCAGTAACATGCACGGTCAGGCGCACGACCAGAGCACAACCCCGTGCGTCCTGGCTCACGCCCGTGCACCTTTCATGCACGCCCGTGCATCAGCAGTTTTTCAGAAAATGATTATTTATTGAGAAATTAAGCATGCGAATTCAGAATAAAGGCTAATTGGCTTCAGATAAGCATCAGATGAGCATATATTCAAATAATAAGCTGCATATGCATATCATGACATGACATGTAACTTCAGAGAGGATCAGGGGATCTGAATTCAACAGTATTCAATATTCAGAACCTAATATACGGGTAAGAGTATGGGTGAATACGAGGGGGCATCTGTGGGATTCAGCCTTCTGACACCAGTCAGAACGCTCAACAGTATTTCAGATTCAGTTTCTGACACCAGTCAGAATACTCAGCAGCACTTCAGTTTTACCATCTGACATCAGTCAGATTGGGCAGCAGTATTCAGATTCAGCTTTCTAACCAGTAGCTAGACTGTTCAGCCCACATGGCCAGGATGTCGAATCTCTGTATTCCACCAAGTCTGATCAGCACGGCAGGTACCTTTGGGTACAGAGAGGTATTCAGATGCATGCATCCAGTATTTTCAGTTAGCATGGCATGACATACACATCATGACATGAACAATAATGATATCCGTATATAATGAGAATGATATTCAGATAAATCAGTTTTCAGATTCCCGCAAGCGCATAGATGTATGAACAAGGCCGAGACCTAGGTATGTTTGTTTATTGTGATTGTTTGTGCTTGCTTGGGTATTGAGGGAAGTAAGGAGTGCTTACCGGATGATCTATATCACTCATTCCCCCCTCCTTCTTCCATCCTTTCAAGTGTTCGTACTGTGGCTGAGGAGCGGTTGGACCGAGACTGATAGAGAGGGCATGCACACACACCCCGATCGCAGTTGTACAGTTTTCAGTTTTGGACTTGTGTGGTCATATGTATCTTTTGTATGTTTCCAGATGTATCCAGATGTACAGAAACGATATGTGTATATATGTATAGGCCACTGGGCCCATTGTACAGAACAACTTGTACATTTTACAGTTGATGTATGTATATTAGCTTCCGCATGCGTACAGTTGTATAGTTTCAGATTTTATTTTATTATTTTTCTAGGATTCCCGTCGCGGGTACCCATATTTTCAGATGATTAATAAAAAGCTCCCCATGGTTTTCAGCAGCAGGGGTACTCGTGTCGGCGGGTCTTACATTGGTGGTATCAGAACAAAGTTGTAAGTGTTTGGTGCCTTTTTCTCTCCTTCGCAGTCGTCGTCCAGACCCTCCTCACAACACAGTCAGGTATTTATTTCCAGATTGATTGTGATATGTGTTTCTAACTCTCAGTTTGTTGCGATGCTATAGATAGAGAGGAGTATGTCCCTAGATGTCTAGATGAGACAGACAGTAGTTCACCCGCCCATCCTATGAGTGTTAGTGATAGGCGGCGATCTCAGAGTACCTCTCATGTGTCGATGAGACCAGATCAGTTGAGAGAGATGATTGGGGATGTAGTTAGAGAGAGCCTCCAGCAAGCTGGAGTAGGTAATGTTACAGAGCCAGATAGAGTTACTCCTCCTCAGCATGAGAGTTATCAGATTCCGAAGAGAAGACATTCCCAGTCTTAGCATCAGTCGCAGCCACAGTATCAGCGACAGTATCAGTATCAGTCACAGCCTCAGTCAGTTAGAGAGAGGCATCAGTTTCCAGCAGGTTATTCAGAGTACAGTCAGGGTATGAGTACCGAGACAGCCGGTACCAGCTCTTCAGACAGAATTCATCCAATTTATCATCTGTCAGGGCCGTTTCAGTCAGTCAAATTCAGTGGGTCCAGGGATCTAGCAGTGGTAGAGGAGTGGATAGAGTCCGTGGAGAATGTGATGGGACTCTACACATTATCAGAGAGAAAGAAGGTCAGATATGCAGTGTTCTTTCTCAAGGGTGATGCCAAGGTCTGGTGGGGCCTAGCTAGAGCTTCCATCAGTGAGCAGCAGATGATATAGGTAGAGTTCAGATGACTTTTCGATACTGAGTATAGGAGTATGGAGGTGGTATATACTAAGGCTCAGGAGTTCATTGATTTGACTTAGGGGTCCAGTTCAGTCAAGGAGTACACCACTAGATTCAATGCATTGGCGAGATTTGTCCCGAGTTTGGCAGGGACCGAGATGGGCAGAGTACAGAAATTTATTCACGGCCTGCATCCTACGATTTACAAGGATGTGATGACAGAGTCAGATCCTCCCCAGAGATTCAGTGATGCATTGGGGAGAGCGCTCAGATCAGAGGTCGGATTACAGAGGATGGGTGTTCTGAGTAGAGCATCTGAGAGAGATCAAAGGACAGACGATAGAGACAGGGGCAAGAAGCCGATGTCAGCCAGGAGATCTGCCCGAGGTTTCCAGAGCCATAGGCAGAGAGTTGTGCCCTAGTCGTCACAGTGTGTCAGATATGGCAGGCGCCATTCAGGAGAGTGTTTAGCCGGCCAGATTTTATGTTATTAGTACCATCAGCCAGGGCATATGATGGCAGTATGTCCAGCCAGAGGTGGAGCTGGCGCAGGATCGAGCAGAGGTGGAGCCGGTCAGTTCAGAGGCCGAGGTGGTCCACCCAGAGGCGGAGTTCGAGCTGAGAGATATGGAGCAGATGTTCCCAGAGTTGGTGATAGAGCACCTGAGGGAGGTGTCGGTCCTTCAGGAGTTGGCAGAGGCAGAGCCAGAGTTTATGCAGTCCACCAGGAGCAGGCAGAGGCCATTCCCCATGCAGTTACCGATCAGTTACTTTATTTTGGTACTCCTTTATTTGTACTTGTTGATTGTGGAGCTACACACAACTTTGTATCATGGAGTGTAGTGGAGAGATTAGGGGTTGACCCTAGTGTGGCCAGTAGGAGTATCCAGGTAGAGATGCCAGATGGGGGATTTGTGTTGAGTAACAGAGTCCTCCTAGATCAGGAGGTAGAGATTATGGGTAGATTCATGGTGATTGATTTGATTCTGCTGGAGTTGGCAGATTTTGATATGATATTGGGAATGAATTTCTTGGGGAAATACAGTGCAGAGATAGATTGTGGAAGAAATAAGGTGAGATTCCACATAGGCCCTGATCAGTTTGTGTTTGGTGAGGGCAGAGTCGACAGTCTGGTGATCTCCAGTATTCAGGCGAGCAGGTTGTTGAGACAGGGTTGTGTTGGATACTTGGCCAATGTTGTATGCAGTAGTTCAGTGGGTTCGAGTATCGAGGAGGTGCCAATTGTCAGAGAGTTTCCAGATATATTTTCAGAGGAGTTGCCAGGGTTACCTCCAGACAGAGAGTTAGAGTTTAGTGTTGAGCTTCTTCCTGGTATGGCTCCAATCTCTAAGGCTCCGTATCGGATGGCTCTAAATGAGCTTCAGGAGTTAAAGAAGCAGCTTCAGGAATTGACAGATAAGAGATTCATCAGGCCTAGTTGTTCACCTTGGGGAGCTCCAATTCTGTTTGTTAAGAAGAAAGATGGGTCGATAAGGATGTGTATCGACTACAGGGAGCTGAACAGAGTGACAGTGAAGAACAAGTATCCCCTGCCCCGAATAGATGACTTGTTCGATCAGTTGAGAGGTGCAGCTGTGTTTTCGAAGATTGACTTGAGATCAGGTTATTATCAGATCAGAGTGGCAGACAGGGATGTTCCCAAGACAGCTTTCAGGACTAGATATGGGCATTATGAGTTCGTGGTCATGCCATTTGGGTTGACGAATGCCCCAGTGATCTTTATGGATCTGATGAACCGGGTGTTTCATGATTGCTTAGACCGGTTCGTGGTGGTTTTCATTGATGATATTCTGGTGTATTCTAGGAGTGTGGTAGAGCATGAGGAGCATCTCAGATATGTACTTCAGAGGCTGAGAGACAGACAGTTGTTTGCCAAGTTTACCAAGTGTGAGTTCTGGCTTGACAAAGTAGCATTTCTGGGCCATGTAGTTTCAGCAGATGGCATTTCAGTGGATCCTAGTAAGGTGGAGGCTATATTGAGTTGGCCAAGACTGAAGACAGTAAAGGAGATCAGGAGTTTCCTTGGGTTGGCAGGTTACTACAGGAGATTCATTGAGAGATTCTCTAGCCTAGTAAGGCCTCTTACTGCCTTGACTAGGAAAGAGGTTCCATTTGTATGGTCAGATGATTGTGAGACGCGATTCCAGGAGCTTAAGCAGAGATTGACTAGTGCTCCAGTGTTGGCACTACCTCAGGAGGGAGTTGAGTTTGATATCTACACAGATGCATCCCATCAGGGGATTGGGGCAGTTTTGATACAGAGTGGTAGGGTCATTGCCTATGCATCCAGGCAATTGCGTGATCATGAGTTGAGATACCCTACCCATGATCTAGAGTTAGCAGCAGTTGTTTTCGCCTTGAAGATTTGGAGACACTATCTTCATGGGGTCAAGTGCAATATTTATTCAGATTATAAGAGTCTAAAATATTTCTTCACCCAGAGAGAGCTTAATATGAGACAGAGGAGATGGCTAGAGTTGGTGAAGGATTATGATGTTGACATCAGATACCATCTAGGGAGAGCCAATGTAGTGGCTGATGCGTTGAGTAGACGTGTGGCCTTATCCAGTCTTTCAGTTCAGAGAGAGTTGTAGTATGAGATAGCCAGAGAGCAGATTGAGATAGTGACTGCGGGATTCTCCAAGCTTCAGATCAGATCTTCTCTGTATGATGAGATCAGAGACAGTCAGATGTCAGATGAGTGGACTCAAAGTATGCTTCAGAGGATGTCAAAGAGAGCAGTGCCAGACTTTGAGTTCAGAGATGGGATCTTGAGATTCAGAGACAGAGTATGTGTGCCCTAGAGTTCAGAGTTGAGGCAGATGATTTTGTCAGAGGCGCATAGTGCGGTGTATTCAGCACACCCAGGCAGTACAAAGATGTATCAGGATCTCAAGAAGAGTTTCTGGTGGTTAGGCATGAAGAAAGACATCGCAGACTATGTTTCCAGATGTCTGATATGTAAGCAGGTTAAGGCAGAGCATCAGAGACCCTCAGGTTTACTTCATCCCTTGAGTATCCCTGAGTGGAAGTGGGAAGATATTTTGATGGATTTCATTTCTGGTCTTCCCAGAGTTCAGAGAGGATTTGATGACATATGGGTGATTGTGGACAGACTGAGTAAGTCAGCTCATTTTTTGCCTATTAGACAGGGTATGTCTACAGATCAGTTGGGGAGATTGTACATCAGAGAGGTGGTCAGACTCAATGGTGTTCCCAGGACTATAGTGTCAGATAGAGACTCCAGATTCCTATTAGCTTTCTGGAGATCATTACAGAGGGCCTTGGGGACCATATTACAGTTTAGTTCAGCTTATCATCCTCAGACAGATGGTCAGACTGAGAGGGTGAATAAGATTCTGAAGGATATGCTCAGAGCTTGTTGTATGGACTTCCAGACCGATTGGACAGAGTTGATTTCCCTCATGGAGTTCACGTATAACAACAGTTATCATGCGATGATTCAGATGGCTCCATTTGAGGCATTGTACGGTCAGAGGTGTAGATATCCTCTTCATTGGGATGAGATTGGAGAGAGAGATTCTCTAGAAATAGTTGTGGGCCCAGAGATAGTTCAGGGCATGATTGAGCAGATCAGGATCATCAGGCAGAGGATGAGACAGGCCCAGGATCGACAAAAGAGTTACGCAGACCTGAGACGCAGAGAGATCGAGTTTGCAGTAGGCGACAGAGTGTTTCTGAGAGTTGCTCCGTACAGGCATGTTCTCAGATTTGGCAGAAAGGGGAAATTGGCCCCTAGATTCATTGGTCCCTATGAGATACTTGAGAGAGTGAGGACAGTTGCTTACAAGTTGGCTTTACCAGCTAGCATGGACAGGATTCATAATGTGTTCCATGTGTCTCAGCTGAAGAAGTATATGGGAGATCCTTCTCATGTGCTTCAGTTTTCAGAGATAGAGTTGGCAGATGATCTGAGTTATCAAGAGCTGTCAGTGCAAATCCTAGACTTCAAGGTTAAAGTCCTCAGAAACAAGCAGATTCCTCTAGTGAAGGTCTTATGGCACAGTCAGAGAGTGGAGAAAGCCACATGGGAGGTAGAGTCTGAGATCAGGGATAGATTTCCAGAGTTATTCAGGTAATTTCAGGGTCAGAATTTTTATAAAGGAGGAGGAAATGTAGCATCCTAGATCCAGAAAGCCCTTAGGGGTAGAGTTTTGGGGTTAAAAACGGGATTCAGAGAGAGATTGGGAGTCTGGTAAAGTTAAGGGGTGAGTTGGTAAGTTTTCGGAGCCGTGTGGCTTTCGTTTGAATCCTTTCGAAAGAATTCGATCAGGCGAGTGAGCGGGAAATGAATTAAGTTTATTTTCCCTTGTGCACGCCCGTGCATCATTGATGCACGACTGTGCGTAGCATAGTATATAAGTGAGCCAAGAGAAAGTTTGTTCTTTTCTCACCCAAGTTTTGCTTTAGCCAATTCTCTCTTTCATTTCAGCAGCTCCTCCCATCCTTAGAGAGGAAATTCAGCAGCCAATAGCTCCCAATCCGACGAGAGAGCAAAGAGATTAGTTGTCTGGAAAGTTGTTTTCAGAAGCATGGCGCGAGGTAAGTGTTCCCTTACCTTTTCCTTGCGTTTCCCAGCTTGCTTTGTGAGTTTTGTTGTCATGGATGAGTTAAATGCATGTGGATGAATGTTTGAAATGCTTATATGGCCTTGCATGTTGATTTTGATGATGAATTTCCACCCTTGGAGCATACATGTGTTGTATGTGTGCTTTAGTAAGAGAATCAAGAAGCTTCCATGGTGGATTTCATGTGGATTGTTGCATGTGAGATATGATGCTTGAATTGTGTTATATGGAGTGCTGGGAATGCATATATGAAGTGATTTTCAGATTGAATGTGAATTGGTATGCGTTTAAGGCAAGTTTCTAGGCGGTGCTTTATTGAAGAACCAGACGCACGACCGTGTGCCTGCATGGCACGGTCGTGAGTCTTTGTTTTTCCAGATGCACGCCCATGTGCACGCCCTGTGCACGGCCAGAAAATGCCTATGCACGACCGTGTGTTCGCATACGCACGCCCGTGCATGCCTTTCAGTGAGAAATTCCATAAAATTTCAGTAGCATGCACGGTCAGGCGCACGACCAGAGCACGACCCCGTGTGTCTTAGCTCATGCCCGTGCACCTTTCATGCACGCCCGTGCATCAGCAGTTTTTCAGAAAATGATTATTTATTGAGAAATTAAGCATACAAATTCAGAATAAAGGCTAATTGGCTTCAGATAAGCATCAGATAAGCATATATTCAGATAATAAGCTGCATATGCATATCATGGCATGACATGTAGCTTCAGAGAGGATCAGGGGATCCGAATTCAGTAGTATTCAGTATTCAGAACCTGATGTACGGATAAGAGTATGGGTGAATACGAGGGGGCATCTGTGGGATTCAACCTTCTGACACCAGTCAGAACGCTCAACAGTATTTCAGATTCAATTTCTGACATCAATCAGAATACTTAGTAGCACTTCAGTTTTACCATCTGACACCAGTCAGATTGGGCAGCAGTATTCAGATTCAGTTTTCTAGCTAGTAGTTAGACTGTTTAGCCCACATGGCCAGGATGCTGAATCCCTGTATTCCACCAAGTCTGATCAGCACGGCAGGTACCTTCGGGTACAGAGAGGCATTCAGATCCATGCATCCAGTATTTTCAGTTAGCATGGCATGACATACACATCATGACATGAATAATAATGATATCCGTATATAATGAGAATGATATTCAGATAAATCAGTTTTCAGATTCCCATAAGCGCATAGATGTATGAATAGGGTCGAGCCCAGGTATGTTTGTTTATTGTGATTGTTTGTGCTTGCTTGGGTATTGAGGGAAGTAAGGAGTGCTTACTGGGTGATCTATATCACTCATTCCCCCCTCCTTCTTCTATCCTTTCAGGTGTTCGTGCTGTGGCTGAGGAGCGGTTGGACCGAGGCTGACGGAGAGGGCATGCACACACACCCCGATCGCAGTTGTGGTCATATGTATCTTTTGTATGTTTCCAGATGTATCCAGATGTACAGAAACGATATGTGTATATATGTATAGGCCACTAGGCCCATTGTACAGAACAGCTTGTACATTTTACAGTTGATGTATGTATATTAGCTTCCGCATGCGTACAGTTGTATAGTTTCAGATTTTATTTTATTATTTTTGTAGGATTCCCGTCGCGGGTACCCATATTTTCAGATGATTAATAAAAAGCTCCCCATGGTTTTCAGCAGCAGGGGTACTCGTGGCGGCGGGTCTTATAGTTTTTTATGAGAAAAATGCATGGAATTGGGATGAAATACAGACAGGTGTTGGTTATATTCAAGATGATGAATTTGGTGAACCAGTAGATTCCATAGAAGATGGTGGTTTGGGCTCTTCGACACCAAACAGTGGTCTTTCTTCACCTGGCACTAACAGTTCCAGCTCTTCTTCACCAAGCTCTTCTTCTTCAAGCATACCTCCAAGTACACCTCCACGCAAATGGATAACATTAGCTGAACTATATGCACAAACAGAGAGATGTCAGTTTACAAAAATTGAAGAGCCCAACAGCTTTGAAGAAGCTGTAAAAAGTGGCAAATGACGTGCTGCGATGTATGAGGAGATGGGAGTATTGGAGAAAAACAAAACTTGGGAGCTTGTTGACTTGCCATCAGAAAAAGAAGTTGTGGGGCTGAAATGGGTGTACAAACTCAAATGTAAACCTGACGGATCAGTTTTAAAACACAAAGCTCGATTAGTTGCTCGTGGATACATACAGCGAGAAGGTGTTGATTTCGAAGAAACATTCTTTCTAGTGGCCAGGTTTGACACCATTCGAACTGTTTTATCAATTGCAGCTCATAATAAATGGAAAGTTTTTTAATTTGATGTCAAGTCAGCCTTCCTAAATGGCTTATTGGAGGAAGAAGTATATGTTCAGCAGCCTCAAGGTTATGAAGTTTCTGGTGAAGAAATGAAGGTGTATCGGTTGAAGAAAGCTCTCTACGGCCTCAAACAAGCACCACGAGCCTGGTATGAAAGGATTGATGGGCACTTCATAAAAAATGGTTTTCAAAAGAGTGCAAGTAAGCCCACCTTGTATGTCAAAACACAAGGAGCTGATAAGGTATTAATAATTTGTCTTTATGTGGATGATTTAATCTATACTGGAAATAATGTTGCTTTAATTGATGATTTTAGAAGGCTTATGGTTGCTGAATTTGATATGACTGATTTGGGTCAAATGAGTTATTTTTTGGGACTGGAAGTGCAACAACTTGATGTAAGAATTTTTATTTCACAATATAAGTATGTAAATGATCTTCTTGAGAAGTTTAACTTGAAGGATTGTAATCCAGTGAAAGTTCCTATGGTTACAAATCAAAAATTCAGCTTGGATGATGGAGATGAGAAGGTAGACCCTCAGGTTTATCGAAGTCTAGTAGGGAGCTTACTCTACCTTACTAATAGTCGTTCCGACATCTTGTATGCTACCAGCCTCTTATCACGTTTTATGCAAAGTCCAAGCAAAATTCATTATGGTGCTGCAAAAAGGGTACTGAGATATTTGAAGGGAACATGCTCCTATGGTCTTTTTTACTCTAATGCTAGTAACCTTGAGTTATGTGGCTTTTCTGATAACGATTGGGCAAGTTCCATAGATGATCGCAAGAGCACTTCAGGGTATCTTTTTATGCTTGGAACAAGTATTATTTCATGGTGTTCAAAGAAGCAACCATCCATTGCTCTATCTTCATCTGAAGCTGAGTACATAGTAATTACTACAGCAAGCTGCCAAGCAATTTGGCTTAGGAGAATTCTGAAAGACATGAAGCAAGAACAGAAGAGGGCAACAACAATTTACTGTGATAATCAGTCCACCATTGCAATGGCCAAAAACCCAGTTCATCACAACCGGACGAGGCATATCGACATTCGACATCATTTTATTCGAGAACTAGTTGCTGAAGGTAGTATTGAGTTGAAGTACTGCAACTCCAATGAGCAAATTGCTGATTTATTCACAAAGTCACTCACTCTTGAGAAATTTGCTTATTTTAAAAATAGGTTGGGTGTTGTAGATTTTTCCATTAAGGGGGAGTATGTTAGTAAATAATGTAAAATTACTGTTGCTTCTGAATCAGATTTTTTGCTTGTATTTGACTCAGTCAATAGTTGTTATTAGTGTCCTATTTTATTGCCATTTTGTTGTTGAACGTGAAGTTGTGCTTGTTGGATTTTAGGAAGTAGTTTTTTTTTTTTTCAGATTGTATTTAAGGGAGTTCAAATTGAATAAGAAGCAACTCATTTTTTTCCTGCATTTTTTCTGCTCCTATCAAGTGTTTGATTAAATTCCTCTTAGACATATTAATATGCTCTAAGTAGATTCAAAAATTATAATTGTACCTGTAAAAAATTAAATAGAATACATATTATAATTATTAGAGTCATATACTAATTTTAAAATATATAAGAGTTTGAAAAAAATTATAAGTACTAATGAATGGATTATTAAAGAATTTAAAGATTAAATTATATTGTTTAAAATATTTGGATTTGATACGTAAAATAATTGTTTTTTAAAATTAATGAAGAGTAAAATTATTATTTTACCCGTGATTTTTTAAGAAAAATATAGATGTTGGGTATTTTGTTATTTTATTTTTACCGAGTTTCAAACCATATTTTACCTTTTTAACTGTGTAATTTAATGTTGACATCAGCATTTCCATGTTCAGTAGTTGGTTGGTGATTTGGGGGACTAAATTTAATTGTATTTTTTGTAATTAAAAAATTTATAAACCAAAAGAAAATTGGGGGCAATAACTTAAACATAGCCAAAATATGCCCGCAAAGTAAAACAAACAGCTAAAAAAGAAGCGACTCTGTCCACCCTTCTTGAGCGTTTATCTCAATTTTTACTAAGGCAGAGATCAAACAACAACCAAAGAAAGGTGGGAGAAGGAGAATCAAATCCACAACCAAAATGTGATAATTTGTAAGTAAGAAGAATTCAATTCAAGCCTAAAGGAACTAGCCACCAATTTGAATAAAAATTAATTTATTTGAAAATTATTTGCAAGATTGTAAAACCTCAAACATAAAGAATTGTTCTACCAATCTAAGAGTGAACCAAGGATAAAGGAAGGATTTCACCGTCAAGGTTATTCCACCGACAAATTCTTCTTGCTAGAAAGTTGGATAAAAGAAATATAAATTCACATGAGCTAACCAAGCATCATGGAACAAGAAAGCACAAAGCCTCTTTCAAATATTCATTTCAACCAAAAATCCTTACAATGAGTTAAAGTTGCTTTTATGTAGGCAAGATATAAACCATGGTTAACTTAAGTTAAACCCTAGTTGCTTAAAACATATTACAAGTTAAATAAGAGAAAATATTAAAAGATAAATTATAAAAGTATTTAAAGTTGCCTAAATATTAATTACAATGCAAAAATTATAATATAAATAAATCTAAAATATTATACCTTGCATGCTTGCATTTTTTCTAGATTAAGTTGTCTTGGGTTCGAACCTTCACTTGATTGTTTAAATTTGATTTGAAGAGTCATTGGCATATAAATCCATATTAGAAGTCATTAGAAATTTAAAAATATCAAGGCTAGAGCATTGGAGCAATTCTGAGATGAAAAGCATACAAAACTAGTTGAAAAGGCAAGAAAATGAGAAATAGAGGTAGAACCCAGCCACTGCGACACTAGGATACTGGCCACATGTATGTGTGCATGGACAGCGTGCAGGAGCACGGCGTGGTGTGCACATGTGTGCATGTGGCTGTACGCACTAGGGCACTTCTTCCTTTGTGTATTTTTGGTCTGATTCTTATTCGATTTGATTTTTATCATTTTCATTAGCTTTGTATGGAGCTATTTGATGCAATTACACTCCTTGATGTGTGTAATGGCACAAGGGTAGAACTATCTTTTCAGGTTCTGAATCCAAAAGTAAAAGAGAGATTTTCTTGTTAGAAAAGAGTTTGAGAGGGTTCAGGGGTATAAGAGCCTTTTAGAAACCTCTTATGGCCTGTACATGGGTATTCTGGGAGGAATATCCTGTGTATACGCGAAGATGGGTGGAAATTGAGATTTTTCACTACACACACGACCGTGTGCCTAGGACACACGACCGTGTGCCTAGGACACACGACTGTGTGCCTAGGACACACGACCGTGTGTTATGCCTTTTAGCCATAAATGTGTTTTATTTTTTCAGTTGCGCGCAGTTTCCAGCTTTCCAGTTTTCATTTTCTTCTTCTTCTTCCCTCAACTCCAGTAAACCTTAAGGTGATTGAGAGTGATCCCCCAGCAGCTCAGTTCTAGATTAGAGATGCAGAACCTTCCAGAAAGAGAGGTCAAGCTTCTATGGCGAGAGGTAAGTGTTTTCCTTACCTCTTTCACTATGTTCAAAGTATGTTTTGTTGTTTTCAACTTATGAGAACTTTGTGTGCTTGTTTGAGATGTTATCAGCATGCTTGAGTTTTGATATGATGAATGATTGGATGACTGAGTGGCTATTTTCATGATTTATATGTGTATATTTTGTATACATGTGTTATATGCTTTATTCATGATGTATGGCGTGTTTGAGATAATGATATGATGAATATTTGCATGCTAATAGCAATATTAAATGTTTGTGTTTGATGATTTGAAGTGTAGATGTGTTTGGTGTGGGAATTTTTAGGTTTCCAAACGCCTTCTGCAGAATCTGAATTGAGCACACGCCCGTGCACCTGAGATGCATTCCCTTGTGGCCTCAATTTACATGGAACACGACCTTGCATGTTACCCATATGCGTATGAAAATCCAGACACACGGGCGTGTGCCCTCCAAACACATGCCCGTATAGGCAAGACACGGGAGCATGGTGAGGCAGCTACACGCCTATGTAGTGCGATACATGCCCGTGTGCCCAGTTATGCACGCCCGTGTGTTTGCACCACACGCCCGTGTGGCAAGCCAGAGTTTGATAATTTATTCCAGAAGCTAGCACGCCCAGAGACACAAAAAGCACACAGTCCTGGGTACCTTGACACACGCCCGTGCACCTTAAGAAAAGCATAAAAAGAGATTAAAAGAGAAACTAAGCCATTCTGAGCTAATTTTAAGCACACAGAACTCAGTAATAAGATGATAAAACAGCATATCATGCATGATTATCAGCATTGAGCACGACATATCATATTAGATGATTTTAGACTGGATCCAAGGATCCAACAGTATGATTTTTCAATATAAATATATGATATTTCATATATCAGATAGGGGTGGATACGAGAGGGCACCTATGAGTTCACACACCCGCTAGAGAGGGAAACCAGCGTTCGTTAGAGAGGACATGGTCATTGACCAAGCTCGTTAGAGAGAGTGCTGGTTGTGCATCAGTATATTCAGTAGGATTTTGAACTCACACGGTCAGGGTGTCGAATCCCTACATTCATCAAACTGGTCAGCATAGTAGATATTTTCAGATATAATACTTTCTGATACAGTTTTCAACATATACTATACGTATATATTCAGGATATTCGGATCACAGCTTTTATTATCATAAAGAGTTTTTAGAAAGGAAAGTTTTTCAGAAAATTAGGCCTAAGGGTAAGTTTCATAGCTTTTCAGCATATACATGACATCAGCATATACATTTCATGTTATATACAGCATCTCATGAGAAACAAAACAGAATTCAGTAAAGAATAATACAGAAAATAGATATACTTTGGTATATAAAGAGAATCAGACATAAGAAAACAATAACGCAGAATCTCCTACGTGACAAGTCACGTAGTCAGTTGTTTTGACCTGCGAGTATTTGAGTTTGGAAACGCTTGCTGAGTGACTTTGTCACTCACCCCTTCTTCTCTGTTTCCTTTTTGCAGGTCAGTGAGTAGAGAGTGGTTGAGCTGGAGTGAGACAGCTGCGAGGTTTCGGAGATATGGCTCGGCAGCAGCAGATAACATGTTGGCTCGGATGCTTTTACTTTTCTCATGTATATATGTGTGTATTATATATTAGTATACACTGTATGACTAGTATGTTTTATACATGAGTAGCCTGGGGCTTTCACGCTTATATTTCAGTATATTTTAATTTACTATTATAGTAAATTATATTTACAGTTTCTTTTTATAAAGAAAGTTTTATTTAGTAGCAGCAGCAGCAGCCTTTTACTGTAGAGATTTCCGTCTCAGGTATATTTTATGTATAAATTACAATATATTTCCGCAGCGCACAGTAACCTGGGGCGGGGGTCGCTACAATGTGCCATTTTTTATTATTACCAAGCTCGAACATGATCCGAAGGCTTTAGGGAAAATTATACAAGATGGTTCGAAATTTTTTTCGAATGCTCTAACTGAGGTCGGATAAGTTTATTTTTTTTTGTCTTGGTGGCTTAGAAATGTTGTGATTGACTTGAGAGGCAATTTGGAGGCACTAAGACATGAATCAATGATAATATTTCCAAAATCACAATTGGATTCGAATTTTAATTTATATCAAATAAGTCCACAAAGAGATGCATATTGAAAATGATTTTACGCCTCATGCTCAAAAGCACCCTATTATTGTTGTTACTAGTGAAGATGAAAGATTTGATACTGCTATGGCTCAAAAACACCCCAATCATATTTCACGGTGTAAAATCAGTAATTTGTGACTCTTGATGACTTAAACTTTTACCCTTAAGACAAGAAGTAAGTCAAATTATATTTGAGGCTAATCTTTGGGGCCATTATCCTACCTTTACTTGTTAAGAAGGTTACAAATTCTGATCGTGATCAATGCAAATAAACAGAGAAAAGATATAGCTGAAAGGGACATGTAAGAAATTGGTGTTCCTGTAATGGGTAGCCAATAAGAGAAAATAGGGTCCTTGATAGTGCTATCAAGACAATATTATGTCTCTGTTGGTGGAAACGTGAGGTGATACGGTCCCCGATTACGTGCAAAACAAAAGGATTTGAATAATGAAATTGAAGGGGGTTGAATTTGGTCACGGTTAACTATATGCCATATAATGCAGGTAGCACAGAGTTCATTCCTGTTGAGCACGTAACATGTTTGAGCTGGCATTTTGGTTAGTCAAAATTTAGCCAGTAACATCAACATGGGGTGTTAATTATAAGATATTGAATTCAATTATGAATTATGGTAAATCTGATTTTTCATGCATGGTTAGTAGAGTAGTTGAGTATGAGAATAGTCGGAGCCAATATGATTGAGTCGTCTACTGCATGCCCCAATGTCTGTACATTTCTTTTTATTCAAATTTGGAATAATATTGACAAATTGGGAAACTGAGTAGGCCAAATGAATTTTGAATGTTTTACATATATTTTAAACTTTTTGAATTTCAAAAATACCTTAAAATTTTCATTTTCACTCTTCAATTTTTTTTTAAATTATAATTTATCTCGAAGCATATAATTTTACATCATTAATACTCCTATTTATGTTTATGTTATAAAATTTTTATTGAAATTAATACAAATTAAGATAGAAAAAATTATATAATAAGATTTTTGAGGGAAAATATTATTTATCTTATTGCCTTTCGAACAATTTTAGAAAAAATATAACATATTTTGTTAACAAATTTAGTAAACAAATGAAAATTTGAAATTTTTTTTTTTTAATTTAATGAATGAGAATTTATCATTTTATCAAACCATTTGTATAAAAAAAAATAATCATTTGACCATCTATACAAAGTCTTTTGTGTAGTATGAACAATTTCTTCGGCATTCTCATCTTCTAGCATTAAGGCTTCTTATTTCTTGTAAATTCATTAGGTTGAAATTCAAAATCAAATCAACTCAGGATAACTGCTAATACTCTACTTTCGGATGAATGTCTTCCCTATTGACGAGGAAATATGACCCAATAATTTGATTGAGTAATATCGAATGAATGCCCTAATATATTGTAAGAAGACTCGAACCACCCATATCATTATTTAGAGCTTACATAACATGTCTCCCTCTGGGAGCTGCTATGCTACCTTTACCTTTACATGTCTCGCTGGTATAGTATGGCATGTGCCACAATTAGTTAAATTAATTAAGGAGCCCATAATTATCGTTGCATCAAAATTTTAATTTAATAAATATGCTGTCGTCGGTCGTTGTATAATTACTGTATCAAAATTTTAGTTTAACTTATTTAAATTGAATACAAATTCAAACGTAAGTTGGCTTGAATTAAATCTACTATTTTTTACGATAATTTGAATTGTCTCTACATGATGGGCTAATTTGGGCTAACTGGACAAAGAATGGATACTCAAGCCCAACCCAAGCAAATTTATAACTCATTGAAGGTAAATAATTATCACGTCATTCATGATATTTTAAAATTTACGTGTTTTGAAATTTCAGAAAGTTTTGAGTGTTTATAAAATTTAAAAAATGAGAGTGTTTTTAAATATTTTAAAATTTTAGTATATCTTTCAATAACTTTAAAAATAACAATTATACTTAAAAAAAAACAAATTAATGATTTATATATTTTATTATAAACTATTGAATTATAACATATTTTTAAAATAGATAAGTGGATATAATAATTTTTAAAATAAAATAGAAAAAATATCTATTTATCCCTATAAATTAAATAAATAACATTTATACCTCAAATATATTTCTATCATAATAATTCAATAATATGATATAAAACAGATGACTAATGCCCAGCCAAGGTTTTCTTAAATAACAAATTCCTACCCAAAAAGTCTTAAAAAGCCAAATACCGTCCTTCCAATTTTTTTAATATTTTATAGTAAATGACCGAAATACCCTACATAAAAAATTAAATAATATTTATATTAAAAATAAAATTTAATATAAAATAATATTAAAATAATAATAATAAATTTAACAATTAATTCAAAATTTTAAAAATTTTAAAAAATAAAAAATTTAAAAAAGCGGCTATCATCATCGGCGACATTATCAAGTGATAAAAAATGACCACATAATTAGATTAACAATCAAATCCGACCACTATCGAAGCTGATAAAAAATGATTGGTTTCATACATACTGACCATTTCTAAACTTTTAGATGGTGAAGACAGTCAGATCTAACCATATCTACTAGATCTTTGACAACTAAATCTAGTCGTCTCTACCATTGAGACGGTAAGAACTGGATGATCATTTTCGATCACCTGTTAGGTTTTTGGAGGTCACCATTATCAACAACGATGACTATTTTTTAAAATTTTGTAATTAATTTTTAAAATTTTTTAAAATTATTTTGATATTATTTTACATTTTAAAATATTTTTATAAATTTAAATTTATTAATTATTATTTTTTAAATTCTTTTTATTTAAAAAGACAAAATGACATTTTTGATCAATTAAATTTAATACTTAATTGTTAAATTTGACTGTCTTTAGTTAACGAGTAAATATTTAACTTTTTAAAATTTTTTGAATAACATTTTGTCATTTAAGAAAACCTTGGGTGGGAATTAGTCATTTGGCCTATAATATAAATATTTGGGATAAAATATACTTTATTAAAAATTTTAGGGGTTCTTTAAAATTGAAAAAATTTAAAATGTTTTTTTTTTCTCAAAATTTTAGGAGATTTTTAAAATTTGAAAAGAATTGAGATGCAAACACATACGATAAACTATTAAAGTTATAAAATATTTTTAAAATATATAAGTGAATATTATAATTTTTAAAATAAAAAATAAAATAAATCATTTACTGTTATTAAATTTAAAAAATAACGTTTATAGTTTAAATATGTTTCTATTATAATATTTAGATAAAACAATATAAATACTCTTTTGACAATTAAAATTAATCGTTGAGTTTTAATAAATAATGAAAATTTAATTATTTTTTTAAAATTTAATTAATAAAATTTTGTCATTTAAAAAAACAAGAGTAAGTTTGATTGAAGAGATAGACAAACAAAGTCTATGCTTAAGGTCTCATAAAAGAGTGGTCTAAAATATTTTAAATATAAATTATAAAATAACATAAAAACATATTTATTATTTAGATAATAGTATCTTATTGTTAGTATTTTTAAATTCCAAATATACTAATAAATGTATTTATTGAGTTTTTTCAAATTTTAAATAAGTTAATAAATATAATAAATTATTTTATATTTTATTATATAAAAACCATCTAAATAGCCATAGTTTAAAACTACAAATATTCTTGAACTTAACTTTTAGGAATCACTTATTAATTGACAATAACAGGAACCAAAATAATTAAATGACAGCCTTACCAAAAAATGGAAGAAATAAATAAATAAAAAACATAATCAGGTTGCCACAAAATTAAGAGCCAACTTTGGACAAGCAGATGGGGCTTGATTTCTAAATTTGGTCCAATGGGAAAGGATGAATGAAGGCTGAATTCAATTGCCAAATTTTGAGCGTGGCCGTAACATTAACTCCCGTTGCATTGTTAAACAAAAACAACCTTGCATCTCCATAGATCGCCTCTGTTGGATAAATTCTTGATGTTATAACTCTCCTGCCTCCTTGCCCAAAGCTTTCCACAATCGAATGATCAACCTGATCGTTCATTCATAACAATTGTAGGGAAATCCATATGGTGTGCTTAAGATTATACAGTATATAATATAAAGATCAGAACATACCAGTACTCTCATGGATAATTTTTCATCTTCAAGAACAGGGACACTGCTTCCATAAACTTGTTTAGAAACTTCAGGAGCCAATGACGACCTGCATTTCAAAGAACAAGCTCTCTTTCATTAGGATTATTGCTTTTCTCTTTTTTTTTTTTTTTTTTTTTGGTTGGTTTGTTTGATTCTTGGTGAGATTAAAGAAGGAAGTTAACCTTGTTTCATCAGCGCAGAAGTAAATGGTCAGAGTGCCATTGGTGGCATTTGTGGGGCGGAAGAAGATTGGGGTAAGCTCTGAAAGTGAGTCGTCCGCCAGGACTAACAGGCCAAAGGGTCCCGATGTGCTTCTGTCAACAGCGCCGACGCTGCAATTGTATCCTTCTTCTTCAGATGCTGAGGCTAATAACTCTGTTTCAAACTCTGCAAAAATGTCTAACTGAGTGGCCATGCCTATATCAAGCGGAACAATTGATCCGGGTTCAATCACAATCTTCTCAAATTCTGTACTGTTATATCTCAAGCTTTCTATTTCTTCCACCGGCCATTGAAGGATATTAGTTCCAGTCTTGTTATCAAATAACACAGTCCTCGGAATGGTCTACAGAACACCCAAAAAATTATCAGTTTCGGAAAAAAAGGCTTGAAATTCGGTTATGAAATGTTGATAGAAATTACCTGAACAGAGGCCCAACCCTTTCTGAGGTCATCAGTTTCAGAGTCAGTTTCATTAATCCAGCCCAACAGGATTCTTCTCTTCTTGTACTGATCAAAAAATGATTTTGATGCATAGTATTTTCCATAATCCACCCGTAAGCCAATACCCACATCTTCTTTCGGGTTATCAGGGGTCCATGTATCAGTCACCGGGTCATATATCCCAATTGCATAATGATCAATTTTAGTGTTATCCAAACTAGCCTTCAACACATGCTTGATTCCAGGGCCACCAGCTGAGGTATCCAACCCAGTTGACCCGTTTATAGCAACCGGGTAAAAGTCCACACATTCCCACATACCTGTACCCGGAACCGCATGTAACACTCCTTCCAAAAGCTCATAGGTTGAGAAGTTTGTAGTTTGGTACACAAGTGCAATTCCAATGGTAGTATTCTGCCTTGATCCGATTGCCAGCCTCCATTTTCCGTCGGGTCCGACCCAAGCTGTAGTGGGGTCCCTGTATTCATCGGTTTCAATTCCCGGCGGCGGAACCAAAACCGGATTATCCTCGTACTTGACCCAGTCAAGGAGGAGGGGATCAGATAGGTTTGCCGGGTATGCAAGATTTTGCACCTGCACAGATTCGTCAGTGTCCCCAGTGTAAAGCATTACAATCTGACCGTCAGGAAGGCGAGTGGCGGAGCCAGTCCAAACTCCATTGATATCATACCAATGATCGGGGATCAGAGCGAGCGGGAGATAGAGCCAATGAATCAAGTCCCTTGATACGGCATGGCCCCAGGTGATGTTGCCCCACACAGCCGAATCTGGATTGTACTGGTAGAATAGGTGATACCAGCCCATGTGAAAGAGCGGTCCTGTAAACACGGAAACATTGATCAATTTTTTGTCATTTGTCCTTGGCCAACGAATATTCAAATCTCCTTGTGTCTAAACAGTTGAGAAGAATCAGAATCAGAAATCATAAATTAAAGACGATCAAATCACACAAAGATGATTACATGGAGGGATCCTACTCGAGGCAGGAAGACACTGGACTTTTATTCCTGATTGGTCTAAAGGCCTATCTCTTTATTCTGTATCCTTCTATTTATAATTTATTCATTTATATATTGTGGAGTAAATTAATTATCATTAGCCATTAGTAGGAATAGAAGTTTCGTGAATAATTTAACGAAGCTAAGCTCAACTGGGTACTTGAAGAAAAACGGAAAAACGTAATACAAAAGAAGAGATTTTCACTTACCATCAGGATCTGAAGCAGAGACGTCCACATTTCCCCACCAAACCAACAATGGAGAAAGTCAAATGACAAGTAATTAGCAGTTTATAAATAAAGACTTTGATGTGTAATATAGAAATAAGGGACAATGAAAAAAAATACAAAATCTTATCTCAACCGCCAATAACAAAAAAGCACGTGATTTTTGAGCTAAAATTTTCAAACTTGAGAGCTTTTCTTCTACCTACCATTCATCCAGTTTTTCGCCGGTTGAAAATGGTATGAAGTTCTTTGCCATGAAAACATAGCATTTGTCCAGTTATAAGAAACTTCTTCATCGTCAAAAAGAGATGGATTTGACTTGGCGGATACGCCTTCAGCTACCCCTCTCGGCATTCGTTTGGAAAATGACTCATTTTGTGAGGAGGGTTTATCATTGTTTGGCATTGGTGATGGCGTTGATGGTTCTTGGCTTCGGTTGAGGATTAACCCCACCAATGACAAAAGGAAAATGATGGAGGCAAAGATCGCTACAAAACTCTTCACGGGTCTCCGGAGGGTCGCCCGAGATCCGTCGAGGGAGGGCTTCTCTGGCAAGGGAGTGTAGAATGTAGCATGAGCAGGGTTAGGAGTGTTCATGCTTTTGAGGTGTATGGAAACGAAAGTCGAGAGGGGAAGCTAGAATGATGAAAGAAAGTTTAAATAGAGAGCCTTAGAGAAGAGAAAGAAAATATATGTAATTTTATATAATATATAGACTCCAGGAATTTACATGGATAATTTGGACGGTGTGGTGGCTGAGAATGGAGGTTCTGTGTATAAGCTTCAAACCAACCAATCAAACAACAAGGACAAGAAGGACTGAGGGATCCCAACAATATTATGAGGAAAGCATTTGAATTTGTAAATTCTTATACGGAAAACACTTCTTATGTATTTTGCTTTTGAGGATTTCATTATTCCATTACAGAAATCAAACATTTATTTTTATCATCTGACCAAATAATAATCAAAAGATTAGAAAATAACATATGAATTATGAAGAACATATGTAATTTATTAATTTATTTCTTGATCACGTCAAAGTTGGTTCATCGATTTCGTACATGTAACAAACACGCAAAGAAATTTCTGCAATACCAGGCAGAAGAGACGTGGTTATGTAGTATTTTTCTTGTGCCTTTGTCTACATATCCACCAATGGGATTAATAGTTTAATTATATATAAAAACTCCGGGGCATTTCTATCCATCTGATCAGGAATATCAAGCTTCCATTTTTGAAGGTCTCAAGAAATTCATTCACCTGTGTTCATCTATCAAGTTTAACACGAAAACACTTTATCAAATTTGCATGATAATTATTAGATGTTAATATAATATTTTCATTTTACTTTTATACTTCTTATGAATTCGTGTGTGTGTGTACATATATATATATGTATATATGTATATATGTATATATGTACGTATTGACTCATCAATAGTGTAAAGAATAGCTGCTTTCAATTTCTTTATTTGTCTCTTTTCTTAAATTGTACATGAGAAGCACGTGAGATTTACCAAAAACAGTTTGTGAGCCTAAATTTTTATTAATTTCCAACCGCTTGAATCTGATACATCATCAAATCTTACCTACGATTCATGGACACTTTTCATCTCTCGAGTAGACAAGATCGCAGATTAGACCATTTTATGAAAACGGCTCCACATTGGGAAATTTTGAGCAAGACGTGGCGATGGGAGTGTCAAATAATTTTGTTTAATGTTGACAGTTTTTTTGAAAATTAAAAAAGAAAAAAATTTAGCATCCAAATAGGATATGGAAGCTATGCATGGCGGTCAAAAAATTCTGGTAAATGATATTTGAGTTTGTCTCTTTATAATTATTGTTGGATGAAGGATGAAGAAGGTTATACGCATACAGCCGTTTTAATTTAAGTTCTGATTGAACTGAAAGCAGTCCCCTACATTATATTGTGATCTTTAATTATGTAATTAAGGCTACCCATATCAATGGCCTGAAACGTGTAAAATCGAGACAGTTCCATTGAAAGATAGAAGCATGTTCTGATATATCATATTTCCAGGACAAAAGAAACTTAATCAGCTATGAGACATGCCATGTGAGATAGATATTCCAGGCTTATTTCTTCGAGTTTTCAGGTTGACAGATCTTGGAACTGCTTCAATTCCTAGGATGCTTTAAGGAAAGAATGGTTGGTACGACCATGCATAGCACTGGTAGAAATAAGTGACGGAGATCTTGTACTGGAAATTATTAAGTAATTGGCTTGACTTGGAGTGACTTTTTTGTCTTCCATGGATGATGGATCTATGTTGCAGATCTTAATACAAATGCTGGCTGCACCAGTTAAAGTTGGCAACAATGTCCATGTGGGAGAGCTCTTGGTTGGTACATCTGTCAGTCAAATTGTTTTAAATGCCTTTCTTAATTATTTAGACGTTTAAAACAGTTGAAATAGAAGTTTTGGTGTAGGGTCTTTCATTGATGGCATTGGTTCTGAAAATTGAACCGCGGTGGCCCAAGTTCCTGTTAACTTTCAACAGTATAATTGATTAATATAATAAATAAAGGGATCCTGGATGTTTATACTACTTTAAATTTCCAGATGGACCTGGAAAAAGAGGCTGACTAATTAATACATGAATCCAGGACTTCACTCCATCTCAAGCCTCCCGTATCCAAATCTTCATAATGACATTGATACGCTTGCTTTCAAGTGTTTTTTAGTACCTGAAAATTTGCATTTAAGAAGTATATCCTCCATACATACACGCTGATGACCCTCCCGAATCTTATCTTATCTATGTACGACGTGTGTGTGTGTGTGTGTGTGTGTGTACACACACATTCCAACCCAGAACAAGTAGCTACAAATTATTGAGATTGGGGCTGGCTGCTCCATCCTTCAATTATTTGAGTGGATTTTCTATGATTTCTTTTTTATAGTTTTGACGGGAAATTGGGTGTTTGGATTAAGAGAAAATGAGAGGAAGTATAAGTGGAAATATGAGAAAAATCAAATTAAGTCTAACATTAAATAAGAGCTGGATGACTGTATTCCTTCGAGTGAACTAAGTTTTCCCACCCAGGTTTGGCCTTGGGAAATATATATATTTTTTAAGTTTTTGGTAAGGCGGCAACTTTTTCACTTATAATTGACATAAATAATATCTTAAACTAAAATCAAATTTTGTTAATAAAAAATAATGTTAATTACAACTCCAATTAATAAAAAATAAAAACAAATCTTTTAAATATCTTAAATTATATATAAAAAAAACCACTTTTTTTTTCTTTTTTTTTTCTCTCTTACTCTACTTTTCTTTTTTTTTTTTCTATAAATAGAAGTGTCTTTATAATATAATCATATAGTAGAAGTAAGTTATAATTTTGAAAAGATTAAGGGTATGTTGAAATTGTAGAGGTTATTTAAAATTTTAAAAAACTTAAGGTTCTTCTGAAAAATTTTGAACTATCAATATGCTCCAAGTAGATTCAAAAATTATAATTGTACCTCTAAAAAATTAAATAGAATACATATTATAATTATTAGAGTCATATACTAATTTTAAAATATACAAGAGTTTGAAAAATATTATAGGTACTAATGAATGAATTTTTAAAGAATTTAAAGATTAAATTATATTGTTTAAAATATTTGGATTTGATACGTAAAATAATTGTTTTTTTTAAATTAATGAAGAGTAAAATTATTATTTTACCCATGATTTTTTAAGAAGAATATAGATGTTGGGTATTTTGTTATTTTATTTTTACCAAGTTTCAAACCATATTTTACCTTTTTAACTGTGTAATTTAATGTTGGCTTTACATCATCTATCTTTACCGAGGACATCAGCATTTCCATGTTCAGTAGTCGGTTGGTGATTCGGGCTCTTTTACAATGCTGGGACTAAATTTAATTGTATTTTTTGTAATTAAAAAATTTATAAACGTAAGCCGGCAATAACTTAAACATAGCCAAAATATGCCCGCAAAGTAAAACAAACAGCTAAAAAAGAAGCGACCCTGTCCACCCGTCTTGAGCGTTTATCTCAATTTCTACTAAGACACAGATCAAAAGGTCGGAAAAGAAGCCACATCCCAAAACTAACCAACCAAGCACTCACCATCTACGTACAAGCCCAAAAACAAATCTACTCTTATGCCAAGGGCTAGGAATAACTTTACAACCAAACCCAAAGTTGCAGCCCAAACTAAATAAAATGCAAAATACAGATCTACAAAATGTGTTTACCCCCATTGCCAACAAACCAAGCCATCTCGGAAACAGAAGGGAACAGCCGCTGCTGCCCGCAAGTTCCAGTTGCACAGCTGGGAAAGCCACCATTTTCCACAGCCGATACTGCCCCACAATTAGTCCACCAGGTTGCACCGAGATAAGCATTGAAAAGTCTGCTGTGATGTGCCTTCATGGTAGAAAAAATAGGCTAAATTTAATCGTTAGACTTATTCATTGTTGTTCTCTATATTTGCCTAGGAGTGGACATGACGCAACCATAACTTTCAGGAATTATTGACATCAAGCTTTGAAGACATAAGTGAACAAGTGTAGGAAGAATAAAATAATTTTATTACAAATACACCCTTAAACTTGAAGGAAAATCATTTCCCATAACCCTATTTTATTTCTAGTTTCACACAAGGGAAAAAAAAATTGTCAATAGGACACAGAATAATTGAATGAATCAACAAATACTAAAATTTTCTTTTCTAGTATTCTTCCCATGGTGAGATAACCATTGACCAAAAAACTGAAGGAGATAAAAGAATGAAGATATGAGCTTAATAACAAGGAATTTACAATTAAGATAAGAAGCTGTGAGCAGCAACGGGTATGCTTCAACCCTTCTGGCTATAGTATCTTTTGAAGGTGGTCTTCTAAATGAATCTGCTCAAAACCTCTAGATATATCTATATATATATATCTATAGATACATTTCCTTTAAAACATATATAGGCTATCTTATTGTATTTGTATATCAAAGAGAAGTATTACTTCATAGAGCACTTGACTGCTTCCATTACACAAATGAGTTGAGAAACTCCATCACCTGGAAAACAATAAGAAATCTTAGTCACTTTGTTACTGGCAAACGCAGCTAAAGTAAGCAAATAGCAACAACTTAAACCAGTTAAATTCAAGGTACCTCTGATGGATCCCTTAAAGAGTAAAATGCTTTACTCTCCTTGGGCACAGCTGAAACCAATATACCGTAACCGCGATTTCCCTCTCTTAAAACCTATTACAAGCCATTAAGTTCATTAGTTAGACAATCAGAAAGTGCATACGAAATTGGTTAGAGCGTTAATGTGATGGTGAGTTGTATATTACCACAAATGCATCTTCATCTGTGCGGTCATCTCCAACATAAATGGGGAGCACATCATCACAATTACTTAACCCTGGAATTTTATTTTTCTATTTAATATAAGATACAGCTTTTCTAGTGATGCTAAAAATGATCAGAGCACATGCAAGATGAAAGAAAATATATGGACTCACCAAGTGATTCAAGTAGAAACATTACAGCTTTACCTTTGTCCCAGTGGATCACAGGTCGCACCTCTAAAACCTAATCATGGTGCCCATGGACCACAAAAATTATATAAGTAACGGCTTATGTAGAACAAGCAGTAAACAGGGAAATTCATGAAAAACAGACTGAACATTGCATGTTGGCTTCAAAAAATTACCTTTCGCCCATGAGTCAATCGCAGACGTGGATAGTGTTTTATGATTTCATGGACACATTGAGCAACTGTTTCCCAACTCTGCAAAGAAGTTCAGAAAGTAAAAACCAAAATTAACAACATAAGCAAAAAGAATACTGCCACTGTTAGCATCAAGTAGTCAAAACTTCACTGCTCAGCAGAAACCCTTACATTCTCTTCTACATTACGATAATGGACAGAGACGCAGAATTTATTGTTCTCAATTTTTACTCCTTTAATCTCCTTGGTATTCTCCAGAAGGGAACTAAAAACCTGTTCATACACAAACAATATGAAATTGTGTATTACATTTGAGAAAGAAAACAAAAGACTTTTGATCTGACCATGGAGGTAAGATTTTTACCAACCTCATCAATCATAGGCAAAAATTCCCTAGCAGGCTGGAAAATATTAACTTCCTTGCCCTATATCCAAAAAGAAATCATATTGAAAAACAGTTAAGGAAAATAATTAGTATGAGGGGAGAGACAACTTAAATGTTGGACAACTACTAGCAGCACACAACCTGCTTGTCCATGGATGTAATATTATTTGGGTGATCACCAGATGTAAATTGTTCACTAGGACCCATAATGTCCATTCCATGACTTCCCGCATAATACAGCTCTTTCAGAGCTACAAATTCATAAACCTGTAAGTGGAAACAAGCAATTGTCGATACCTTAAGGACAATGAGGATCACAAACAGACCAGAAAACTGCATAGGAAGAATTTAGACTAATTCAATATCATTGTAAAGAAGAGGATCTGCAAGTAACCTTGTCGCGGCTTCTTCCACTGATTATTGCAGTAGGGATATGTTTTGCCACCTTTTTAACAGTAGCACGCATCTGAAAATTACAGTGTCAATGTGAATATGAAGGAAAAAAATAATTAAGTTTAGCTAGAAATTTCACTTGTTCATCTGGGAATCTGTACATACAGCATCAGACATGAAGGCACAATCAGGGTTGTCCACAATTGGTGAAAGAGTTCCATCATAATCTAGAAACAATGCTATCCTCTTGCCTTTTGTACAATTCATGATTTGTTCAAAAGACTTAAGTGCTGATGGATAATGAAGCTGCAAAATCAATGAAAGGTACAAAAGACGAAGAGCCAAATTAAATAACTTATCAAAAGTTTCAGACAAAGTCCAATATAAACTTAAATGTGATAATATACCAGCCATGTACGGTAAGCAACATCAGCATCAGTTGATGCAGGGTCACTGTTAGAGTCCTTTATTATCTTCTTATGAGGAGGAGATGAGGCTTTCATGGCATCCAACCAAGAATTAGCACGAACATCATCAAGTATTCCAGTTTTCTTCCAAGGAATGTTTAGGAATAAATCTGAGGAGAAAGCTCCTGAAGAGTATGGCAACATACTGGAATGCACACCCAATCTTGACTTGTTTATGGGTGCAGGATCAGCGAGAACAGGAGCAGTATGATTAGATTTCAGGTCCATTCAAACAAGATTTGTAGCACAATCTCAAAAGTTGAAACTTAGTAAACTTATTTCTCCACACAAATGCAAAGCAATACGCATCAATCTTCAACTCAAATATCCTAGTTACCCAACTCTTTTATCAATGAAGAACCACCTCTTCAATGTTTTCTTGTCACAGCTATTTGGTGAGCGGTCCATCAACAAGCAGGCTCCTGAACACTAAATCATCAAAGAATGAGTTAAGAAGAATGCATAGTCTAATGTCAGAAGTTTTTAAAATAAAGAAAGAAAAAATTTGCCTATACTTTCTCATCTCCATAGCCACAGTGTCTGTGAGTGTTATGAGCGAAGGTTACCTGCAGAAGATTAAATTGAAAGAGCGAAAATGATAAGCGTTTTGAACCAGAGGAAAATTCCTGCCTCACATTTGATGTTAAGAAAAACGAGGCAACAAAAGAAATTGATGTTGTGTAAACTAAAAGAATCTAATTAGGTAATTTGGAGAACAAAGATAGCATCATCATATATATTCTAATAAACTAACTCTTAAAACAGAAACAATCTTACTCCAGAAATGAAAAAATACAACTTAATATCACTCTATTATTAATAAACACTGATGTACTTTGTAAATGGGAGTTGTGGGTTAAGAAAGGGATTTTGGCGGAGTTGGTAAAGGGGAAAAATATTTTTTTCCACAGTCAATGAACTCACACACCCCACTCTTCTTCTTCTGTTACAAGGTAATTCTTCACCAGAACAAGTTCTTTTACAACGAGAACAAGGGCCTAGGCGTAAAAGTAAAACTAATGTATCCTGTTTGAATTAAAATGATAACTTATGTTACACATAGAGTGCTTCCTTGGCCATCTTCACTTTATGATATTTCGTCAAAATAGAGGCCATAAAATGTTTACTTGTTTAGTCCTTCCCCATGATAACACTAATGCAAAAGTTGCTTTAAAATTTAACCCACTAAACTCCAACTTTTTGTGCCTCCTAATGACAAAAAAAAGCGACCTAAAATTTTATCATTCCTGCATCAATGTGAAACGCAATGATTGCAAACCGAACAAAAATAAATAATAAAATAGGTAATATATTAAAAAAAACAAACCAAAGAGTGCAAAAATCATGGACAAAAGCAAGCAAATTGTAAAGGTAAACTATATGTTTGCAGCTTTTTGTATAACTAAAGAACTTAATCTGAAGCCCTGTAGAAGTTTGGAAATTAATTGGATCTGAAGAGAAGGTTTCATCAAGATCAGACGATAAATTACTGAAAGTTTTTTGTTTTGACAGCAATAAAGATTAATTGCAAACGGTCCACAGAATCTGTCTTTGTGCTTAACGTAGAAGACTCCCATGTGATTTCAAGCAACTTCAAACATAGTAGGGTTACCTCTATCCTACACTTCTATATAAAGTATGGAAGGTATCACATTAGAAAAAGCTCACTCAGCAGACAAAAACATGATAACTTACATCCTAGTTCTGGTTGAGAAAGACAAGTTAAACAATATGGTGTTATACATTAATATTGAATCCCCTACATCACACTAAAATTAAAGGCATAAGCAGAAAACAATCCACAAACATATAAATATGAACACAAAGTAATGACAAATTATAAACAGTGATGGACATTAAAAGGTGGCCCACAGGACCAGTATCTGGTAGAAGAAAATACCAGCTATACCAGCTATAGGTGGTTTTGTACAATAAAAAGCTCTGTTGCCCCACATAGTGGCTAGCAAACAATTCCATATACAATCATACAGGATGATCTACAGCTGCACAAGCATTAAACATGAAGGACCCAACCCACAAAATCAATGATGTTAATTGCTCATATATATGCAAAGAAAATCAACCTTTCATTTCATGTATTACTATCAAACATTTCACAGATATAAAAACCCCCTCTGGTGGAATGATCAAATATAGGGTGAAGATTCCACCTTGGCAAAATTGGCATTTGACCATTCGTTTATGATTTTGTAGTGAAAAGACGCCAACAAAACGCATTGAGACTCAAGAAGTCAAAAGACCAAAACAAAATTAATATCACATCATACGTTTTCAAGCACAGGTTTAAGATATACACTAGACAGATCTTGTCCAATCTCAATAGTACTAGTGTTGCGATTGGAAAAATTGAAAAAACTGAATTAACCAATCATTTAACAATCCATCTGAACCAAAATACCATGTTTACCCTCCCGAAAAAGAACAAATGGCGTGCGTTTCTTTTTATTCTTTCCAAGAAAATGAACTGACAAAACGTATAAATGCATTGCGTAAAAAAGAACTGTAAAAGACTGAAAAAACTGCGAAGTACCTGACGTAAGAGCTCGAACGAAAGAAACGAAACCAAACACAAAACAATCTTCAAATGCCGAAAACGGTATTGGCTAATGTTATTATTCTATCTACAGGAACAGAACAAAGAAACAAGACGTCATTGCTTACACAAAAGAAACAAAAGTTAGATTGAGTATTCGATAACAACGTTATTCATTGAGCCGAACCTTCCGTCCGATTCCGAATCTCTGCCGAAATACGAAGGAGCGAAAGAGAAGGAGAGATTAGGAAACGAAAATAATATGATAATAAGTAACGAACAAATTTTGCCAACAAATCGCTGAGAACTAGAACGAGAATCAAGCGAAATATCGTATGTAAACACGAGAGGGGATAAAAGAGAGGAGCTTTAACGAGCGCTCTGGTATTTATAAAGTTTCGGGTTTGACGAAACGTGCTTTACAGGGTAAACTCTCGGTTGTTGAATCGGGAGCACACCACTTTAAAATAATATTATTCACGTTCTGCGACAGCGTTTTTGTTACCCCGCCGCGGGATGGGCGAGTGAGCCGTAGAGCGCGTGAAGGTCTGGGTTTTATGAATTTAATTTAATTTGTCAATAACTGAAAGAACCGGAAAGCGCGAAGCTTTTGATTTGATTAATAGAAAGGGCCTACGGAATCACTTTGCGGCCAAAATGCGAGAAGACACCTTTGATTGAGTGGGGCTGACGTGGCCACGTTTTCAGTAGGGCCCACCACGTAAGTGCTGGACGTGGTTATGGAGGTGTTGTCGCTTTCAATCACAGCTGGTTGGTCATCCGTCGGTGAGGGTCACTGTGTTAAATTAGAGCAGCCATATACGTGGTCCCGCGTGGCAGATAACAAAACCCTACGGACCTACTTGTTTTAAGAAAAAATAGGCACAACGGTTTTCACTTTCCACGTGTTATTGACACTATTAATCATACCTACATTACATTACACACAAAAATATACTCCAAAAAATAACGTCAAAAACATTTTAAATATTTGCTTATTTTTAAAGTAATATATTAAAATAAATTAGGGCCAATTTCATCTATGCACATTGATTTAAAAAATTATTTATTAATGAGTTAGTTTTGTGGGGCGGGAGAAAATTGTAAGGTTAGGTCGGGGGTAGGGGGGGGGGGGGGATGGGGAAGGAGTGAGCGAACTCGTGTGGGTTGGTGGGAGGGACGGGCCCAGTGAGAGCTGACGACACGAGTTTTATAAATAATTAATTTTACTTGGTCAAACAGAGATTCCGACAAGACACGATACAAAAAGAGAAAGGTGGAAGGAATTAGTATAATTGAAAAGGCAAATGAAACTGAGATTTGATTTGATTGGTTAATAGTAGCGTAAGTGTATATTTTGGAACTCGCAATAGAATCTTCATCCAACGACCCGTTTTGTGGTATTTAGTTGATTTCCAATACAAGAAGGAGAAAAGTAACCATAATGGTGTATGTGAATACATTTTTCTGACATTTCTGCTTTGAAATTTTCTATCTTTAGGCTTCGGCAGGGTGCAGACAAAGTCTGACTTTCAGGCCAAGAAGCTTTTAGAAGTCCGAGTTTAGAAAGTTGGGAAACGTGGCCACCAACCTGGCAAGCTTATTCTTAGTCAGTAAGAAAAGAATCTGTAATGGGATCTTAATTCTAAGTTTGAATTGGACCAAGCTGGTTATACATGCCTGGCACGTCATTAGAATCCAATCGATATTCCTAATTAACTTAATAAATAATTCACAATTAATAATATTTTAAATTAGTGCAGTAAAGACTTCGATTCAAACGAAACTTTAACGTAGGAAAACCACCAATCAGGCTGGCGTCTACACAACTCAACCTCAACGCGTATCAATTCAATTTTAAAATCCAACAAAAAGTTTTTCCTCCAAATTTATAGTTTTCTATTATAATAAAATATTATTTTTAAACTTAATAAAATATTAAATTGAACAAAGAATCAAAGCCCATCGGCAGACGAAATGATGAAACTCTTTTTCCCTAATATAATAAAATACAAAATAAAAATAAAATTGAGGAAAGTCTAATGATTCGGTCCGTAGGATTTTGTTCGAAGCAACAAAAGTCTTGATTTTGCCGTTAATTTTGGAAAGTGATGTACGGGAAACTAAAACATGACGTGAGCCTGGCTTGGTGCCGTTGATGTGCCAGCCCGCCACCGAACGGTTGATTTTAGAGGTTGAATTTTTGTTGAGTCGGATCCGAATTTATAGATTTTGACTTCGTCTTTGTAATTACCTCATTTATTTATTAAATAATATTAATTAATCCTAAAATTAAAAAATCAGTAAGGTCCTATTTTGTATTTTACGTGTAGTACATATACCTGCATGAAAAACACAGCTACAAAAAATTTCAATTATCCTGCCTCAAAGGCATATATTTGTATGACACATGATCTCTATGTATAGCTTGGGCAGACCCAGAATTTTGATTGAGGGTGAGCCTCCGTGACTTGTAGATATGAATCAAACTAAATTCAAATACTCTTGATTAGATTTCGGTTTGAGTTTGTTCAGTTAAATTTAATTATAATATGAGTTTGATTCAAATAAAAAATCGGTTATTGTTAAACAGTAGATAGACAAATGACAAAACAATCCTAGAGAGGGATGAATAAGTTTTTCAAAATATATTAACTAAAAACTTTTCAATCAACAAATAAATTATCCAACACTAGATAAACATACAACCATATAAATATAAAACAAATAAGTACAATATAAAGAGAGAAAGGAAATGAAGTGTTCAACCGATTTTTATAATAGTTTGAAACTTCTCCACAAGCGTCATACGTTCACTCCTCCAAGCCTTATATGTTCACTCCTTCAAGCAACCCCACTTGAAGCCTTTTTCCACTATCTTGAACCCCAAAAATACAATAATTTTTGTACAAAACATTTTGTTTTTTTATATTAGTTTTGATAACAAGAGATTACGTCTTTAACATAGTTTTTTTATAAGGATTCCACTCATACACTAGTTTTACGATATTACGTCCAAAGATTTGTAAAAATACAAGAAGATACAAATTTTTCTCTCAAATACTGATACAAAGGTTTGACTCTAAGGGTTTCTTTCAAATAATTTACAATAAGATTCTAGTGAAAGAAAAATGTAGAAAAGAATTAGAGCATAATAAATGGAAGTATATTGCTTAATTCTCTAACCCTTACACACTTAAATCACTTCCAATTTATAGCAGATGAGACTTGTAATTGTTGAAAGTTGATTTGAAAGTCATTGAAAGAATTATGAAAAGTCACACAATCGTGTTCTTCTTTTGCATAATCGTACTCGCGTGAAAGTCTGCATTCCAACAATCAAATTTTTTTCCATCGCATGCACCTTGCACGAGTGTATACTCCATATACACGATTGTGTGTCTTCAATTCTTTGGTGTTTCAGAATTCTAGAAGCCCACATGGTTTTGCACATGATACTCGTACGATTATCCTACAAATAGGATTTTCCATTAAGTACGAGCGTGTATTGTTGTTGCATGAGCATGTACCTAGTAAAGTCTAATAAACACGAGCACAAGTGGGCCTATACAGGAGTACATCCTCATATATATTGACGCACAGTCATGTGCTCAAAAAACGCAAGATCATGCATCTTTGCTTCATCACGCACAAACGCTTTGCACAACTAAACCAAGTCATGTGTTCCCCTTATGGGACACACAAGGTCGTGCGGCTTGGTTACTCACGGTTATGCGCCAAACAATTCTTGTAAAAATAAGTTATGTCATGATTATTTCATGCATGGATCGGTTAAATATTTTAACCTAAGTTTTGCATCAATTCAAAACCCACAGAAGTCCAACAATCTTTCTCTTTTTGATTTGATGACAAAATTTATATTAAAATGTGTTAAACACATAACATAAGTTTATCACAAAAAAAATCATTTAAGCATGCAAAAAAAATTTTCAAAAATTCATTTTAACATACCTATACATTCCCTTCCTTTTTTTATAAATAAAAAAAGTATGTTAAAAAGTTCTTCATTTAAGCATAAAAAAATATTCTCCCCCTTTTAAAAATGTTTTGTTGCTACAATTTTCTTCAACTATAAATAGAGAGCTGATTGAGTGTATAAGGGTTAGAGAATCAAGATAACTCTTCCATCTTTCATTCTCTAATTCTTCTCCGCCAATTGCTCTCACAATAACATCATTGTAAATTATTTGAAAGAGTTTGAGTGTACAATGCGATATCAACCTCGTGAGGCAAATTCATTTGCTTGTATTTTTTGTAAAAACTAAGTTCAAAGCGTAATCTTTTGAGTGAAAAAACTAGTGTATAAGTGCAGAATCCCTTGGTAAAACAAAACTATTGTAATTTCAGAGTTGAAGTTAGTAGAAGAAAATTTTTAAAAGGAGTTGTTTAAAGTAGTGGACATAGAAAGCATAGAGAAGCTCCGAATCACTATAAAAATCAACTGAGTATTTTTATTCCTTTATTTCTTTATTATTGTGTTTTACATTATTGATTGTTTGACTAATTTTTTTGATTAATCTAATTTAATATATTAACTTGGTCGGTTGATTGCATAGTAAATAGGAAAAATCTTTAAGTTTTCCAAAAACTTTTAATAAACCTATTTATCTTATGTAAGTTTTTTGCCATTTGTCGAATACGGTTCTTCATAATCTTCTTTCTTTATTAAACAATCCTTTTATAACAATTTTGAATAGAAAAAATTACGACATACTATAAATAATAAGGTGAAACTATTCATAAAAAAAAAAGAAATTAAAATTAATTTCATATTATTATAAAAAAAAAAAAAGAAAGTAAGAGTTTTGAATGTCACTCTTTAAATTACTGTATGCATAGTATTTCATCACGTGATTAGAGTTTCTTATAATCCGTAATTCTTGGATGCTCATTGTTGTTATCCACACACCTGTACTTACAAATACAAGTGAAAAGTTTGAATAAAAGAGAAAAGTACATGGAATGCAACGTCAACGCCAAACCGCATGCTAAGGTTAGATTTAAACTAAGTTGAAAAAGATAATTTGATTTGATTTAATTCAATTTAAATTTATTATCGTAAATTTAAATTAAGTTCGAATAAAAAAAGTTAACTTGTTTTTCAAAGTAAAACCAAATTTAACTTATAAAAAATTTAACTCAATCCAACTCACAAATTAGAAAATATCAAGATTCGATTCAAACTTAATTCATGACTAGATACAAATTATATCAAATAATTATCAAAACAATATCATTTTATTTATTATTAAATAATACAATATTATATTATCAATGAGATATGAAATCAAACTATGAATTCAAATCACAAAATTGAACTATAAATTTAAATTAAAATCGAATTAAACTATTTTTATTTGAGTCAAACTCAAGTTGCTTTAATTTTGGCTTGCTACACTCAATCCGAACTTAAACCAAAAAGTGTTTGACCTTAATTTGATTCGGATCTACCCCTATTACATATAATATAACATTATGTGTGAAATGCGTACACAGCAACTTTATTTTTCAATGTAGTACATAATACAAAGGGCCATATTTGTGTTATATCCTGAGAACAACTAATGAGCAAGCTGCCTTTATGTACAGAGAATGGAGCTCTGAATATTTGATCTTCTCTTTAACAATACAAAAAAAACAAACACATTAAACCATTATGTGTGGTAATTCAAACTAGCTACCTGCTGAGCATGCATGCCTTCAAACTTATACACTGGATCAAGATTCTCATTCGCCTATTCGACAGGCATTAAAATATGTAAGCAATCACATTTGAAGAAGATTATTCACAGTAACAGTAGCTGAATTTGTTCTCTGCAAGTCCTGCAAAACCACATTCTGTTAATTATTTAAACAAAACCATACATTGCCAGTAAAATATGAAATACTCAAAGACTAAACATGAATTCCCTTTGTCGATTACATGAATTTGAAAAAATGACCATTTAGCAGAATAAAAACTGTCAGTTAGGGAAGTTGGTAACATTATTTTAATATCAAAATGATCCTGCATGCAAGTTGGACAAGTCATCTTAAGCTCCAGATTATACCTGTAAAATTAACTCATCTGGGACATGTGGCAGAACCTCCCGCACTGTCTCAGCCATGGCAAGTATGTTTGCTATGTCAACACTTCCAGACCGTGAGGTTGAACTTGTATGTAGACCACTAGTATTTCCAGGATTTCTTCCAGAAACAGGAGGCGAGCCAGAAGCAGCACCAGCAGCCTGAGAAGGATTCATTGGCCAAAGGCTCCAAGTATCATCCTCAATGGCATTTTGTGCATAAGTTTCTCCTACAGAAGCAAGATGTCTCATCATCATCTGAACTCTCCCTAATCCAACAGATCTAGAAGGGCCAGCTCCATCAACATCTTGGCTTGGCCAAGCGTGCAACCAACTTGAATCCAGTCCCGCATTCCTAAAGAACAAAAGGAGGAATGGAAAAGAACAGAAAAAACACCCTATAAATACGGTTTTTTTTTATGATTGCAAGTATTACGTATGAATTTTACACATCAAAGAACATCGAAACAATCTTTTGGTATAGGCAAAGCCTAATTTCAGAGTAAAATTACAAATTCCAGTCAATATTCGAATGGGAGTCCTGCCCAAAATGGAATTTAGTGATCAGAGAAGCAGAAGCATAAATGACTTCAACTACAGCAATTTGAATTGGTTACTACTGTATACAGGAAACTGGCTGCTTGTATTGTTAATCGAAAGGTCACAAAAATATAGCCATAGGTTTAAGTCATCCATAATACCAAGTCTAAAACCCTCTAATCCTACAAAACTCAGCAAAAGGGACATTTGGCAACAAGCCGGAAAGGAGTTCTGATGATCCAAAGTGTGAATATGGTAGATTTTAACACCACTAAATAGAAGGAATGCCTTTTCAGATATTAAACAAGAAGGTGAATTATTTCTAGGCAAGACAAGGAAACTGCATTGATGTAAAGGAATTAAACCTCCAAGGACTATCCTCTATAGGGTTCTGTGTCTGAGTTGGGAAAACACCAGTGGGCAGGGTTTGTGCAGAATCATTTAGCCTATCAAGGCCCAAAGTTAATTGACGAGCTAACTGTTCATCGCTTGAAACTTCCCCAGCACGAGGAGTTGCATTGTTTTCTGGTCTACCCACAAAGAGTGGTTTTCGACATGTAGGGCATGAGTACATCTCATTTAAACCTTGATCCAACCTGCCATTTTCAAATTAAATTCAACATTTTATTAAGCCTCATAGACTGCAAATATGCAAGCTGACATCAGTCGCAAATAACATAAAACATACCAAGACCTCAAGCATGCTAGATGGAATAAGTGATTGCAGTGAAGCTTTTTAGCCTTTGCCATAGGCTCCTGCAAAATTTCCCAGCTCATCATAATTCAAGGGATCAACTGAAACTAGAAAGGGCAACGATAGAAGACAAAAGCATACCCGACAAATAGCACATTCATCCTCAAATGCATGTAGTTCTTCCGATGTTGCATCAGGAAGCGCAGCATGAAGATACCCTAAGGCGACTCTTAGTTTGATGAATCCTTTTATACGCGTTATGATAGCACTCAGCAATGCCTGCAGAAACAACTGTTTAGACATATCGAACGCATATGACAAAAAGATATTTTAATATTTTGCAACTAAAAATATAATATACTATTAATAGATATATTTACACGTATGTTTAAGAAAAGGACGGCATCCACAAGATGGAAAGTCATGCCACGAAGCCACCAAATATGCGTGTAATGACCAACTGCCATCAACAATGTAGCCATGTCTAGGAAAAAACCCAAATTTCGGATAAGAATGCCCTTCCATTCCAACAATGCACCTGCACAAACATTCCGTCATCAGAAAATAAGAAATTTACACAAAGCTACCATGGAAGTAAAAGAGAAAATTAAGCCATACACATAAAATGAGAAAAAACTAATACACAAGTCAGGGAGCAGCAAAATAGAAACACAACAACTTTACATGAATCATAACCTAAATTTAGGTTGATGGCTGATAGGAACTTGAACAATCAAAATGTGCCAAATTTCAAACTGAAAAGGACACCTCATGATAACAAAATTACTTTTTTGAAAGATCACAGCCACAACAAAACAAAAGAAACAACAAATAATTTTTAATGAATAATAAGAAGGACAATGGAATTTCCAAGCCTGAAAATAAACCATCTATCCCTTGTACTATCTTAGGTACCACATGCACTCATCAAAGAAGAGGTAAGAGTATAAAAAAGCACCTGCCGCTGATGTATCAAAGAACTTTGACCTTTCACAGTTTGTGGCACTCCCAGCTGCATGGTGGATCCATATATCAAGCAACTGGAAACCATGAACTAAAATGGCCTACAGGAAGCAGTTTAGACAGCAAATGATTTTATCAATCAAGAATTAAGAAGTAGTAAAATAAATAAAATCTATGTATCATATTCCATGAGGTTTTCTATAACATTACCTGCACGGTCTCAAAAGCGGCACTTAAAGGCTCAAAAAATAACAACAGGAACATAGATGAATCCAGATTTCTGTACATTGTCAGACATAGCCTTATCCTGAAAGTGTGAAACATCTAACATAAGAGACATTTCTAAGCTTTACGAAATTCCTAAAAACATACAGTGTCTGCCTGCAGATTAGAAAATTAAAGGCTTTAAATGGAAAAAAGGTTCTTTTGAATCCTATATTTTGCAACAGTGCACAGAAAGCAGAAAGGCAGTATTACACATTTCTCCTGAATTAGCATTAGGCCTTAATACCAACTACTCTTAACATAAAAGACAATAATCTGAATCCTCAGAAAGATTATACATATTCTTGGAGAGTTCAGAAGAAAGATATTCTTTTGTCTACTATACGACTTGGTTGCTTGCATACCCTCAGATGTTGGAAGTCAGCTATTTTTTACAACCTTGCCCTTAAGTGTAAGCCTAATGGTATTGGTGAATGCAAATATGCAGATTAGATCCACGATTCTATTACAAGAAAACTAAGAAGGTATAAACTACAAACAAAAATGCATTCCTAAATTCAATATTCATAAGATATATACCAAACATGAGAAGATTAGCTTATACCAGAAAATGTTGACAAATAAAACCAATGGTAATACTGAAAACACGCGGAAATATGTCCATGGTGTTGCAGAG
This sequence comes from Anacardium occidentale, assembly GCA_026122585.1. Taxonomy (NCBI): domain Eukaryota; kingdom Viridiplantae; phylum Streptophyta; class Magnoliopsida; order Sapindales; family Anacardiaceae; genus Anacardium; species Anacardium occidentale. The sequence goes on from JAJEJH010000499.1 coordinate 628,765, forward strand.
GGAGACGCATTCAAACGTTCCAGTCTATCTCTTGCCAAGGCTTGAAACATCTGCTCAATATCCATGACACTTGTTAGATATATAAGTTGCAATTAAATGTTCTCAAAGATTGAATCTTAAAATAGATTGTCCAGTTAAGTCCATTGCATCACACACCTTTAAAGAACATAAGACAGTCAACCAAATTGACCACAAGCCCATTTGATATACTGTTGGCGGAAAAACAAGTGGTAGAAATGTCCCCTGTTCAATATCCATTGATACACATATAACTACAGAACTGTTAAATCTTAGCAAACAAGTATTTTAATGAAGATAATTGAAATTATACATAGCAACTTCATACATGACTTAAGTCTCAACATCTTCAACAGCCAGAAAATTATATAAAAGTCAAACGATTAACACCTCTGCGCCCCCGCAACCACACACACCCACCCTTCCCCTCCTCCGCCCCCCCCACAAAGGATGGAAATTTTCCTCCAAGCTGAATGACTAACACAACTAAAACTAATCAAAAGTAGGCTTATAGCATCTCAAAAGGCACTTATATATACACTGGTTAGTAGGCCTCAAAGCACCCAAACAATACCTTAATGACATCAAACTTCTATTTGAACGAAAAGAGTTAAGGGAAAAACCTTGACATAACCACTTTCACGTTTTATTTCTCTGTATAAAATTTCCTTGCTGTATCCATGTAGCTAGTCCAAAAACATACATACTTATGCACATGTGAAAAAACACACAGTAATTAGCACAAGACTGAGGATGCTTAATGATGAAATCTTAATTTTAAAGCCAGGTGTCATATTTGAGGCCCCTG
>JAJEJH010000499.1:631602-654683 GCA_026122585.1 Anacardium occidentale
GAAATGGTTAAAGTATGTTGAGTCATTCCTCTTTACCCTTATCTTTGTGGATGCATGCATTAAAAATCACTATATATTTTGCTAAATAGGTTCCTAGTAAAGCAACTTCAAAGACACCTTTTGAATTATGGGTTGGAAGGAAACCAAGTTGAAGGTACTTACATGTTTTGGGTTTGCCCAATGAAAGTTAGAATTTATAATCCACATGACATGAAATTAAACTTTAGAACAACTAGTGGTTTTTTCATTGACTCTATGGAAAAGTCCAAGAGGTGTGGATTTTATTTTCTTAATCATAGTACAAGAAATGTTGAATCTAGAAATGTTAGGTTCATGAAGGGTGGCAGCATTTGTGTGAGTGAAAGAATGCATGGTGTTAGCAGTCAAAAGGTTAGGGTAGAAGTTCATATGTCTAAAACTTCTACAATTATTATGCCTTAATGTATAATTCAACCACATAATAATCAAGAACAACAAATAAATGACCAAACACACCATGATGAAATTGTAAATATTGAACCTATAATAGTTGAACCACAAGGAATAACTTTTAGAAGATCTCATAGAGAAAACAAATCTGCTATTTCCAACGACTATATGGTTTATCTATAAGAGTAAAAAATTGACTAAGGAATTGATAATAATCCAATTTCATTTTCACAAGACATGAATTATGATGATTTTAATGAATGGTTAAATGTCATAGAAGAAGAGTTTAAATCTATAGATCCAAATCAAGTTTGGGATCTTATTGAATTGCTTAAAAGATGTAAAAAGGTTGGATGCAAATGGATCTTTAAGGCCAAATGTGAATCAAAAGGCAATGTTGAACGATACAAAGCTAAACTTGTTGCTAAAGATTTTATTAAAAAAAAAAAGCATTGAGTATAAAGAGACATTTTCACCTATCTCTAAGAAAGGTTCTCTTAGAATCATTATGACTTTTATGGCTCATTATGATTAAGAACTACATCAAATGAATTCTAATATTACCTTTATTAATGGAAATTTGGAGGAAGATAATTATATAGATCAATAGTAAGGCCTTTCAATTAGGGGAAATGAACACATGGTGTGTAAATTAAAGAAATCAATATATGGACTTAAACAAGTATTCCAACAATGGTATTCTAAGTTTAATGATACCATCACTTCTTTTGGTTTTCAAGAAAACATTGTTGATTGTGTATAACTATATAGGTTAGTAGGAGTAAATTTATTTTTCTTGTTCTGTATGTTGATGATATATTGCTTACTGCTAATAACTTTGGTTTATTACATGAAAAAATGAGAAATATCTCTTTGAGAATTTTGAAATGAAAGATACAAGAGAGGTAATTTATGTCATAGGAATAAAAATATTTTGTGATAAATCACAGGGACTACTAGGATTATCTTAAGAAGCTTATATTAATAAAATTCTAGAAAGATTTAAGATGAATAAATACTTAACATAGGTAGTTCCAATTTAAAAAGGGGATAAATTTAACCTTACACAATGCCTAACATTGAATTGGAATGAGAGCAAATGAAAAACATTCCTAATACATATTTTGTTAAAAGTTTAATGTATGCTCAAACTTGTTCCAAACCATAAATTAATTAATTTTGTCGTTGGAATGTTTGGTATATATCAAATTAATCTAGGTTTGGATCATTAGAAAGATGCAAAGAAAGTTCTAAGATACTTGCGATGAACAAAGGATCTTATTCTCACTTAATAAAAGGTATGATCATTAAAAGGTGATTGGATATTCAAATTTAGACTATGTCAAATGTGTTGATACAAGAAAATCTATCTTGGAGTATTTGTTCTGATTAACTATAGGAGCAATTTCATGGAAACGTGCAAAATAATATGCCATCGACTATGGAAGTTGAGTTTATAGCATGCTTTGGTGCTAGTATTCATGAATTATGGCTATGATACTTTATTTCAAAACTTGGAGTTTTTAATAGTATTGTCATGTTACTAAAAATTTATTATGATAACTCTATCGTGATTTTGTTCTCTAAAAATGGACAAGTATTCAAAGGGCACCAAACATATGGAAATAAAGTACTTTATCATTAAAGAAGAATTTCATAAAATACTTTTTGATTCTTCAAAAGATAATTTGACTACTACTCCACATTTTCTCACCTCTATGAGACAAACCATTATACCTCATAAAGACCATACTCACTATATGATATACTAAGACCATCTATCACGAATAAAAGACATGCTAATCTAGCTAAAGTTGAATCATCAAAACCAAATTTTCTCTAAACAAAACCACTTTCTTATAGTAAAAAAATATATAATTTGAATAGTAAACTACTATACATGACAAGATACATGCACTTGTTTTCAATTTTCTCATTCTTCAAGTAAGAATGTGCTCACAAATAAATGGATTTATAACATTAATAGGTTGCCTAATAGAAGCATAGAACTTCATGAAGCTCATCTTATAGCCAAAGGATTCACACAACAATCTAGTGTTAACTATCATGACACCTTGAGCCATATTGTTAAAGCCATAACAATTCATATAATTCTTAGTTTAGACACTATGTATGGCTAGTTAATTAGACAACTTAATGTTTCTAATTTCTACATGGTAATTTAGTGGATAAGGTTGGCATGGAACAACCACATGTCAACTCCACCATTCGCTATATGGATCAAAACAGGCACCTAAAGAGTGGTTCAATGGCCTTAAGTTCCTATTTATTATAGCTTGGTTTCAAGGAATCTAAAGTGGATACATCTTTATTCATTTTTAACAATAAAATTGGTAAACTTTTCTTGTTGTGTTATATTGATGATTTGATTCTCATAGGATCATATTATTCTTTGGTTCATAATATCATTCAATAGCTTCAAAAGGAATTTCATGTGAAAGATTTGGGCAACTTACACTATCTTTTTGGCATTGACGTACATTCCTTATCTAATGGTATAATTCTTTCCCAATAGAATTATACAATTAGATAAGGAATGTACCTCCTAAAGACTTGTTGCAAAGGATTAGAATAGATAAGGCTAAAGATTTTCTAACACCTATGGCTAAAACTCCAATTCTCTCGAAGGAATTAGGTAATGTTCTCTTTAATGGTGATGAATATCGATGTATAGTTGGAGCACTTCAATATCTCATAATAACAAGGCTGGATATGGCCTTTGCCATCAACTGTTTGTGTCAATTTATGCACAATCCAATGTATGAACATCAGAAAGCTATGAAACGATTACTTTGCTACTTAAATAATTCTTATGATAAAAGTTTGTTATTGGCTAAACAATCTTCACTTCAATCACATTGTTACAATGATAGTGATTAGGGAGGTTGTTTGGATGATCTTTGACAAATGGTTATGGTATCTGTTTAGGGAAGTTTGTAATTTCATAAATGGTAAAGAAACTGAAAAACTTTAATAGCTAGAGAAATAATACTAGAGGGGGTGAATAAGATTATTAAAAAATCTAAAGCAATTAATCACAATAAAACAATTATAATCACAATACACAATAATCACAATAAAGAGAGAAAAAGTTTAGAGATTGCTCAGTCGGTTTATAGAGGTTCGGAGCTTTGAACACAAGCCTCCTACGTCCTCTTCCTCAATCAAATCCGATTGAAGTTTTCACTATCTTCCAAACCCGAAGATACAATAGTTTTTTCAACAAGGGAATTTCACTTTTTTTACAGTAGAGATATTGATTATGAAAGTGATTTATTTTGCCTCTAACTAGGCTGAAAATCCAATATAAAACGTCGATCTCTCAAGTGTAGGTATATGTAAGCTTTTAGAGAGAGAATGAATAATCAAAGAGTGAATAACAAGTAGAGAAAATAGCTTGATTTTTGTAATACGTTTCTCTTACCTTTTTCACTTTAAATAAGTCTCATAAAAATTTGGCCATGTATATATGAAAAACATAATATACAACCATACATATTGTATGTACATATATTCACTTTGATATTCATGATACACGAACGTATATTGCACATGTACAATCATGCATCTCATACTTATCCAACTTTGTAATCATCACAAAACTAGTATTTATCCATAACAGATATATATCCATGGATAATCGAATACCACCACCTTATACAGATATGTATGATCATACATCTATCTTATATAGGTGTATATGTATTAGCTTATCTAAAATTTGGATTCGATTTGAAAAACACTAAGATTTTTTCACTTGGAAGTCATGTATGTGCATGCATCTTATGATATACGATAATATACAAGCCAAAATCATAATTTTGACTCTTAGCCTTATCATTCAAATTTAGTTAATCAATCACATCTTTATTCAAACATTCCCTCTTACTACAATTAACAAATCTTATACCTTTAAAGTTGGATCAACCTCTATATGTATGTGACCTACAAGCTATCAACTAAATCGATAACATCTAGATTCATGTTAATTTCAAACATAGCCTATAAGTGGCTTTAACAAGACATCATGGTCACCCTTGTAATAGAATGTCAATGAAAAACTCTAAGCTTGATCAACCTAACAAGTAACATATAATTCAAGTTCTTTCATCATATTGTATCTTTTAAGGTTGGGATATTTAATGGTGTTTATCTTAGCTTCTTTTTCACATGATTTTATGTTGATCTAGACTAAACAACTTAGATTGGGCTAAAACAACTACAAATTTATGTTGTCATGGATACTTATTAGAGAGCTTACTAAAGATACTACTCATATGGTCAAGAGTGACAAATCATTTATTGGTCCATCTTAGCCTATGCATAGACCATAATACAACCAATCACCACCTCTATGGTAATACCTATTAGAGTGGCATAATGAATAACAACAATTTATACCAATCCTTTAATGAGATAGACCAACGACATCAAGTCAAAGGCCACACATGTACTTATTGGATTAAGAGGATATTTCTATAAACACAGAAACCAACTTTTATATGGAATCCTCTTGATGAGTTAGTCTAATAAGCATGCATAGTAAACAACATGTACCCATGGGTTACACTAAGCTGTAATCAACAACTTTGACACATGTAAACCATTACAACCTTTCAATAGGGTTATTCAACACTATAATTGTCTTATTTCTATTACTAGTTACTTGGGTCAAGGTAACATTAAGCCTATAGACTTTTCTAGAACGACTAACTTAATAAGTGTCTAGGGAAAAACAATTAGTTATTTGATTCTATAACTTGGTTCAACTATCCTAAAGGCATATTAATTTTACAAACATAAATATAACCATTTATGAAAATAAATAATCAATAGAAAAACCTTTTATTTATTTACATATACTTAAAATATGTAGATTATTTATAGGCTAAATGGCACCTACCCTAGCAATCTCCCACTTACACTTATAACTAATCATACATATGTCTAATCCTATATGCAACTACATGTTTATCATGCTTTTATTATAACAAAAGTTTTTTTAGTAGGTAACCAAGTTGTCATTTGTATCAACCTTCATTATTTGTAGATCATGATGTTGAATAATTTCTCTAACAAGGTGGACTTGTCTAAGAATATGTTTAGACTTCTGTGATACCATAGCTCATTTACTTGAGCCATGGCTCTATTGTTATTATACTAAATCTCAATTAGATGGATAATACTTGGGACTTTTTCAAGTTGGCAAATGAACTTCTTCATCTAATCTATTTTCTTTGTTGTTTCAACAAGGTTGATATTCTTAAACTCTATTATAAATTAGCAATAATGCTCTTATAGAGCTTTTTAAGGGACTGCACCCCCATTTAGATAAAACATAAACCATAATTAAGATTTGAATTCATCATGATTAGTTTGTAAACTAGCCTAACTATATCCTCTCATAGTAAGCTTCCATTCTCCTTTATATATCAAGAACATATCTTTAGTCCTTCATAGGTACTTTAAGATGTTCTAAACAATAGTCTAATACCCTTTGCCTAAATCTTGTTGATATTTACTGCAAATTCTTAAATTGAATAAGACATTAACCGTCATACATAACATGACATGCATGATGGATCCTAAAGTGAATGTGTACAAGATTTGACTCATTCTTACTCTCTTATTTTTTCTCTGGACATATATCCTTACAGAAATATGCACCAATGTTTATAGAGAAATATACATGATTTATTATAATAGATCTTTATACTAAAGATGTAGGTAACTTCTTTTAAGTCCTTTATAGAGAAATACCTGGATAACTAAGATTTTATCAATTTCAAGTTCAATATATCATTATCAAGTGACCATCAACGTAGAACCCTTGAAATGATATTATGATCCCACTTACCTTCTTATATACATATAGCTTATCTATTTTTTTGAAAAATCCAAACTCTCATACAACTTCATCAAAATGAATATTCTAGCTGCTTAAAGCCTTCTTAAGTTTGTAAATAGACCTTTGTATTTACACATCTTATTTGCTTATCTATAATATATATATATATATATATCCTTTACAAGGTTACTATTTAGGAAGACATTCTTGACATTTATCTACTAGATTTCATAGTCATGGTATACCACTATAATAAGCATAATCTTAACAGACTTTAACATTACAATTGATGAAAAAGTTTTATCATAGTCAATGTCATATTTTTATGTGAAATCTTTAGCAACTAACTATGCTTTATAAGTGTGCATGTTACTTTCCATTTTGGTTTTTCATTTGAAAACCTATTTGCACCCTACAGGTAGCCCTTTCAGATGGATCCACTAGATTCTAGGCTTCACTTTAGTATATAGAGTCTGTTTATACTTCATGGCTTCAATCCATTTTTAAGATTTTGTATTTGCTATAGCCCCAACATCACTTGAAGTTTTATTGTCATGAAAGACTAATATGCTATTATATTGAGTTATGAGATAGTCAAATCTTCTAGGCTTGTGATGTATTTTGCTTAATCTTTGTAGTTGTTATGTACTTTGACGTTCAATCACTTACAATGGAAAATCATCTTGTCTGATATCTACAATACCTTATAGTTGAGGAGCTTTAACTAGCTCTATTTTCCTTCATTTTGTCTTTCTAAAAATAAACTTTTTTCCCAAAAATATGACAATTTGAGTAACAAAAACCTTTATGCTATTCTAAATGGTAAAAATAATAACCCCTAGTTACCCTAAGGTATCCTATATCATTTCTGAGATTTAATGCTCAACTTATTTAACGTCAATATCTTAATAAAAGCTTCACAAACACAAAGTCTAAGATATTTTAGACTGGACTTTTGTTTAATCCATAACTCGTATAGAGTTTTATCCAAAAATTTGAATGAGAGATTATTTAGTGTATATGTTGTTATTTATAGGGCTTAACCCTAGAATGACATGGGTAGATTAGAAAAACTCCTCATGGACTTGATTATATTCATTAAGGTTTTATTACTTCACTTAAATATACTGTTATATTCTTATGTAACAAAAATAGTGAGTTGAGACATTATTCCATGTTCTTTTAGGTTGTCTCCAAATTCAACAGTCAGTATTTCCCTCTTCTATCATTTCAGAGGATCTTAATACATTTATTGACTTGTTTCTCCATCTCGTTCTTGAATTTTTTGAACTTGTCAAAGCATTCAAAATTTTGTTTCATTAAAAACACCTAACAATGTCTACTAAAATCATTAATAAAGATCATGAAGTAAAAGTACCCATACCTGTCTTGTACTGTTATAGGGTCATACACCTCATTTTGAATGATCCTTAATAGTTTAGTTGCCTTTTTATTGTGTCCAGTGAAAGGTAACGTGGCCATCTTATCTAATAGGCAAGATTCACATTCATCAAATAGCTAAAAGTCAAATGCTTATAAAATCGTAAAAGATTGGAGTTTTGAAATATGTTCTAGTATTTTGTGACTTAGCTTGTAATACCACAGATATACGGTATTCAGATCATCAATTTTGATTTATTGGTTTTCAACATTAAGAACATTATTATCTAAATTAATAAGATGTAAACTATTAACTAATCGAGTAGTCTTATGGAGTGTTTTGTTTAAGCTAAAGGTTAAAATGCCATTAGCGTTTGAGAAACAAAAACTTTTTTATCTAATATAAAGACTGAAATAATGTTTTGATCACTCGATACAAAGTAATAATTTGCAAGTTCCAAAACAAGCCTAGAGGCCAATGTCAGATAAAATACACTTGTGCATAATATAGTTATACAAGCTTCGTTCCCAACTTGTAGGTCAACTTCTCCTCTATCAAATAGTCTACTCTAGTTTAGACCCTGTATATCATAACATACACGAATTCCACATCCTATGTCAATAACCTAAGATGAACCAACAAAAAAGTCAATCTCAATAATAAACATTCCTAAAGTAAAAACAACTAACTTCTTCTTTTTGTATTCTCATAAGGCCTTACAATGTCTTCTTCAATTACTAGTTTTTCCACATAAGAAGTAAACGATCTTCCCTTTTCTTATTCCCTCTATAAGCAGTTAAGTCAAATAGGTTAGTGTCAAAACTGAAGTCTTAAATTAAGGCTCGTTCTTACCTTTACCCTTAGCCCTAGTAGTCTTGGTATAAACCAAGAGCATACTTGAACCCTTTTTCGTATCTTGCTTAACTATCCTAACCAAGCCTAGCAATGGAGCAATGGTTTTATCTTTCTTACGAGAATTAAAATTCATATGAAAATCACTCAAAAGGGAGGAAAAATTTTAAAACAACATCAGTTGAAAGCTTATTATCCTTAATAAATCCCAATCTTGCTAGACTTTCAATATAACTAATGATTTTTACTATAAGAGGGTCACATTTACTTATTTTACAATTGAATAAGGTGTTAGACACTTGATAACATTTGAATCTCTTTCAAGCTTCAAACATTTCATGTAAAATATTTCATGTAAGTGAATAAGAATGGATTGAGCATTTATTTCTTTATACTTCATCTATAACTCAAATGTCACCGAGGCTAGCGAAAACATTGTACCTTAACAGAATCATTAAGATACTTATTAAAAGCATCATGTTCTTCTTTAGTGGAATGGGGACCAGGCTCAAAGGTTGATGTCCTTTCATGAATATATGGTCTTTTCTGTTAACGAGGTACAATTCGTAAATTTTTATACAACTCGAAGAAACTGTTGCCATCTAACCTGTTTTCCCTTTTAATGATTGATTTCAAATTTATGTTTGACGTCATGATAATTATATCAGATTTACATGTGTTAATAAAAGTTGATTAGTAATAACTATCCAATTAACATTTAATTAAGGTTTTAAATTAAATGCTTCCACTATTTTTATTTAAGCAAATAATCTTTACTATTATGCTTGAGATATCCCAACAGATTTCCAAAATAGATTGAGATCTTATTGAATCGAATCAAATCTTCATGAAAGTGAATAAGCCAAGCCAATCGAATTAGGTAGGAAAAAAACCCATTCTATAAATGCCCATGGTATCAAGTTGAATGTTACCCCAACAAACACATATAAGCTCAAATGTTATTCCTGGTAGTAATAGGGTGGATACAACGTATCTTTCATGTATCGACAAATTTAATCTTTACTTAAAATAGAGGTAAATAAGTAATGTATGTTATTTAAGTCAAATGCAACATAACTAGTATTTGATTTTCAATTTAGTAGAAATGTACACTTCGTATAGGCAGAGAAGGTTTTAAGGAAGAAAAACTTAAGTAAGGTATTATGCTAGAAGTCGAACAAGGCTTAGTATGTAATTGAGGGATTTAATTTAGTTCTCACTAGATTTTAGTAAAAATGTGTGATGATAATGAAATTAAAACCTAAACATGCTTATACAATGTAAAATATGTGTCAATGTACCATTTTAACTTATACTAGATGTTTAAGCTAAAAGAGACCAACAAATCAACCTAGCTTCCTATTTCTTTAAGCTTAAGACTTAAAATATGTTGCCTCTCTTCTTCATTTTAGTCTTTAAGTAATTTACAATGTTTTATTTCCTAGTTTTATTCATTCTACAAAATTAAATGCAACCCTTATTTTAAATTTACATTAATAAAAATAAAAACCTCAAGTTATATTTGAAGTGTTAGAGATGAGAAGAAAAATTAAATCCAAAATTAAAAAGGAAGGTAGAACATGTAAGATCCTATTTAATATTTATAGCTTACATCTTTAAACATAATCAAAACATACATAAACAAGTTAAGCGATTATATCAAGGTGTCTTGCATACAGACACCAGTGTTTATACATCAATTAAAATTAATTAAATTAACTTCACTTATTTCAGTGTCAAATTGTATTTCACCCCTTGATTTTTATAAAATTATATTTGAATCTAAGGCTTTCAAAGTAGAAATTTCAACCCGGCATAAGCATGTAAGTTACATGTACAACCATACATGGATTTTAGCAAAAATATAGGAGCAAGCATAAGAATGACACACAACAACATGTGTAGACAAAAATTATTCTATGCATAAGTGTACATGAAATTTACACAATTGTGTATCATGTACGAGAGGCATGCATGAGTCCATAAAGCCTTTGCCTTTCACACATGCACAATGATGCATTCACAAATGCACGCTTGTATATGATATGAATTTCATACTTTTATTATAAAGGAAAGGTTAAAAAACTTCCCAAATTCTAGGAAATTGCCACTAAACTGATATAAAATGGCTTTAATGCCAAGGTCACTTAAGTAGCAACCCCATTACATATAATAATGTACAATAGTGTGACTTTCAATTGGATCAACCTACACCAATATCGATAATTTAACCAAGAAAACACCTTAAGACAAAAATCAATTTCAACATTTATTTTACGTTTACAAGGCCATAAATCATATATGTCACAATTTACATATTATAGAAATATTTAATCAAATCATATACAATAAATTATAAAATCAATCAAATATTCACAAATAAGTGCAAATGTAAATTTGTCATATATATCCTAAATGTTGGTTTTGATACCACTTGCTGGGGTGACAATGGTCCACTAGATGAAGGCACAACTGAATATATAATTTAAAGATCAAGCAAAGCCTGAAATCATCCCATAAAGGATATCACTCTATGAGTGTATATGAAAACATGACAGATTGACCATAGAGGGTATTAAGACCCATACCTGTGTTGTAACTCCTTCAGATCTTTACCTGGCAAATATAACTTGTTTTTTTACTTTTTTTATCCAATCATCTTATGGTGGGACTTATCATATCCACATAAGGAACAAGATATAAAAGGTTTAAAAACACCTTCTAGATGCTAGTGTAGCTGATATACAACCAGATGGCAAGTGGTCCACAAGCGTGTATTATGAAAAACCTAGCAAAAATTATGAATGAAGATGTTGAACCCCAAATATTAAATGGAAAATAACGTAGAGGGGGGATGAATAGATTATTTTAAAAACTTGTATAATTTTTGAAACTTTTTCAATCAACAATCAACACAAGCAATTTAATTAATATAATTAACACAATATGATCAATTATGAACATAAAATAAAAGAGATGGGGAAGAGAGAAATGCTCAACCATGTTAGAGTAGTTTGAAGCTTCTTCACGCCTCCTATATCCACTATTTCAAACAACTTCACTTGAAGATTTTCTTTTACTAACTTCAACCCCGAAGTTACAATAGTTTTGACACAAGGGATTTCGCCCTTCTTACACTAGGTTTGATACAAGGGATTGTGCCCTTAACTTAGTTTTAATAGGGATTACACCTCACACTAGTTTCACGGGATTGCACCCAAGGGTTTGTGGAATTTTTACAGTAAAAACACCTCATAAGGTATATATACACTTAGCTCACAAAATTTCTCTGAAATGTTTTACAAATTAGTTTCCAGTGAGAGAGAATATGGAGAAGAATTAGAGAATGAAAAAATGAGAGTCTTTGGCCTTATTCTTTAACCCTTGAATCCTTAAATCAGCTTTAATTTATAGTTGGTGGGAGAATATAGTCATTGTAGATGATTTGGGAGTTGGAGATTTTTTGGAAACTTGCACGGGCATGTCCTTCTCTTGTACGATTGTGTTTCCTTTATTCTTCATTTTCTAACAGTCATATTTTATGCTAACACAAGTGTATGTCTTCTTCACACAATCGTATGTCACTTTTTCATGCATAACCTTTTGAATTTCGGAAGATGGAATGTATGCACAATCATCACATAGGAAAAACACAGCTAGATTTTAGCCTTGCACACAAGCGTGTGTTTCTGCTACATGGTCATGCCTTCCATCTCTTTGATTTGTCTTTGCTTGACACAATAGCATATCACAGACATGTGTATAATTTTACTTTGACATACGGTTTTGTGTCCTTCTTGCACATGGTTGTGTGTACCAATTTTGTGCATAACACAGTCGTGTGTGGTAACTTTATGCACAACTCGCTCATATGTACCAAGCACATGGTCGTGTGTGGCTTCAAATCTTCAATACACGGGATGTGTGCTAGCATAACTTGGTCGTGTGTGACATTAAAGTCTACACACATGGTTGTGTATGAGCTTTGTACGGGTGTGTGTATATATATTCCTGCAAAACAAGCTTTCAGCCTAATTTTGGTCATTAACCAAGTTCATACCAAGGGTAATTTTGTCATTTCATGAATTTTAACATATTTTCAAAATTATCAAAAGATTAAGGGTTCAACAAAAGAAATTAGTTGCATATTTATAGAAAATGTGATATAGTAATACATATCACATGCATAGGCATACACTTTGATATTTATGATACATGGTGTATATGGTACATGTATGGTCATGCATCTCATACTTATGTCTAACTCTGTAATTATCACGAAACAGATATTTATCCATAATAGATAAATATTTATAGATAGTTATCCACCATCATCTTTGTACGAACATGCAAAGTTGTGCATTTATCATGTACGAGTGTGTATGTGTCAATTTGGATTCAATCTAATAAGCACTCAAATGTTTCCATCAAGCAACCATGCATAAACATTTATCTTATGATGAATGACCACACTCTAAGCCAAAATCCTACTTTCAATTCTTAACCTTATTAGTTTGAATTCTACTAGTTAATCACATATTTGTTCAAACACTCTTATCGCATTAGGATTAATAAATCATTTGCCTCTAGAACTAGATTAACCCTTATATATGTATGACCCTACAAACTCTCTATTGATCTAATAGCATTCAAATTCAAATTGATTCTAGACATATACCATGAATAGCCTCTAGCAAGACATTATGGTACTTTTTGGGGTAAAATGTCAATGAACAACTCTAAGCTTGATCAACCTAATAGTTAACATACAATTGTAGTTCCTTCGTTATATTGTATCTCTTAAGGTTGATACATAGAATGGTGTTTATCTCAATTTCTCCTCCACATTTTCTAATGTTCATTTATACTAAAACGACTTAGATTGGGCTTTAACCCAATCCTACTATGCCCACAGATCTATGTCATCATGGATACTTATTAAAGAGCTCAATAGAGCTACTAATTTTGTAGTCAAGATTGATGAAACCTTTGTTAGTCCACCTTGGACTACAATAACCCCCGCCACAGGCCTCTTATACGCAAATACTTATAACATTTATTATATTAATAATACGCCTATAACAGGAATTCCTACAGTGAAAACTGCTACTGCTGCTAAATTTAAAACATGTGTGGAAGTTGTATATAATATAATTGACTATAATAGTAAACAGAAGATATTGAACATGCATCAAAAATCTCAGGTTCTCTTTATTTATAAAACGTATCATTCTTATAGTATGTATTTGTTGTATAATACACACACATGTAGGAGTAAAACTGAATAAAAGCATGTGAGCCAAACATGCTAACTGCTGCCAAATCATATCCTCGAAATTTGATAGTTGTCTCGCTCCTACCCAACCCTCACTGATCACTAACTTACAAGAAAGAAACAAGAAAGAAAGGGTGAGTGATAAAATCACTCAGTAAATGTTTCCTATATCTAACACAAGCAGGTTTCAAGTCTTAGTTGGTTTCGTGACTCGTCATGTCATCCTCTGCTTTATTGTTTTCTCATTTTACCGTTTTCTTTATTCTGAAATATATGTCTGTATTCTGTATTGTACTTTTTCTTACTCTGTTATGCTTTTCATGAGATATTGTATATTATATGAAATGTATATACTAAGGTCATGTATATGCTGAAAGATCATAAAACTTGCCCTTGAACTTTTTTTTTTAAATTCTTTCTAATATAAAAACTATGATCCGAAGATCCTAAATATATATATATATACACAGACACATAATATCTGCTAAAAATTGAATCAGAAAGTACTATATCTGAAAATATCTACTGTATTGGCTAGACTGATAAATACATGGATTTGACACCCTAGCCATGTACAACCAGTACTCTCTCTAAGAGCTTGGTCAATGATTATGTCCTCTCTAATAGACGCCAATTTCCCTCTCTAACAGGTGTGTGAACTCCTAGGTGTCCCTTTGTATCTACCCCTAACTGATGTCTAAAAC
Source organism: Anacardium occidentale (assembly GCA_026122585.1). NCBI lineage: Eukaryota > Viridiplantae > Streptophyta > Magnoliopsida > Sapindales > Anacardiaceae > Anacardium > Anacardium occidentale. The sequence goes on from JAJEJH010000499.1 coordinate 646,113, forward strand.
ATCATATACTTATACTAAAAAATCATGCTATTGGATCATTGGATCCGTTTTCTGAAAACATCTGATATGGTGTGACGTCCTATACGCTGTTGATCATGCATGATATGTTGTTACATCTTCTTATTATTGAGCTTTGTGTGGTTAAAATTGGCTTAGAATGGATTAGCTTTGCTTTTAAGAATGTTTTCTATTTTTCTTAAAGTGTATGGGCATGTGTAAAGGCATACGAGATTATGTGCTAGTCATTCTCTCTGTCATGCTAGCTTCTGGAATCATTTTATGAAACTTTGGTTGGTTGCACGGATGTATGGTGTAAACACATAAGCGTGCAACTAAGGCATAAGGTAGTGTCTTATATTGCACGAGTATGTAGTTGCCTATCAACACTCCTATGTCTTACTGACACGCATATGTAGAATTGGGAATAAACACACGAGCATGTAATCAGCCACACGGGCATGTGTCTGGGTTTTCATATGTACACGAGTGTCATGCAAAACCATGTTCATACAGAATAAAAGTCATTCGGACGTGTACCCACGAGTGCATAGTTGTGTGCTCAACTCAAATTCTACATAAACCATTTAGAAACCTATAAATCCTAATCCAAACACTTATAAATGTCATCCAAGCAACAATATACCTTCAAGGCTTCTATTAACATTTATACATTCATCCAAATCTCATCTCAATCATGTCACTTCTCGTACATAAAGCATAAAATACATGTATACAAAAAAAATACACACATAGTCATGAAATCAACCACTCAATCATCCATCAAAGCATCATCTCAAAACTCAAGCATACTAATAAAGCTACAAACAAGCACACAATGGTGCACAAGAACTCCAATAACAAGACATGCTATGAAACAAAGTGAAAGAGGTAAGAAAACACTTACCTCTAGCCATGGAAACTGGATCTCTCTCTCTAAGAACCTCTGGATCTGTAATATGGAGCTGAGTAGTTTGTTAATCTCTCTCAACAACCATAGGGTTCAGTGGAACTAGGGGAAAGAAGAAAGAGAAGAAAATGAAAGCTAAAAACTGTGTGACTGGAAAAATAAAACATATTTATGGCTAAATGACATGACACAGGATCGTGTGTGCACTAGAAATCTCAATTTCCACTTTCTTCATGCCATACATGGAAATTCTCTCCAAAATATCCATGTACAAGCCACAAAGGCTCCTAAATGACTTTTCTACCCCTAAACCCTCTCAAATCTATTTTATATCAAGAAATCTCTCTTTTACACGTGATTTCAAAGTTTATACTCTCGGGCTATTACATGGACTATGTATAGATCTCAATAGAACTAATCATTACCTTTATGGTAACTTTTATTATGATGACATATTCGGTCCTTGCATATGATAGTTTAATGATTATAAGTGCAAAGACCACATGTACTTAATAGATAAAAACGATATTTCCATAAACAAAGGAACCACCTTTTATATAAAATACTATTAGTGGATTAGTCTAGTGAACATGTCTCGTAAACAATATGCACTCATGTGTTATACTATACTTTAAGTAATAGCTTCAACATATACAAGTTATCACCACCTTTCAATGGGATCGTTCAACACTATGATAGTTCTATCTCTATTACTAAAGTCCATGTTAAGGTAATATCAGACCTATGGACATTTTTTAAAATTGGCACCTTAACATGTATGCCAAGAAAATATGATCAATTCATCTAATTCTCTAACTAGGTTAGACTATCCTAAAGGCATATTGCTTTTACAAACATAATCATAACCATATATAAAAATGAATACCCAATAGAAAATTGTTTTTTTATTTACAAATAATTACCACGTATAAAGTATTGATTGGTTAAAAGGCACATACCCTAACACTTTACTATAATTTCTTTTCTTGTTTAATGGTGTTGACACTATCTTGATAAATTGTAGTATGATTATGAGTCACTCACTAACTAATTAAGCTAATTTGTCAAAAGTTTGCTCCATGTTAATATCATCACCATGAGGTTTTACATTCTGCTCAATTATTGGTTCATCCTCTAAATTAAGACTATGTGTAACTAAGTCTACAAGTGGTACTTGGGGCTTTGGTCCATAAGCAACTGACTCTCTTATTACTTCATTCATAATTTCATTTCCCCCTCTAGTAACTTAAGGAGTTATTAAATCTCTAACAGGTCTTACAAGAGATTGGTCATGTCGCACCACAAAAAAAATATCTTTTAGCGAGAAAAAATAACGAGAGAATAAATATCCAGTCGTTACAAGTACAAATTTTATGATTAGCAACTGATTATTTACTCTCATTAAAAATAAATATATTTATACTTTTAACGATGGGTTTTTAAATTTTTTACTAAAAAACTCACAAGCCCATGATTATTAATAGAAATGAGTCTGAATCAAACTAGTTTACTCTTGAAAATCGATTTGATTTGATTCAGTTTAACTCAAATTTGAATTGAGTTTGAAATAAAAAATTCAGTTTTATTTTTAAAAATATTTTTAAAATATGAAATTAATATAACTGAATAAATTTTTAAATTATAATAATAAATGAAATAAAATTATAATAATAAATGTCGGGTTAGATTTGAATTACATATATTTGAATTTATTTTTAAGTTTAATTTAAATAAGTTTAAAACGAACTATTTAAAAATAGTTCGAGTAATATACAATGTGATTTTTTCTTTTTTATATTTTTATTCTTTTCCACATGTCACTTCAAGGCTCTAAATAAATCAGAAATCTAAGAATAAAATAAATAATTAAAATACAATCTGAAGTTAATATAACACATGTATTAAAACATAAATTATTTTTGAAAATAGAATTTTTTTTTTTGTTTGTTTACATATACCAATTTATGAATACAATAAACTTATTTATATTAAAAAAAATAAGTACATTGTTAGATCTAAACCGTCAGATGAGTCCACAGACGAAGCAGCTGTCATTCAAGTGACCACATTAGCAACCCCTATTAAGCCAGCAGAACCCAGTTCCAAATATCAACAAAACTGGAAAAGCGAAGAGGGAGCGGCAAACTGCATAATAAAATCACCATTTATTGGCAATTTTGCCCTATTTACAATATTTAAATGACAACAACCCATAGAGAAAGAAGTGAAAGCTAAAGCCAACAGCTAATAAAGTTGTCATATCTGAACAAAGTTCAGCTCGTGCCCCTGCCCCTGCCCCTGCCTTGCCCTTTGCTTGTATTCTCTTCTCTCTCTTGTGGTTTCGTCTCCTTTTCTCACCTTGTGGTCTTCTTTTCTTCATCTCTTCATCATTTCTTTTACAAGTACAACTCTTTCTTAATTTCCTCATATTTACTTCATCTTCTTGATCCGCCAACTATAAGTCTATCTAACTCTAAAATTTTTCGATTATGCCCTTCGATTTTATATTTGTTTTTGAGATCCCTAATTTTGGATTTTTTTTTTCATTTGTAATTGATTGCAGCACCGCTTTGTTTTGATTATCTATGTTGCATGTGACAGATTTTTATTGGCCAGTTATCGAATTGTGTTTTGCAATTATTTATCGAGATTCTTGATTAGTTACTTTTTGTTTGGTTAATGGATTGTCTACTTTGATCTGCAATTAGCAATTTTGGTAACATGCATTGAATTTCTTAATATGATAAAAGCAAAATGATGACTTCAAAGGTTTGATTGGTGATGTGTTGATGTAAGTGAGAAGTATGGATTGTAGTAATTTGAATGTTGGGAATGTGTTAGGAGCAAAGAGTTGTAGGCCAATTCCAAAGTAGGAGGCAATCATTCGTAGAACTCTAAACAAATCTTTTGAACCTGAAAGCAAACACAAAAGCTATAGTGTCCCATCTTTTCCGATCTTAAGAACTTCTATTGTTGTACTTGTAGATGAGATTGTTGTTCTACCATTGGGAATTACTAGTGAAGAACTTGTTAAGTGTAACATCCCGAGATTAGAATAGTTTTTTTAGGTTTTAAATCAGGGTTAAAAGAGAGATTTCTCAGTCAGAGATTGGCTTTAGTGAGTTAGGAGGGTAAAATAGTCTTTTTGATGGCTTTATATGTAGCTTATGGGAGGGACATGACCGTGTGTCTTAGAACACATGCCTGTGCGTCTTTAGGCACACATCCCTACGTCCCTTTCTCTTCTTGCATGTCTGTGTAGATTTTTCCTTTACCAATTTCAACTAGTTTCTTACCCATTTTCCCTTCCTTTCTCTCCAGCTAACCTTAATCAAATTGAGAGAGAGAGAGATTAACCAGCTTTTAGCAGCTAATTCAGCTAAGATTCAGTCAGAGATAACGAGGTTGAAGTTATTAACAGCTTTAAGTAAGTATCCCCTTACCTTTTTCCTTGTTTCCATAACTTATTTTTCCTTAGAAAAGTTGATTTAGCTATAGAAGCATGTTTCCAATTTATTAACTTGTTTATAAGATGATGATGATGATGAAATAGATAAAAGATTTGGTGAGAAAAGCATGCTTAGTTCCTTTGATGCATGTGTGTGTGTTTAAGGGTTTAGAAAAGATGTTAGGTTGATTTAGCTGTTATTGATAAGGAAAATGTGTTTATAGAAGTGTATTCAGTATGAATATATATTATAGTATGTTTAATTAAAGATTGATAGAGATTGAAGTTGAGGTTAGTGGTGATCTTGCGTGTTTCATCCATGGTTGTCGAAACAGAGTGGGATGCATGCCCATGCGTCTAAGGACACACCTCTGTGTAGTCTTGTTTTAGTAGGGTCATAATCAGGCATACTAGGCATGCACGACTGGATTATAATAAGGTCACGATTGTGCATTTGAGGGGCACAACCATGCATGAGTAATAGAGAAGAATAAGCAAAAATTTCAGAAGCTAACACGATTGGGCTGCATGACTGGCACATGGCCTATGCACCTTTATGCACACTTGTGCGTCCGATAGTGTACACCCATTCACCTAGTGAAAATTAGAGATTTAGTTTCCATTTAGTCAAATATTAGTAATAAGTAAACATAACAAGCATTCTAAGTCAAATAACAAGAGAAACAATCGATTGAGAATGAGATTAAGCAAAAAGAAGGAAGAGACATAAAAGATCCACAGTTATAATTAAGAGAAACTTAATAGTATTATAGAAACAGCTTATATAACAGAACATGATCAGGAAAACAGTAACAAATACTGTGTACACATGCATAAGTGTGTGTATATATATATTATACAGATACCGAAACAGAAATAAAAACAGTTATGAAATATATAATACAGGAAACTTACAGATATAATAACAATTCACACAAAACTTATTAATAAACTTGATAAGTTATAGAAACAACATGATAGTGAGAATATACAGAACAAATCTATAACATATGCACATCTGAACAGAAAGTAATCAGAAGGAAAGAAATGATAAACCCATCATGCATGATATACATTACATGACATGGCAAACAAAGGGATTAAGGGATCCAGATGTATCAATTTTCAATGTCATAACTCGATATCCAGGTCAGTTAGTAAGGGTGATATAAGAGGGTATTTATGGGATCTCAACTTTTTGACTTCGATCAGATTAGTTCAGCTTTAGCTTACTAGTCTAAAGACTGATATGGTAGGATATTTCTTCTTACTGACACTTCACTGGTATGGTTCAGCCTATTGGCCAAGATACTGAACCCTGTGTTCATCAACCTAATCAACATAACAAGTATCTTCGGATATCCAGAGTTTTCAGATATAACTTTATTCAGTATTTTAGTATTTTAGGATCTTTAGATCCCAGCAGCATTTTAGTAAAACCAGTTTTTAGTAAATTGGCCCAAGGGCCTAGTTATGATTTTTAGTATCATTAGACATGATTTCAGCATACTTCATATCATATCATACATGGCATAAGAGTAAGCAGAGTAGAGAAATTATCAGACAAGCTGAAAATTAGCAATACAGATAAAATATATAACACCAGAAATATAAGTATGTACATAATAGCATACATATAACAAAATAAGTAAATTTACATATTAAGCCATAACAGAATGGTAAAAGAAGATGACAGAATAATGAATATCAGAAAGAGAACTTAGTAAGTTAAGCTGCATCGCTCAGATTCCTCTTCATACTCATGGTCCAAGATTCTGATAAGGACCTCAACAACTTCTTAACTAATTCTACATTTTCAAATCTCTTCCCTAATCTTTTTAGATTTTTATGATTCAAAAATCGCTTTTATATGTCTGTTATACTCTCATTTGTCTTCATTTCAAATAACTTGTACTTCCTAAACAGTAGCTCAATCTTAGATTCCTTCACTTAGCTTGTTCCCTCATGTGTGGTTTATTTGATTTTCAACACTTCATTTACTGATTCACATGATGATACCCTACCGAATTTTATGGAATTCAAAGCACAAAATAAGATATTAAGAGCCTTGACATTTAAACTCAACAAATTTTCTTCTTCATCAGTATATTCATTTTCATCTTTAGGTAAATTAGTTATAAGGTCTAAAGGAACAAAATCACTATGTTCAATAATTTTCCACAACTTATAATCTATTGATCTACTATGCAATCACATTCTAATTTTTCATTGAGTGTAATTTACACCACAAGACAATAGTGGTCTAGTGGTGCATTACCCCTTACTAAAAACAAGTGTGGAAGTGCTAGCCATTTTTTTTTATGAATCTTTTACTCTAAATTTTATAAGTTTGTTAGAGACCTGCCCTGATACCAATTGAAAGACCTTAATGGTTACAGGGAGGGTGAATAGGATTATTTAAAAATTTAACCACAATTAACACACAGAAAAAACAATGCTAAATAAACACAATATTAAGAGATAGAAATTAGAGAATGCTTAGCCAATTTATAGAGGTTCGAAGCTTTAAACACAAGCCTCTTACGTCCTCTTTCTTAATCAACACCCAATTGAAGATTCACTATCTTTTGAAACCTGAAGATGTAATAGTTTTTCAACAAGGGAATTTCTCCCTTTTTACAGTAGATATACAGATGAAAAGGAATTGATTTTTGCCTCTAAATAGGCTAGAAATACAATGAAGAACACAACTCTCTTAAATGTAAGTATTAGTGAGCTTTAGAGAGAGAGAATTGGTGAGCATTAAGTGAAGATCAAAATAGCTTGAGTATGTAATCCGTTTTCTAACTCTTTTCTCTTCAAAATGATCTTCTTTTATACTTGATTTATTGCTTGAAGTAATAAGGAGTCATTTGCCTAGCTTTCTATCCGTTGGAATGATTGGAAAAGTAAGGTCTACAATAAATTTCCTCAGTGCATGATCGTGGTCCTTGAGTACACGGTCGTGCTTGCTGCATTTATGACCTCGAACAGACTCCTAATGGTTGAATTAAACATACCTATCAATAGTGCACAGTCATGTGCCTTTGAAACACGACCGTGCTTATGCCTTCATAATTTTCTCTTAAAATTCTATAAGCATACATGACTTCAATGCACGAGTAAGACACTGGTATAACATGAGTGATACTCTACTTGTGCATGGTCATGTGCCAACTTTGCACGATTATGTGTAAGTTGTATGGCTTTAAGTCTTCATGCATGATCACCTTTGCATGACCTTTTTGGTAGTGCTCTTTATTTTTCATCACACATGGTTGTGTGGCTGTTATATGTACGGTCATACATTGACTGATATCCTTTGACTTCATGCACAATTTCATTACATGACCTGATGTCGCGTACTCTTCATGAACTTTACATGCATGGTTGTATGTTCGAAATACGCACGGTCGTGTGTTTGACTTTGATGCTTTAACAATGCATAACTATCTTGCACGGTTGAGTTGTGTAGGACCTGTTGCCACGAGTCCCCTGCTGCTGAATAATATGAGGAGCTTTTATTAATAATATGGAAACTCGGGTACTCGCGACGGGAATCCTACGAAAATAAAATCTGCAACTACACATCTCTGCACATGCGAAAGCTTTACATTACTTAAAACTGAAATATACATGATCTGTTCTGTATAATGGGCCCAATGGCCTCTTTCATATATATATAAACTGTTTCTGTACAACTGGTTACATAAACATTTACAAAATGACCACACATCCAAAACTGTAAACTGTACAAACTCAAATGATGGTGTGGGCCCTCTCCCGCAAGCCTCAATCCACCCGCTCCTCGGCAATAGTACGAACACCTGAAAAGAATGGAAGAAGGAGAGGGATGAGTGATAAAGTTCACCCAGTAAACGCTCCTTACTTCCCTCAACCCAAGCAAGCACAAACAATCACAAACATACCTGGCCTCGGCCCTATTCATACATCTATGCGCTTGTTGGAATCTGAAACTGATTATCTGAATCTCATTCATTTACTGATCTCATTAATATTCATGTCATGATGTGTATGTCATGCCATGCTAACTTAAAATACTATGGATAACTGATGATGCATGCATCTGAATATCTTTATCTGTATGTACCTGAAGGTACCTGCTGTGCTGATCAGACTGGTGAACACAGGGATTCGACATCTTGGCCATGTGGGCTGAACAGTCTAGCTACTGGCTAGAAAGCTGAATATACTG